>JAREIK010002450.1:2907021-3507021 GCA_029783825.1 Sapria himalayana | reverse complement strand
GGAGCAACGTCTACTACAAAAAGAGCAATATCTACTACAAAAGGAGCAACGTCTACTACAAAAAGAGCAACATCTACTACAAAAGGAGCAACGTATACATCAAGAAAAAAATAAAATAAAATTTGAGCAAATGAAAGTGAAAAATCATATAATATCAAGGAATACAAGTTACATGTTAAAGTTGCAAGCTAAATATTATAAATGCCGCCAAATAAAAATTTTGGGAAAGAAGTAATTATTTTTATAGACAAATTTATAAATGCAAGCTGAATTTTAATAATGATACAAGTATAAAAACATTTGTTCAAGTAGTGTCTAGTAATTTCCAAGCATATTCTATTGATGTTCAACTAGGTTTTCTTAGAGTTTGGAATGAATTTCTTTATCTCAAATACAATGTTGAATATTAATAAATTTAAGTAGTTGTGAACTTCATTCAGGTATGACCGTAAGAGTGAGATGCTCATCTATTGTATCATAAGTAAAGTCTAACTCATGAGCGTTTCTCTCATCTTCAACAATCATGTTATATAATATTATGCATTCTTTCATAATATCTTGAAGCACTTCAAGTTTCCAAAAACGTGATAATCCACGTAAAAAAGAAAATCATGCTTGGAGCACTCCAAATGTTCGCTCAAGATCCTTTCTTGCCAATTCTTGAGATTTTGCAAAATATATTTGCTTATTGCCTTTTGGACATGGAATTATTTTGACAAATATTGCTAATTTTGAATATATATTATCAGCAAGGTAATACCTCATTATATAATCATTTTCATTGACTAAGAAATTGACTGAACGAGCCTGGCATTTTGAAAGGAGAACAAAAATTGAAGAACGTTCTAATACGTTGATATTATTATGAGATCCATGTAACCCAAAAAAGGCATGTCAAATCCACAGATCATATGAAGCAACTGCTTCCAAAATTATTATTGATTCATTGATATGACCAGAATACATATATTTCCATGTTGTTGGACAATTCTTTCATTTCCAATGCATACAATCAATGCTACCCAATATCCCAGGAAATCCACAATTAGTACTCATTGATAATAAGCAATGTCATCATCGTTTGATGAACAGGAATATTCATTGAAAAAAATTGATACTACCACTCTCACAATTCTTTTTAAACTTTCTATTGTAGTGCTTTCGCCAATACTCACATAATCATCAATAGCATCTACTGCAACTCCATAAGCAAGCAGCCTTATGATGGCTATCATCTTTTGAAGAGAAGATAAGCCAATAATTCCAGTAACATTGTTTTTTTGAACAAAATATTAGTCATAATTTTCCACCATCAATAGAATACGAAAAAAAAGAATTCGACTCATTCGTAACCTTCTTCAAAATAAGTTTACGGGATAGATAGGTGGTTTAGTAAAATAATCACAAAATAATTTTTAATGCCATTGAACTCGATTGTGAAAAATAACTGAATGACCATTAATAAAACCATGATGTACACTAGAACTTTCCTCACTATTGAGTTCATAAATTTCAAAAGCGCAAATAATTATAATCTCCAATTTGTCATCCGAGTCTGAATCATTAAAAATCATATTCATAAGATGATGCGGAGCTATAATATTAACACAATAAATAATGTCATGTCAATATATATATTGATGATGTATGAGAATAAGAGATGAAAGATTCTATTTATATATATAAATAAAAATATGATTGTGGTAAATATAACAATATAAAATATAATCATTAAAAATATGACCATTATAAAAATTAGTGTTCATAATTTTAAATGTTAAAATTTTGAATTTAATCAATATGGTGATGATATGGCATTTTATATAGTATTTTAAAAATTATTTTTTTAAGTTAGTTATAGTTGAAATTAATAGTTAAAATAGATAACATTATTGGAGTTAACTTAAAAAAGTAAGTAGCTAAAATAGATAATACAATATTATAATATTTTTAAGTAGCTATTTTAGAAAGCATTATTGGAAATGCTTTTACAAATTAATGTGGAAAATAAATAACAAAATAACTAAAATCAACAACACAATATACCTTAAAACAACTCAATTCAATAACTTATAACTTGTTGAGATTTCCATCTTTTTATTTTTATAGTTTTTCTTTTATAATCTTTTATTCACTTTTTAAGCTTTGATGGGAGCACCCAACATATGAGTTTTCTCAATCATTTGGCCCTCTATATAAGGTACTTTATTGTATGATATTCTATAAAGTATTTCAACTATTATTTTTTTGTGTTAAAGTTTTAAATAGTATCGAATGAAGGTTAAATGAGTATTTATGTTTTCTTCTTTTTTTACATAGTGAATCCTACATGAGGTTGTGTTCTTGTGCAATGGGTTTGTTCAATAGTTGGACAATACTACCATTATCATAGTGCAAGCATGCACGTAGTGTAGACATGCAAGCAAGTAAACCCTAGCCATTTATGTGCAGTGGATGCGAGCAACACACCCTATTATTTTATATCACTAAGTAAACCATAGCCATTGGCACCACCAGAGGATGTGATGGAGGTGAAGACAGCAGCGACCAACAGCAAGAGAGAAGAAAGTGGCTAGGTAGTCACTCTAATCTTGATCTTCTAATTTCTCTCCAAAAAAAATAGAGAAGTTATACTCAATACCAGGTTTCATATATCTTGTCATATTTTCATCTTATTCATTATTTTATCTCTTATTACTTTTCTTAATTATACAAACACACCTGAGTCTCCTACAGCCAAGGATTAAAATTTTGGTTTTTACGGATATATCGGTACTTGGATTTTAATGATATATCGGATATATCGAAAATATATCGGTACTTGGATTTTAATGATATATCAGATATATCAAAAATATATCGGTATGTATTTATATATGAGCATAAATCAATGATAGATGAGATTACATACAGCTTTATCTCATTCAGGATGAAATTACATCATGATAGATGAGATGCATATCATCCACTCTAATGAAACTTAAAAATTAATATCATGATCTTCAAAAAAATTATTATTAATTATAAATGAGTATTCATTGTGACGACATATCCAGATGAAAAGATAGGTTACCTTAAGATGAGAATTGTAAAGAGGTGATAAGCTCATATATTTAGTGTGAAAATACTCTAGCTACAAGTCAAGAATATATATTTCTCTAGGTAATCTTGAGGAAGTGGTGTATATGAAATAGTCACTTGAATTTTAAGCATTATAGTCAATTATTATTTACAGATTACTGAAAATGTTATAGGACCTCAAGAAATATCTAAGAGTTTAGTTTTGAGATTTTTATAGATAATCACTTCATTTAGATTACACAGATGTGTTATTAATTCTTCTTTGTTCTTTTGTAATAGTCATGATAACAAGATAGTTTTACTAATTATTTACATGAATAAGACTGATTACGAGAGATGAGTTGAGAATCACTAAATTTAAAGAATACATTCTGACATTCTTACTAACAAAAACCTTGTGAGACTTAAATATTTTTTTTGTATCAAAGTGATTTATTCTACATTGAGTATTATCTTGTTATAGATAAAATATGTACTTGGTACTCTTTTAAAGATTAATCTTTTATATTGTACTTCAGCAAATACACTTATTGATCCATGTATGAACTTTACTTCAAATTCAAAACCTCTAATTTAATCTTTTAATTATAAAAGAATTATAATAAAAATTAACTATATGACTATAAACAAATCAAATATAACATACGTAGTTAGTATAGTTGGTTATTTCCTAAATTCTCCTTAGTATATTCACCTTAATACACCAAATTATATTCTAAGGTATGTGAAAAAATATTCAAAAATTGTGATCTCTTTTAGAGATCATAAATATTTATAGTTAGCAGAGTATTCAGATTCAATTTTGACATCAGCATGCATCAAGAGGAGATATACAATAAATTTTTTCACTTTTCTTTGAAACAATCTTATCTCCTAAAAAAGAATAAAACATATAGTTATTTCGAGAACTAGTTGAGTGGTGGAGTTCAAAATAATAATAACAGTTACTTGTGAGATACTTTAAATATGACATCTCTTGGATGAGATTGAGTATATACTCTCTTCTCTTATTATATTTTACTGTGAAAATTAAGTAGTGAGGCATATAGCATCAATCTAATTTTTCTGGAGCAGACAAAACATATAAAAGTGGATTATCATGCATCAAAGTATATATAACTTCCAATTCAATATTTTACAAGTAAACAAAACATATTGAGATATATTATTTCTTCCTCATAAAAAAGATTTAGGATGGGAATATGACTATGACATACACTCAAATAATAAAGCAGGCAACAAATAATTTCAAGAACATCTAGAAAAGGCTTTAGCTTACCTTTCTTTCATACTAACTAAGTAATGTTGACATACATAGACCAGCTTTACAAAAGATATAGATATTTCTCATTTTTCATTTTTATTATTTTTTTATCTTTTCTTGACTTTTCTTTATGTTTTAATTGAAGCACATATCATGTGGATTGCCCATTTATTTTGCCCTCTATATAAGGGATTTTCATGTATGATAAACTATATAATATCTTAACTATTATTTTTTTTGTGTTAGAATTTTACACAACTCAATACAATTTGAATATTACTCAACACACATAAAACCCCTTATATATTGATTGGGGCATCCCAAATGAGTTTGGTTCTCCCATCAAACAAAAAAATATTAAAAAATAAACAAAAATAAAAATATCAACAGAGAGCAAACTCCAACACATATCAAAATACATGTCAGCTTCATCAAACATACTTTCACTCAAAAAGAGGATATAAAAAGTCATGTAGTAATTGTCACCATCAGTGATCAATGTCAATCAATGATGGCTACTATGCAGACAAGTACATTGAAAATGAACCATTTTTCTCTTACTTTAATATAACATAAAAAGGTTGAAGAAAAATTATTCATAATATCATTCATCTCAACATAAAAATAAATAATAAAAAATTACTTGAAGCATTGTTTAATTGCAAGTTGCTCCCTGTGCATACAAAACATATCAGGCACAGGATGAATATAAACTGAGAATAAGTCAAATAACCAAATATACTTCAAGCATTGTTATATTGCATTAACCAAATATATTAATACAATAATATATCAACAAAATTAAATATTTTATAAATTGCATTTATTTGATTAGGACACCCAATGACAATTGAGTATATTAAGCAATTTGTGGATTTTATAGTCACAAGAAAAAGGCTACTTTTTGGATTCATAAATACGTAGTGCCTTTCATCTCTAGTTTTTGAAAGATCTTTATCTTCTCTATCTCTTCTATGTTATTCGATTTTACTGTCACACAACTGATTATTGTCATAAAATAAATCTCGTTAAAAAAAGCTTGCTGAAATCTAAAATCCAAGTAAGACTATTTTTTTTTTCTAAAGCTATACGTACTTCCAGCTGAAATGTTTATTTATGAAGAGTAGAATATTTTTCTTAAAGTTTTCAAAAATTGTATCATGCACCTGTTAGCAAATGAGTGTAATACAGCAAGTTATTTGCTTCAAGACCTTCCATCAACTCCAAGAGTTGTTGTCCATTCAAAATTTGGCCTTTGAAGTATGAGTATCCTGTCCAAAAGAAATGAAGTAGATTGAGTATTTTCAAACAGAACATCATAAATGTATGATGTTTCCAATATAAGAGTCAAAAAAAAGAAAAACAGGTATTATTTCAAGATGATGTGAAGATGGATCAAACAATTTGCCTGTATGGTTAGAAAACTGTGGTGAATTTATTGGATCCACATCTTATCCCAGTAGTTGAGAGGAAAGACAGCTGATTTATTGCCTACATATCCCTGACGAAAAAAAAATGTTGTTTAGACAAACAGAATTGCACTATTATTAAATTCATCAAAAAATGTGAGATTTGTATCAGTATATAAAAACTACCACTTGGAGCACCACACATTTCCATTGGACACTCCATACAAACATAACTATGCATATATCTAAAATAAAAGAATACATCAGCATCTACCCTTAATTAGAACATTCAGTAATATTTGAATGTTCATAGTCAAAAAAAAAAAAAATTTAAACATAATTCTTAGAATATCTATGAATTTGAACATTGCATTAGATTAATTTTTAATGTCAAAACCCAGGTGTTAAAATAATTCTTTAAATATCTAATTAGAACATTCATTTTGTTGTGGATTTTAGTTTGATTTTATGTTATTATATTTGTGATAAGAGCACCCAACATATGAGTTATTCCAAGTATTTTTTTTTCTTATATTTTGTCTTTAAGTTCCTATTGTATTGAGTTAAAATTTTTGAGATATTTTTAATACAATATTTTTTTTAATTAGTATCAGAACATGAATTTTCTAGAGTTAGATTTTCTAAGAATATCTATTGTATTGAGGGTTTAATGGTGCCCCCCACCGGATACAGTGACACATAGCAGGTGGCAGTAGTGTCCAAGGCAGTATTGTGGGCAACAGCAAATGTGTTAGTGTGCAATCACAGTAAGGTGAGAGCATGCAGGCTGTTAAGATGGCAGTAGTGTGCAATGTGTGGAAGTGGCTGTGCATGCAGTGTCTGGAGGTGGCATGCACAACGGTAGGTGTGCAGTATGTGTGCCATGAGTGCAGAAGGTGCAGTTTGGACTGCATTGTATGTGAAGAGTATGAAACATATATGCAGTGTAAGTATAAGGTAGAGGTGTGTTCACAACAGTGTCTAGTATGCTTGCAGTGTGTGCAACAGTATATGTGGAGTACAGTTAACTATCAAATGTAGTGCAGTCATGTAGTTGTGCAGTGTAAATGAAAATAGAGCAATGTGTTCTGTCTGTGTACACACACAATGTGTGCAATGAGTGACAACATACCGATTATGTTATTAAAAATAGTCAATCATTTCTTAGATTGTTAATGATATGTTCAATTTCATACAGTTATTTGCATAATAAGCCAAGTGAAGAAAACTTCAAACCTTGGTATCTCTTTCGGTAATCACAAGCACCTTGAATGAATTAGTTATTCATATTCTAGTTAGATACCAACTTGCACAGAGAAATAATTTATTATAAATTATTATATTTTTCTTAGTAAGAGTCTTATTTTATGAATAATTATCTTTGTACTAGATCTTGAGGTCACTAATTGTTTATTACTTTTTTATAATATAAGATTCTTTCTAAGAAAAAATAAGAGACATAAAGTAAGCTCGAGATCTAGTAGACATATATAGGTATGGGCGACAATGATAAATATTTATGAAATATTTTGAATCAAATAATTTTCTAAAGAGAACTTATGCATATTTACTTCTCATATTAATATGATATTCAAACGAGAATGCATAGTCTTTAATCTGATATTTTACAAATAGACAAAAGACATAATGAGATAGATTATTTCTTTTTTAAGAAGAAAATTCATGATAAGAATATTATTACAGCCTAATTTTCTAGAAAAGATTAGTCGGCTAATATATTTAAGAAAGCTTTGAAGATGTACCAACCTTCTTTTTTCTTCAAGTTTGATATTCGTGGTATTTATACATTAACTTGATAAAATAAATTTATAATTTTTAGTTCATTTTTCTATTTCTTTATGTTTGTGATATAAACACACAATATATGGGTTGCACCAAATATTTTTTAAATCTATTTATAGTCTTGATTTCTCTTGTATGAATATATCATTATAGAGTTAAAAATTTTTAAGTTGTTTTTTATACAATTTTTTTACACATTTCATTTAAATTAAAAACAAGATACAAATAAAAAATAAAGATAATTTAACATTACTAAGCACATTTCATTTAACATCAATAAAAAAAAGGTGAATGAAGCACCTTCATAAAATTCGAGCACACCATTATCCCATGAAAATAAAATAAAATTTCAGTTTTATACCAATCCATCACGAAGCATTACTAAGCACATAAATTTCTGAGTGGTAGGTAGGACCAAGTAACCCAACACTTCAAAATGTCAATCAAGCACGATAAAATGACTTGGTTAAAACAAGGTAACAAAATTTTATATATGATGAAGTATTATATAGCATATCACAAACTAAGTGATACTTCCAACCTAAATTGGAACCTCTAGATTAAACTCATCAAAAAATTATATATGATGAAGTATTAATTAATCTCAATAACATTTATCACTTATCAAATTTTAAAATTAAAACTAATATGTCATGGAATCAGACTTTGTTCCAGTTTAAAAAAAAAATAAAATGAATCATCATTTTCACTAATATCATTGTGTGTACATATATACAAATAAAAAAACTAGATGTGAATACTTACTTATAAACTAGGAACACTTATTGTACATCAAAAAAAAAATAAAAATTATAATGCCAAAACTTATGCTAGAGAGTATGTATCTCTGACACAAAACATCAATGAATTATAAATAATCAAAAAATTCTCAAAATCTTCATAAAAATATCTACAATTTGATCTTTAGCAAGTACGTAAGGTGTATGAATCTTCACATAAAATAATAATAAATATCTATATTTTGTTCATTCTTAAAACATAAAATTAAAAATGATGCATCATGTTCATTGGTTGTCACAAAATAAAATAATTGACCTTAAACTTGGAGATCCAATCTCCTTGATCAAATGTTTGATCAACAAGCGTTGCCATGTAGATGTCATGGCTCTCACTATATTTTTGTGCTCAAATTAATAATAACTATTTATATTTTATTTTTTTAAGAGATTAGAAGGTCAACAAAAAAGTATAGTACCTTGTTCTAAATCTTTCTGCAGAATTAATTAGAGCATAGTTAAATTTTAAATAACCAGTCAACCAAAAGTAGTCATCTTAAAATATATATAAAGTCTTTTTAAAATATTTTAGTAAGTGAAGAACATTATCAAGGTACAAGTGACAACATATGTCTAATAAAAATTTTACTACAATTCTATTACATTTGATTAAATTAACTAAAATACATATGTCTAATAAAAAATTTACATCATGAACAAGAGATTTATCTGTTATAATACAATCTTGCAAGTCAAACTTGGTTATGAAATCCAATGTGTATCATCGATGTGATAAAACTATTATTCTACCTAAATAAATAAAATTAATCCAAAAAAAAACCAAAGGTGGCCAATATTTTTAATCAAAAATTTTATCTAAAATATTAATTCAATTGAATAATACTTAAATAATAATCTATTGTAATAGTTATATTATACACAAATTAGTAATAATATAAATCTACCAATTGTACCATGTCTATACTCTATATAAGTTTGAATATTTAGAAACATTTTTATAGAGCCCAAAATATACAATAAAAAAAATCTACTAAAAAAAACTCAGATTATTTTAGTTGGTACACCCTTCCACAATTTATACATACATGTCTTCACTGAGAGAGTGCAACCTAACAACAACTCAATATAAACCTCTTCAAAATCATCATAAAAAATATAATTCTCATACATAACTAATACGTAACATACCTATGAGACAGTGCAAAATAGAGAAGTAAGCTAATTGAGGTGATCTTACATGAGAAATTATATCATCATTATAAAAACTCATTCGTCTAACTAGAACCACTCAGAATCAAACTATCTTTCAACCAGTATACATTCTCATTGTCCTCATTCTTCATAGTGGACAGCTAGTTTCAGCTAACTATTGATTTCTTAAATTATATATATATATATATATAACAAATATAACGATTGCATCAAGAATTTTTTGTGAATGATAACTATCAAATAGATTAAAAAAGTATAGAATAATTATAAGATCAATGAAAAATTAACATGTATATGAGTCATACAAATAATAAATTTGATATAAATCCAAATATCAATACAGTGAAAATTATATGAACAATTTGATCAACAAATAGTAAATTTCCTATGGCTTAAGTTGAGAAGATAAATTTGAATCTCGAATTAATACTCAAACTCTAAGATTAATTTTCTTCTATTGTATATGATAAACTTTCATTACTATTAAGATAATGTTATGTTTAAATGTCTAATGAAGAATACGATAATATTGATTTTTTCTTTTGTTCTCTTTGCTTACAAGATGGTTATTAACCTAGTACAATCACTATTAAGTATGATTAACTTGTTGCATCTTTTACATTTCAATTCACTACCAAAAATAAAATTACTCTATTTGTAAATCATTCATACTTATACTCCTTTTAAATAACATGTCAACTTGTCATAATGATTCCTTTGATTATGTATTTTTATTGTCTAACCTATGCTATGATAAAAAATGCATAAGGATAAGTTATTAATTGTGTTTGAACTTTCAACTTCGTAAGATGCAAAATAATGTGTTATTCATTATGTTTGAGCTTTCTATTGATTGCTTTTAGCCTATTATTGGAAATAATTTGTATGAAAAGTTTGATGATGCATCTCACTAAATCAAAGGTTGTCAATCAATGACAACTGACCTGAGGATCTAAGTCTTAAACTCGATTCTTGATCAATCCTTACTTGCATTCAACTTGAATTTATCCTTAATTAGGAGTTAAAATTCATGCCCCTTTAGGTTTAGCATATTCTTTACTTCAAAATACAAATCCCCGAGCTCTTTTTAAGAATCTTTAAGTCCCTATTTTATATCATCAAGATTCTATCAAATTGTTGCATGGATCTTCAAGTTAAGAATTGTGACTTTAAATTAAAATTATGACTTTAAGGATAAAGTCACAGTAGTACAAAAATACTGTGATATGTGTAATTTTTCTCTGAAACATAAAGTTATGACAGCAAGAATGACCATGACAGAGAAAATTCCTCACTGAAACATGTAATCAAAGCGATAAAAATATTGAGACTACGATAATTATTCTCTAAAACATAGGCATGATGAAAAAAATAATCACGACATAAATAATTTTTCTCAAAAACACAAAGTCACTGTAAGAAAATTTTTCATGACTAAAAAATATTTAATATTGTGTGATTTTTAGCTTTGTAATAAATGTCACAAAGCTAGAAAATATCACATCTTATACTATTTTGGCACTTGTTTGTTGTGGCGTAGAAATAATATCATGGCTATATTTAGATTTTAGAAATAATGCGATTACGACTCAAAGATTATATTACAGGCATGAGAACATGTTACACAATTAAAGATTACATTTGTATATAAAGATTTGCACGACTTGTTTATAGAGTTTCAACTAAAAAAGATTATCAGAACTTCTCAATAAGCATGTACTAATATAAACAAGTTATGACAATAGAAATATTATATTTTTTCCTTGTTCTGCCCTCCAATTCTGCTTTCCACCAAATCCACCAATTATATTCAATTTAAATCCATTTTCAATATTATTCATTCAATTCTATAAAAACTATAATTCGGTGAAATCATAATTGTTGAGAAATTGCGATAACTTTTCTTGGTTGCAACTCTATAAACAAGTTGTGATAATCTTTGTACACAAATAAACTTAGACCATGTCCCAAATTTAATATAATCATATCATAAAAATAATATAAAGTATATACAAAAAAAATCAAAATTGAGTCCCAAATAAACTTACACATTAAAATAAATATTCGTCCTCGAGCAAAGAGACTCAGGATCCCTCTCTCTCTCTCTCTGAAGCATTATCTAGAATAGCCAAGAAGGAAAAATACAAAAATAACCAAAAGAATAATTACACAATACAAAAACATGAAGAAGGAAGTTGTCAATCAATGACAACTGACATGAGGATATAGATCTCAAACTTGATTCTCAATCAATCCTTACTTGCATTCAACTTAAATTTATCCGTAATTAGAGATTGGAATTCATGTCCCTTTAGGTTTAGCATATTCTTGGCTTCAAAATACAAATCCCGAACTCTTTTCAAAAATCTTTAAGTCTTTATTTTATATCATTAAGGTCCTGTCAAGTTATTGCATGGATCTTCAAGTTAAGAGTTATGACTTTAGATTGAAATTATAACTTTGGGTGCTCTTTGAATCCCCTTTGTAGGATAAAGTCACAGCGGCACAGAAATACTGTGACCTAAGTAATTCTTCTGTGAAACATTAAGTTATGATATCGAGAATGACTATGACAAAAAAGATTCCTCTTTAGAGCATGTAATCATAGCAACAAAATTATCAAAACCAAGATAATTATTCTATAAAACACAAAGTCACAATAACAAGAATAATTACGACCAAGATAATTTCTCTCTAAAACATAAAGTCATTGCAAAAAAAATTATCATGACTAAAGATTACTTTATATATGTGATTTTTAGCTTTGTAATGAATGTCGCAATGCTAGAAAATATCACGACTAAATTTATGTACAAAGATAATATCATGATTAAATTTGCATAATATTCTTATACTAATTTAGCACTTGTTTGTTGTGATGTAAAAATAATATCACGATTAAATTTATATTTTAGAACTAATGCGATTATAACTCCAAGATAATATCACGGTCACAAAAAATATATTACACAATTAAAGATTAAATTTATGTACAAAGATTATCACAACTTGTTTATAGACTTGCAACAAAGAAATGTTATCGAAACTTCTCAACAAGTATGTACTAGTATAAACAAGTTGATAGTATAAATATTATAATTTTTCCTTGTTCTGCCCTCCAATTTTGCTTTCCACTATGTCCAATTATATTCAATTTATATCCATTTTCAATATTATTTATTCAATTCTATAAAAACCACAATTCAGTGAAATCATACTTGTTGATAAGTTGCGACAACCTTTCTTGGTTGCAACTCTAAAAACAAATCGTGACAATCTTTATACGCAAATAAATTTAGACCATATCCCAAATTTAATATAATCACATCATAAAAATAATATAAAGTATCGACAAAAAAAAATCAAATCTTTAAATACCAAATAAACCACACATGAAAAAAAATTGACAAAGTAATCACCCTTGGTATCCAAATAATTCCATGAGAATTGTATTCTAGAGAACTTAAATCTGAGAATGGATAGAAAAGGTCTTACTGCATCTTCCTTGTTATTCGTTGATCATTCTATCATCTTTGAAATCACATTGCATAATGTATCTGGTATTCTCTCAATTGAGTTGCATGAATCTACAAAAGATTCCTATGCAAAATACATATTTTTCTAGTTCTCATTGCACTTCTCAAAGTCTTATATCCACTATTTCTCTATATGCCTCATATTACTATCTTTCTCTCAATTTTTACCCATTATCATTCTTTTTCACTTATTTGCAATGAATTCATAGAGCTTTCTGAAGGCTTCAATGTTTCTCAACACACAGGTATCTCTTCTTTTTATTGTATCTTCCAAGATCTTTATATACTGACTTTTGAACTTCTCTTGAACAGGCATAAATAAGTTTTTCTTGATACTGAGATGCATCTCCCGCAATGCATCGAGTTGCTCTGCTCTACCTTTGTCATCTACTTTGTTGTTCTTCACATATTCTTCTCACTTATTATCTTTTTTTCTAATTATACCGCTAAAAAACTATGCATTGTCTTTAGTTCTGTCTTTTATCAAATTTATATTTCGTTAGCTTCAAGTTCATATTCTTTGAAGTATCATTCCCATCTACCCAATGAAATTTCATATTTCAACAGTAATTCTTCCGCAAATTTTTATCCAAATCTTTACATTTCATCTATGTTGATTTTGTGGAAGGTTGGCACTTCCTACCCCATATCATTTGATTCTTCTCCTTTGAAAACTAGTTTTCTCTTCTTATGATATCAAAAGAAATATATCGATGAGAATGCGTGAGGACGAAAGAAACGCTAACTGGTTCGCCGTTGAGGCGAAATCCTTCGAGATTATGGCGGTAGGTGAAGGTAAAAAATCAAAATTCGTCATCAAAGAACGAAGCAAACGTAAGGAATCGTGGATTCGTTTTGGCGGGGAGGGGTTAGATAGATTGCTAAAGAATGTCGAGGAGTGCTGCAACGCAGCTACACCCGCAGGTAGGTCCTTTGTATGGAGAGAGAAGGGAAGACTCTTCAGGCTGGAGTGCAAGGAGAACCAATATGGGAGATTCCTGCTTTGTACAGCTAAGGACGTTGAAGGAAAAAAACACAGATTGTTTTTTCCAGAAGGTAGGGGTTTTGTGAACGGGTGGGTTTTGTTGGCAGAGAAACTGAGGGGAATGGGTTGCATACGGCAGGCGGAATCTCCGTGGAGCCGTGTTAATGCAGCAACGACAGAGGTGAAGAAGGAGATGAATGGTCCTAGCAAAGATCAAGATGCAGGCGGGGTACTTTCTGTCGACAGGGAAAGGGATGTAGGAAATAGCAGGGAGAATAATGGGGTTTGGGTTGACGTAGGAGGTTGTGGAACCGGGAAGGAGTTAGGGATACTGCAGTGGTGTTTAATCGGGAAGTGGAAGACGATTACAGTGCCCATTTTAGAGGAGGAGATGGTTGAGACTTGGAGTAGAGAGGTATGGAGGCTTAATGAGGGCCTGAGGGTGATCCCCCTGGACGAAAATCTCTTTCTCCTGGAGTTCGAATCGCCAGTGGAAGCGAAGCGGGTACTCGAGTCGGGCAGAAGAAATTTCAGAGGCGGGGTGTTACAGTTGGAGCGTTGGAATCCGTACTCTGGATGCATCAGGAGGAAAGAGTCGGCGCAAGAAGAATGGGTCAGGTTAGTAGGGCTCCCATTTCATCTATGGAAGATGGAGATCCTAAAGAAGATAGGTGATGCTTGCGGAGGATACGTAGCCACAGACAAAGATACAGAGGCGAGAAGGAAGATGAAGTGAGCAAGAATATTGGTGAAATCGACGGGGAGCCACCGGCCTAGCACACTCAACATCTCAGAAGGTACAAGAGCTTTCGAGATTCAGTTATGGTGGGAGGCACGGCCATGGGCAGTAGATGTTTTCCCTGCGCATACCATGTCTGCTGAGAAGAATTCAAGGGAAGACGACGGTGGAGTAGCACGCGCGGAGAGGCAAGTGGGCCGCGTCGGTTCCAGCTGCCATGATGAAAGGCAGGGAAGGGTGGCAGGCGAAAATGACATGTCATCAGTGCAATTAATGACGCGTATAGAAGAAGGCTCTGGGGCGTGGGAGAAAAGGTGGGTTGACACAAACAAAACAAAGGGCTCGGGTGATGGGCCGGGCCGGCGTGCAGTTCCTGGGCCAACTAAAGGGGCTGGACAACGGGCTGGGCTTGAGAGGCCACAAGTTTTTGGATCAAAGGCAGACTCGGCCCACAGCAAGGGTTGGCCTGGTCGGGGCGGGCCTACGGGGAAAGGGCCAAGATGAGCTGAGAAAGACAGAGGCCCAAAGGCTCGTGATCAATCTCAAATGGGCACTGGAAGACAGATACGGGGCTTAGGGAATTTCTCAGGCCCAGAGGCAGTCTCCAGGGGAACAAATTTGGGAACAAAGGGGGGAGATAGGGGAGATCACTCAGGCGCGAGGGGCACAGTCTGTCCGGAGGTAACGGATGATCCTGCTTTGATTTGTGCAAGGAGCCCCACTCTGGATGCACACATTGAGAGAATAGGGATAAAGGACTGTTACAGTTTCGAGCGGTGGGAGAGAGAAGGGCTGCGGGAGGAACCTACTGACTGCCTGTTGTTTCACTCCCCGGGGCGTGAGTCCACAGAAGATGGGTTTCCAGAGGATCAAACTCTAGCCATTGTGGAATGTTGTTCTATGGGCAAGGAAGGGGTAGATGCCGGGAACCTCAGTAGTCGTACTTCCGGACCCAGGTATGTCACGGAATCTTCTTCCATCAGTCACACTCCCCCTTGCTCTTTTTTTGGAAGGCCCTTGGTTTTTGGGGGCCCTTCTGATTTGGGGAACTTCCAAGGGGAGGGGGAGTTGGGGGTTTTAGAACCGTTGAGAGTGGTGTCGGCCGATGGGAGAGTTTGGGGGGAACAGACCTCTGAGGCAGTGTCGGACACAATTATAGAAACAGTGGGCAGTGGGGATGGAAGGGTGAAGGGTCCCAGGACATGTACAGAATTTCAGGGTTATGATAACTGGGAGGAAAGTTGTCTGATTAAATTCAGTGAGTTTATTGGGATCCCTACGGAAGGTTATGATGTGGAGATTTTGGAGTTGCTTCGTAAAATGGTGGCCCAGCAACATGGCAGTAAAAAAAAGGGACATTCTGTAGAGTCAAAAAGCGAGAGAGAATTAAGGAAGCTGGAATGCACTATAAACTATAATGGGAAGGGCCAAAATAGAGGGGGAAGAGATGGGGGGAATTTTTTGCTGAAGTTAAAATGAAGCTAAAGCTCTTTTCTTGGAATGTTAGAGGTGCGAATAACCCGGATAAAAGGAATATCATCAGAAACTTCATTAGGTCTCAGAGGGTGGATTTGGTTTGCTTGCAAGAAACCAAGTTGCAAGAGATGTCTGAGGTTGATGCTCGGAGTTTGGGTGTGGGTAGACCGGCTGAGTGGAGGGCCTTGGATGCAGAGGGTACTGCAGGGGGCATTCTTGTTTTCTGGGACAGGAGAAAAATGGAGGTGATGGAGGTAGAAATTGGTCATTTCTCGATTACGTGTATTTTTAAAAATACGAAGGGTGGTTTTCAGTGGGCCTTCACTGGTGTTTATGGGCCGACGGAGAGAAACAAATCCGATTTGTTCTGGGAAGAACTGGGGTCATTGAAAGGGTTGTGGGAGGGGCCATGGTGTATTGGCGGAGACTTCAATATGGTTATGTCCCCTAATGAGAGAAACAAGGGGGATAGGCTCTCGCATTCTATGAGGCGTTTCTCAGATGTTGTGAATGAATTAGGGCTTAGAGATTTGCCTCTACATGGGGGCCCTTTTACATGGAGGGGTGGCCTCAATAATCAGCGCATGTCCCGTCTGGATCGGTTTTTAGTTACGGGTGATTGGGAAAGGCGTTACAGTAATGTGAGTCAAAGCACCCTCCCGAGACCGGTGTCTGATCACTGTCCTGTTTTGTTAGACAGTGATGGGGTTAACTCCGGTCCAATGCCCTTCCGTTTTGAGAATATGTGGCTGAAATATGACGGATATAAGGAGCTTCTTAGAGGTTGGTGGCAAGGCATGCAATTCTTTGGTTCCTACAGTTTTATCCTGGCTTCTAAATTAAAGGCATTAAAAGGCATTTTAAGGACTTGGAACAAAGAAGTTTTTGGCAGAGTTGAGGTCCAGAAGAAGGCAGCTCTGAACAGGATCTCATTCTGGGATGACTTGGAAAAGGAAGGGGCCATGTCCATGGAAGATTCTGAGGAGAGGGAAAAGGCTAGAGAGGAGTATAAGAAGTGGGTGGATTTGGAAGAGGTTTCCTGGAGACAAAAATCTAGGGAAACTTGGCTGAAAGAGGGGGATAGAAACACAAAATTCTTCCACAGGATGGCCAATTCTCACAGAAGGAGGAACTTTATCAGGAACATCAAGATCAATGGTAATATTTGCAACAAGGAGCCAGAGATTAAAGAAGGTCTGGTGGGAGCCTTCCAAAGTCTACTTTCTGACACAAGTAACTAGCGCCCGCCTTTCCCTAACCTCCAGTTCAATGAGATTGGGGCTGACCAAGCTCTTAAGTTGGAAGAAATGTTTACAGAGGAGGAAATTCTTGCAGCAATTTTTGGGCTTAGCGGTGATAAAGCCCCAGGTCCAGATGGTTTCCCATTGGCCTTCTGGTCTTTCAGTTGGGATTTCGTGAAAGGCGAGGTTCTGGGCTTTTTTAAAGAATTCTTTGAACAGAGTCAGTTTGTCAAAAGTTTGAATGCTACATTTTTGGTCTTGATTCCCAAGGGAGGGACTGTTGAGGATTTAAAGGATTTGAGACCCATCAGCTTAGTGGGGAGTTTGTATAAAATTTTATCGAAAGTATTGGCTAACAGAATCAAAAGAGTTATGGGAGGGATTATTTCTCAGACCCAAAATGCGTTTGTAGAGGGGAGGCAAATTCTAGACGCTGCTCTTATTGCTAATGAGGCAATAGATTCTATCCTTAGAAGGAAAGAAAATGGGATTCTTTGCAAGCTGGATATTGAGAAGGCTTATGATCATATGAGGTGGGATTTTTTGATTCAGATTATGGAGAGAATGGGGTTTGGCCCTAGATGGATCAGGTGGATAAATTGGTGTATCTCCACAGCTTCTTTTTCTGTGTTGGTCAATGGTTCTTCCACGGGGTTTTTCAGGAGCTCCAGAGGCCTGAGACAGGGGGACCCTCTTTCCCCCTATCTTTTTGTCATCGGTATGGAAGTCTTGAGCTATATGCTCAAGCGTGCAGTGGAAGGCGGTTTCATCTCTGGTTGTAGGTTTTCAGGAAGAGTGGGTGGGGACATTGTCATTTCACATCTTTTATATGCCGATGACACAATCTTGTTTTGTGAAGCCAACTCTGAGCAGCTAATGTATCTGAGATGGATCTTGATGTGGTTTGAAGCCTTTTCTGGTTTGAAGATTAATTTGACCAAAAGCGTGGTCATCCCTCTGGGCAGAGTGGACAATGTGGAGGAGTTAGCGGCTGAGCTCGGGTGCGAGGTCGGATCCATTCCCTCAACTTACTTGGGTCTTCCTCTTGGGGCGCCTCACAGGGCAGTAGGGGTATGGGACTCCATCGAAGACAGATTTAGAAAAAGGCTGGCAACTTGGAAGACACATTACATATCAAAGGGGGGGAGGATTACACTCATTCGGAGCACTCTGTCTAGTCTTCCTGTCTACTTTCTTTCGCTGTTCAGAATGCCAAAGATCGTATGTTCTAGGCTGGAGAAAATTCAGAGAGACTTTCTATGGGGTAGGGGCAATCTAGAGAGAAAATCACACCTTGTCAATTGGAAAACAGTCTGCCTTGAGAAACGGAGCGGGAGTCTTGGGGTGAGAAGCCTTTCCAAGATGAATATTGCTCTGCTCTGTAAATGGAGCTGGAGGTTCGCTAATGAGAGGGAGTCTCTATGGCGGTTGGTGATCAGCACCAAATTCGGGGAAGGAGACGGAGGCTGGAACACCAATGATATTAGGGGTGGGTACGGGAAGGGGTTATGGAAAAATATCAGCAAAGAATGGATAACCTTTTCTCAAAACTCTACATCTTCGTTAGGCAATGGGCGGAGACTTCGGTTCTGGAAGGACCCATGATGTGGGGGAACGACACTGTGTAATGCCTTCCCCACTCTATTCAATTTGGCAGAGCACAAAGACGCAAAGGTAGCTGAGGTTTGGGACTCATCCAGGGTGAATAGGGGGTGGTCCCCCACATTCCAAAGACCTTTTAATGATTGGGAAATGGAGGAGGTGGAAAGGTTCCTTTTGGTTCTTCACAATAAGAAAATTAGGCCCTGGCATGAGGATAGCATCTTTTTAAAGGAAACCAGGCCCGAAGGTTTTGCAGTTAGTCTCATGTATAGAAAGCTAATGCTTGCTTCCCCGACAGATTTCCCTTGGTATTCCATTTGGAGCCCAATCGTTCCCCCCAAGATGGGCTTCTTTGCTTGGGAAGCCTCCTGGGGTAAGGTGCTTACTCTAGAACAATTAAAGAGAAGAGGTTTCAACCTTGCAAACAGATGTTTTTTGTGTGAAGAGGAGGAAACAATCGATCATCTGCTTATTCATTGTTCGAAAGCAATGATGTTATGGAGCCTTCTCTTGGCCATAATGGATTATAATTGGGTGTCCCCCTCGACGGTTCGCCAAGTTCTCCTGGCTTGGCAAAGTGTTAGCATTGGAAAGAAGTGAAAAAAAATTTGGGTGGCGGCTCCTCTCTGTTTATTTTGGACGTTGTGGAATGAAAGGAATAGGGCGGCTTTTGACAATGAGATCCCATCCGCTTTCAGGATGAAATCTTCTTTTTTGTTCACTTTATGGTCCTAGGCTAAGTTGTATAGTGTGAATAACTTGAGTTCTATGGTAGATTTTTTAACGTGGCTGGGGTATAAGTGAGAGTGGGGGCGTTTTTTCCCTTTTGTACTCCTCTTGTGTACTTTTTGGGAGCTTTTTGCTCGCTATTAATACTTATTCTGCTTTTTACTGATCAAAAAAAAATATCCTTGAAGTCCTCTCTTCGTACCAACTAATGTCGGAAAGGACACTCGTGGGAATCATTCAACTTTGTCATCAAAACTCATGATTCCGTTAGCACAACATAGCATAATAATCAAAAAGGAATGAATTATATGATCTATAAATTCCTCTCATTAAAAGTTTAGAATTTACTTATCGTGTATAGCATAGAACCTTCCTAATATAAATTTTATACCATTTCACCAATACATATAACAATGTCATATTATCTTGCATGATAATTGAAAAATAAAAAGTAGGCTACAAATAGAACATAAAAAAATACCACCATATTTTGTTCAATTATGCTATCCTCCCCTCACTAAGAGCTCATAGGCACTTTTTGATAACACACTCCATTTTCCATATCATCCATCAATGTCTTGGCAAAGTCCTTTTAATTTAATTGTATTTTTAAGGTTTTATAGGTTGTATGATCAAAAACCCCCTGTTACCATATATTTCATTTATAAAATCCTTATGAAAACATACCCAAACTCCTTGTACGTAGAGGTGTCAAACGTGCCGGCCCGGCACGATCAAAAAATGTGCCCGGGCCCGTGTCGTGCCCGGGCGAACAAAGCACGTGCCGTGCCGTGCCTTGGCACAGCACGCCGGCACGGGTCCATCCCGTGCCGGTTCACGCAGGCACGCATGGCACTGGCGGCGTGCCACGCGTGCCTGCGTCGTGAGTCGTGACCCAACCGGGCCCCGCCCCCGGTAAAAAGACCGCGGGTCGGGTCCAAACAGACCCGACCCGCCCCGCCTGCCCTGCCTTGCCGTGCGCCCGTGCCGCCTGGCCAAGCCAAGCCGTGCCCGAGCGGGCCGGCACGGCACGGCACGGCCTTGCAGTGCCCGAATTTAAAAAACCGTGCCGTGCCCGGCACGGCACGGTAGCACGGCTGGGCACGTGAAAAACGGGCCGTGCCGTGCTGGGCCGGCCCGTTTGACACCTCTACTTGTACGTAGTATATCTCATCTCGCATATCTTCAAAATTAGAGTATAACTCTCATAATTAACATGGTGACTCTTTCCATGTGGGTGAAAACCTTATTTCAATTCCTCCTCTCAATTATCAGTTGAAAATGTGGGATAAACTCTTCAAATTTCTACTCACCCACAAAATATTCTTTTGCAAAGATATGTGTCATCCATCTCTTCCCCCTTTCAATCAAAACCATAGATTTGTGCACCAAAGCTTGTGAGGAAATCATGGTAGCAGTTGGCTTCCTTTTAACCTTGCGACTCAATTCAGTTTCCTCTATCCTCGCCCTAAACTAAGAAATGAGTGTTTCTTTAACCTTTATAACTTTGAATTTCAGCAACTAGTGTCGTTGCAATTTTCATAGGTAATAGAGGAGAAAAAACAATTTTATGAAAAAATTGAAATTTATGATATTTTATAAATTTAAAGTTTAGTCGCAACCAATAAAAAATAGGGGCAACTTTGTGCTTGGTCGTGACTTTTTTTTAAGTATAGTCACGAGTTAGTTAGAGGCGTCGTGACTTTTTTTGTCTGGGTGGAAAGTCACAATAGGGTTTGAAAGTCACACCTTTTGCATACGTATACATATTTGAATAGAATGTATACATAAAAAAATTAATGAAAATAATTATAACACACAGCACAAAAATAAATTTTGGATTGTCTCTCAAATAACTAGGGCTATAACCGAGCTGAGCTAGTCGCGAGCTGCTCGGCATTCGACTCGTTAGAAGCTCGCTCGAACTCGTTTATTAAGTTAAACGAGCCGAGCACGAACATCATTTTGAGGCTCGTAAGTTAAATGAGCCGTGCCCAAGCACCCTCAAACTCAGCTCGTAAACAGGCTCGTGAGCAAGCTCGTTAATCAAGCTTGTGAACAAGCTTGTGAACCAAGCTCGTGAATAGGCTCGTGAACATGGAGAATGCTTGATGCACAACAAATTTTTCCTACGAATGAACATGATGAATATTTTAACTCTTGAACTTCAATCAAGTTAATTGAACTTTTATTATCTTATCTTTTTAATTTAGTTGTATGTTGGCTATTTTAGATGAACATTTTCTTTAATTCCCGAACATCATTTTGAGGCTCGTAAGTTAAACGAGCCGAGCCCGAGCATCCTTAAACTCAGCTCGTCAGCTCATAAATAGGCTCGTGAACAGGCTCATAAATAGGCTTGTGAGCAAGCTCGTTAACCAGGCTCGTGAACCAAGCTCGTGAACAGGCTCGTAAGTTAAACGAGCCGAACCCGAACACCCTCAAACTCGGCTCGTCAGCTCGTGAACAAGCTCAAGCCTACTCATTTAAAATCGAGTCGAGCCGAGCCGAGCCTGCCTAATACTCGGCTCGACTCGGCTCAGTTACACCCCTACAAAAAATGATATGTTTAACATCTTTAGTTAGACCAATTTTTCAATTTTTATTTCAATCAATAACTTCAACAATCCAAGCTATCTTCTTTGTATAATCTTTCTCCTCGAGATGTCTTCCAAATTTGTCTTTCAACATCAAGTCATCTACCAGATTCCCTTTGAGATGTTCTTCAACGAATATCACAACTTTATTAATTATTACGATATCATTGAGTGTGATCACCATAATTAGTGCTATGACTTTTTATAAAGTCACAGCATCAAGATTTGTTCTATGGAGCACTTGTGTCGTGGCTATGGAATAAGTAGCAACCTCTTCTTGCAGCTTCTATTTCTTCAAAGATAAGATTTTTTCTCTTGTTGCCACTTGTTACTTCATCAATCTCATTTATATAGTCACAACATTTTGAAAAATCATGTGACTTACTTCTGCAGATTAACTTTTGCCTCTTTTTCCTTTTGATATTCATTAATAATGGTCTCTGCATCATATTTCACTCCTAGTACACCATACATCAGTAGTAGATTTTCCCCCTATTGTAATTTTTCTCTGATTTCAAGAGCTCCCTTAATGATTTGTTTGTGTTGTTCATTTGGGAATTTCGCCTTCTCGACCACTTCTTTCGTAACTTCAAGGCAGATTTTCTTTGATATTGTAACTTTAAGAAATATCATGAACAATTTTATTTATCAAGACTAACTGTTACTTTTTCTTTTTCCAAAATTTCTTCTAGTTCATTAACTTCCCTATCTTCTTCAAGGAAACAATCATCCAAAAAGTTAATGTGAAATCCATGTCATGTTTTTCGGGTGTGTATGTGAGGATACCCATTCTCTAGCAATTTTCCTCATAATCATCTTCAATAGGCATATTTTTATACAAGTTGAATTTTACTTTCTCTTCATCCACATGAAGTGTACATTTTCACTTCTTTATGTCAATCAATACATGTCTAGTCACTAAGAATAGTCGCTCAAGATCAATAAGGCATACAATTCTTCTCCATATCTAACACAACAAAGTCCGCAAAGAACAAAAACTTTCCAATATTGACTAGCACATCTTCAATAATTCCTCTCAAAAAGTTGATCGATCAGTCTACCATCTATAAATAAAGAAAGAAGTTGGAGATATCTCACCAAAATTTAACCTTCATATATCTTCCGGAAAAAATGACATCACATTTGCACTTGCTCACAGGTCACATATCTTCCGAAAAGTATGGTCCCCAATAGCACATGAAATTGTAAAACTCAAATCTTAGAAATTTTCGGAGCTTACGTTGAATAAGTGTGCTACAATTCTTGGTCATGCCCAATATTTCAAACATCTTCAATCTCTTTTTACTACTTATGATGTCCTTCATAAATTTTAAGTAGTGAGGCATCTGAGATAAACTATCAGCAAAAATGTATGTTGACTTCCAACTTCCTAAAAATATTAAGAAATCAATTGAATTATTCATCTAACTTTTCTTTTCTAAACCATTTGTATTTTCTCCTCCAATTCTGCTTGTTCATATGTAATAGCTAATGGCATAAGATGCACAGTGAGATATAATAATGTTGTGACTTTTTTCCAAAATCACATCAGATTTCGTAGCATTGGATAGTATGACTTTGGAAAATGTCATACCATTGTCAACACAACTTCATTTTTTGCATCAGTAGCCCCTTAGAATTTTTCTTTTGTTTTCTGCCCTTCTAATTTTTTATCCTTTCTAAGTATTATGGACATACACCTCTTGAGTTCACCTTGTTATTTCATGGTTGTATGTTAATGCTCTTCTCTTTCATTGTTATTGCAAGTTACTCAATTTGATTCACAACAGTCTTCATCATCAAGTTTATGTGATCTAACCTTGTTTTTATCCATTCAAATTAATTTTCTTGTGCATTACTCATTTGAGTTGTTATAGTTAGAACTCGAAGCTCTTTGCATTTGATATTTCGATAAATTACTTCCAAAATTCTTCTAATATTATCTCATATTCTGCTACACATTCGCATTAATTTCAAATTGATAAATTTTTATAATTTCTCACGTTCGGATAATAATGTATAAGAGCATTGTTATTGAATTTGAACACATACCATCTATTCTTCAAAATCCTAACTTCCTTCATCAGATAAATTAGTTCAAAAATTATCAATTTTTACCATTGAAAAATGTCTATTTCTCCCCCAATAGGCTTTTTTGTCATATTGAGCTATAAAATTGCTGAAAAACGTATCAAGCTTCACCTCCATCATCATTAGTCTGTCCAACTCCAATACTCCTGCTTATTTCCTTTTGCTTGATCTTTCATTTAAGTTTCATAATTTTTCTTGGCTAACCCTTCAACTAAGAAATGGGCCTCATCAAAAGACTTGTTCATGATGAAATCATTTGAGGCTACATTATTTGTGCTCTTTGTCATTTTGTTCAAACCATTGAAGAATATATGTGCTTAGAACCATAATTCAAGTCCATGTTAGAGATATCTCCTCAATAAATTTATGAATTGATTTTAAGCATCATACAACGTCTCATACTCCTTTTTCTTATATTAGTTTCTCTCCCCCTAGAGATGTCAACTGGACATGGCATTCAGACATGGCACGAGGCATGGCATGATTAGGTTGTGCCTAACATGACACGACCGATTCAAACTCAAGCTTGGACCAAGCTTGGACCAGGCTTGGGCCAACATGTGCCATGGTTGGGCCATGTCAAGCCAGAGTTTGTAGCACATGAGATGAGGCACAGCATGGCCCAGCACAACAGCCCGTGCGAGCTAGGTTCAGCCTGACTGGCCAAACAGGCTACCCTAGAACAAACCATCCTAGTCTGGCCTCACCAAGTCTAGTCTAGAATGAACCAAACTAGCATGAACTAAACTAATGCTGGCATAGAATAAACCTAGGCTAGTTGGCCAAGCCTAACCTAGCTTAGCAATACTCGACATGACCCAGGATGACACGGGCAAAAGACAATCCAAAGGGGCCATGTTGAGCTACTAATTTATAAAATTGTGTCAGGACAATATGTCACATGCTAAAACCCATGTCGTGTCGAGCACAAATTGATGGACTAGATGGGCCTTAAAAAATAGGCCGTGTCATGCTATTTTTTTTGAATCATCACCTCTATTTGTCCCCTTAGTTATAATTTAATTTGAGAATATAAAAATTTGATTGGAAAAACTTGTATAAATTAATCTCACTCCTCTATGGATCATCTAGATAAGAACTAGAACCAACTCATGGCTTTGTCTTTTGTTAAGAGAGAAGAAAATAATTATTTTCTTTCTTATTGAATTGATTAAATATATCATATGTCATACCTATTTATAAAGGTTGGGAATACAAAAATAAATAAATTCAATAAAATTAAAAGGGAAATAATATGAAAAAAAGATAGAAAATAAATCAGAGGATATTCAAGAATATCCTATTATTATCAACATTCCCCCTCGAGCTAGAGCATATAGATTATATGCACCAAGCTTGTTACAAATAAACTGAATCATTGGTCCTCAAAAAGACTTAATAAAAATGCTAGTTGGTCACTCGAGTTGACGAAACTAATAGTCATGCATCCTGATGCAATCTTCTCTCTAATTAAATAACAATCCACTTCAATACATTTGGTCCTTTCATGAAAGACAGGGTTAGAAGCAATGTGTAGAGCTGCTTGATTATCACACAAGTGTCATTTGGCCATCATTTTCAACTCTTAGCTCTTGAAGAAGTTGTTTGAGCCATATAAGATCACAAGTTTGTCAAAGTCATAGCTCAATACTCAGCTTCAGCACTAGACTTGACCACTACATCTTGTTTCTTACTTTTCCATGATATCAAATTACCTCTAATAAATACACAATTTCACAAAGTGGAGGGTCTATTAATAAACAAGCATGCTCAATCTACTTCACATCATAATATCCAATAATTTGAGTGTGACCTTTGTTTTCATATATGATATACACCTCTTAGTTTGATGTTCCTTTGATATATCAGAGAATATATATCACTGCATCCCAATGACTATCACGTGATGATTATAAAAATTGACTAACTATACTGACATGAAAAAAAATGCCTAGTCAAGTGATGGTGAGGTAATTTAGTCTTCCCACTAATCATCAATATCTCCCCGGATCTCGTAGACCCCTATCCAAGACAAGCTTGATATTTGGATCCATAGAAGTGTCTAATAATTTATAGTCTAGCATATCAATTTCCTCCAATATATCCATAACATACTTCATCTGAGATATAACAACACAAAAATTAGACTGAGCTATCTCAATTCCCAAAAAGTACTTGAGTTTTCCCAAGTCTTTTGTTTGAAAGTGATTGAAGTGATACAGTTCATGTTTCTAAATATCATCATGATCACTACCTATTTTAATAATATCATCGACATAAACAATCAGATAGATGCATTTTATTGATGATGTATGATGATAGAATACAGAGTGATATAATATACTTCAAGTCATACCAAACTCCTATACCACAAGGCTAAAATGGCCAAACCTAGATCTAGAAGATTCCTTTAGGCCATATAAGGAAGGACATAACCTGCATACTAAACCAAACTCCCCCTGAGCAACAAATCCCGATGGTTGCTTCATATATACCTCCTCAGCTAGGCTGCCATGGAGAAAGGCATTTTTAAATGTCCAACTAATACAATGACTAATAGCTTATAACGGCCATAGAGAAAAGATGAAGAACAAAAGTCATCTTAGCAATAGGAGAGAAATTATCATAGTAATTGGACCCATATATATGAGTATGCCCATTGGCAACCAAACAAGCCTTAAGATGATCCACCCAACCATCTAGACCAATCTTAGCTGCATAAACCCACCGACAACCAATAGGGGATTTGCCAACAGTTAATAAGATTAGGTCCCACGTGCCAGTAAGATGCAAAGCAGCCATTTCATTAACCATTATCTATTTCTTGCCCGAATGAGAGAGGGCCTCATGGACAGTATGAAAAATAAAAACAAAAGACAAGATGAAAAAAAAAATAAAATATAATGGAGATAAACGATGATAAGATAAAAAAATATAAATAAAATGAGGATTACAAGATGAATACCTTTTCAAATAGAGATTAGAGAATCAATGGGAGACATCAAGACAAACGACAGAGAAGAAGGTGTGATTGGGGATGAGTCATCAGAAGGCGTGTAAAATACAAGGTGGAGTAGTTAGAAACTCAGAAGATAAAGATGAAGGAGAAATGATGAGAGACATAGATAAGACCTGATGACAGAGAAGTGACTATGTAGAGAAAAGATATTCAAAAAATATAACATCAGCAAACACATAAAGTATCAACGTGTATCAAGAAAATAATAGTTGTGCCTGTGTTGAAGGCAGGAATAGCCAAAAAAAAAGTACTTTGTTGCCTTAGCAGAATGTTTATCTTGGCCAAGAATAAGAATATGGACAAAACAAGTGCAACAAAAAATATATGTAGGAAAACAAAATAGGGGTTGATTGGGAAATAGAAAAGAATGGAAGTTGAACACTTGGAACAGAAGATGTCATGTGATTGATCAAATAATTGATAGTTAAGATAAGATAGCATCCCTCCAAAAATATTGAGGAACTTTATGATGAATGAGAAAAGTGCAAGTTGTCTCAACTAAGTGTCAATTCTTATGCTCTGTTGGGTAATTGCGCTTCCACGGTAGTAAGATTAAGATACAGAAACAACAGAAACACAGAAAATAAGTAATATATATCTCAATCCAACAAGCATCCACGAGAGAATCAAAAAAATAAGAAATCAACACCGAAAATAACGTGGTTCACTAGTCGCTCAGTACGACTAGCTACATCCACCAGAAAATACTTATGCATTACAGATTAAAACCAACAGAAACATCTTAGAGTATGCAGCACACAGAGCAGTCGCGAAAAATTGCACAGAGAGAAGAGAGAGACGATGAACAATTCCACGGGTCCAAAAACAACCACCCGAAAATAAAATTACAAATCATTTTATATTAAAAAACATCTCGGTTCATTTAACCGCAACGGGTCGGATCATGGAATGGGTCAGACTCTGCTCCAGAAATTTCAGCCCGCTGACCGGACAGCAGGACCTCCGTTATTGAGCTACTGCTGCATCCCTGGTCTTTTAATATTTCCTTTCCTGTACTTATATGAAAATATTAAAACAGAAAAAACATTTTGTTATACAAACAGATTATTAAATAAAAAACAAATTACATATACAGTAATTTTCACCTTAATTTGTTTTGCATACAAATAGAGAGACACTCTCTATAAATAGTTAGTCCAAAAAGACTACGTCTGATTTGATATGTTCAGTAAGTCAAGATAGTGTCTTAACTTATTCAGAATAACAGGTTTGGTAAACAAGTCATCTGGATTATCAGAAGTTGCAATCTTCTTTACTTGTACCATCTTCTCAGATTGAAGGAAATGATATCGCACATCAATGTGTTTTGTCCTCTCATTGTGCACTTGGTCTTTTACTAAACAGATAGCACTGAGATTGTTACAAAAAATTGTTGCAACCTCTTCATAAAGACCAAGATCCTTGAGAAAAACCTTTCAGTCATATTCCTTCCTTCGCAGCTTCAGTCAGAGCCATATACTCTGCTTTAGTAGAAGATAAAGTAACAGAAGATTGTAGTGTGGCTTTCCAGCTAACCACAGAACCACATACAGTGAAGACTTAACCAGTCATAGACTGTCTACTGTCAACATCTCTTGCATAGTCAAGATCAGAATATCCTACCAGCAAGAGTTCAGTTCATTACCAAATATCAGACCAACATTAGAAATTCCCTTGAGGTACCTAAGTATCCTCTTAACAGCTTTCTAGTGCTCTTGACCAGGGTTTATCATAAACATACTCACTGCACTTACTGCATGAGCAATATCAGATCGGGTGCATACCATAAGATACATGAGGCTCCCGACCGCACTAGAATAAGGGGCCTTAGATATTTGTTCCTTGTCAGATTCAGATTGATGACAACATTCTAATGTCAGATGGAGATTAGAAGCAAATGCTATGGACAGAGGCTTACAAAAAATCATTCCAAATCTAGATAAAAATTTCTGAATATATTGTTTCTGTGAAAGAAATAATTTTCTTTTAATTCTATCTCTAAATATTTCCATACCTAAAATTTATTTTGCTCATCCAAGATCTATCATATCAAATTCAGAACTGATGAGATCTTTCAGTTCCTGAATATCAGATTTATTTCTGGCAGCAATAAGCATATCATCTACACACAATAGCAAGTAGATATATGACTCATCCTTGTGTCTTTTGAAATAAACACAGCAGTCATGGTCACACCTACTGTATTCATGACTAGTCATGAAATAGTCAAATCTCTTGTACCACTGACGGGAAGATTGCTTAAGTCCATAAAGAGACTTCAGAAGCTTGCACACATAGGTTTCCTTATCTGATACCTCAAAACCCTCAAGCTGGCTCATGTAAATTTCTTCCTCCAGTTCTCCATGAAGAAATGCAGTTTTAACATCTAGTTGCTCAAGTTCAAGGTTCTGATGTGCCACTAATGCTAGAAGCACCCTGATTGAGGTATGTCTAACTACATGAGAAAATATCTCATTATAATCGACACCCTCTTTCTGACTGAACCCTCTAGCAACTAAACGTGCCTTAAATTTTATACCACCAGCAATAGAGATATTATTTTTCTTCTTAAAAATCCATTTGCAAGAAACTATCTTTCTCCCTTTTGGTTTATGTACAATAAGCTAAGTACCATTCTTATGAAGAGATTCAATCTCTTCATTCATGGCAACTAACCATGACTCAAATTCAAGACATCTAACCGCATTTCTGAAGGAGGATGGTTCAGGAATATCAATCTCTTCGATAACTTGCAAGGCAAACCCTACAAATTCATCAAAGCCGAATCTCAGAGGAGGACGTACATTCACCCTCCTTTGTCTATCCCTTGCAATACAATAGGGAATAGACTCTTCAGGTGCAGGTTCAGGATCAGGTTCAGTAATAGATGTAATATCATTTACATAATTAGCTATTATTTGTCCAGAGACAACAGGCATCCTTCCTGGAGCTACAGATTCAGATTTTAGCTCCACCTTAAGTTCAGCTTGAGGAACATCAGGTAACTAGATAGGACAATGTACTTGTCTTAAGATGACACTTTCATCAAAGGTGACACTCCTAGAGAGAATCAATCTCTTTTCAGTTGGTGACCAGATACGGAATCCCTTGACTCCATCCACATATCCTACAAATACTCCTTTTTTTGCTTGTGGTTTAAGTTTACCATCATTTACATGATAGTAGGTAATACACCCGAATACTTTAAGATTAGAATAATCTACAGGTTTACCAGTCCACACCTCAAATGGAATTTTAAAATTAATTCCACTATGTGGCGATTTATTTATCAGATGACATGCTGTATTAACAGCTTCAGCCCAAAACTATTTGCTTAAGCCTGATTGAGAGAGCATACATCTAGTTCTCTCCAAAAGAGTTTGATTTATTCTTTCAGCAATGTCATTCTGCTGAGGAGTGTCCCTAATAGTTTTGTGTCTCACTATACCTTTGTCCTTACAGAATTCCTCAAATTCAGACGAACAGAATTCTAGACCATTATCTGTTCCTAACAGTTTAACCTTCTTTTGTGTTTGATTTTTCACTAAGCTAACTCACTGCTTAAACTTTATAAAAGTTTCAGATTTATGTTTCATCATGAATACTCTGAACATCCTGGAGTAATCATCAACTAAACATAAATAAAACCGAGCACCCCCAAGAGATATGACTCTAGAAGGGCCCCAATAGTCAGCATGGATATAATCCAAAATATTATTTGTACAGTGTATGGTCTTACCGAACATAGTTCAATATTTCTTATCAAAAATACAATGATCACAGAAATTTAATTTACTGACTCTATGACCAACAAGAAGATTAAGATCAGATAAAATTTTCATACCTTTCTCTCCCATATGTGCGAGCCGCATATGCCACAGTCTGGTAAGTTCAGCTTTGTCTTCAGATGCTGGCTCTCTGGATGTGACAGCAATAGCCCCTGTCACTGTGGAACTTATCAGCGTGTATAGCGTTCCAGTCTTCTGCCCCTTCAGTACAATGTCATCTCCTCGGTGAACATTCAGTGTTCCCTCTCTGCCACTGAATGAATATTCCTGATCATCCAGAACACCAAGAGAAATGAGATTCATTGTCATCTCAGGGACATATCTCACATTTGAAAGTGAGACAAATCGGTCATCCCAAGTTCTCAGTCTGACTGTGCCGATTCCAACCACCTTACATTGTTGGCTGTTCTCCACCACAGCATGGCCAGCTTCCTTCATGTCTTATTTACTGAACCACTCCAAGTGAGTACTTATATGGAAGGAAGCACTAGTATCCAGGATCCAAGAATCTGATCTTGCGATCATTGTGGAGATTTCCAACACAATGTCTTCTCCATCATCCAGATCATCAAAAGTCACAGCAGCAGCAGGTGGGGGGTTAGGTTGACCTTGTTGTTCCAACCTTGCTCTCTTCTTTGGGAATTCAGTTTTTCAATGCCCTTTTTGTTTACAATAGTGACAAATGTCACCCTCCTTTGACCTCTTCTGAATCTTATTTCCCTTCTTCTTGAATGGAACAGGTTGTGGCCTCCTGTTTGTCACCACCAATCCAGCAGGATGTTATTCAAGTCTTTCAACCACAGCCTTCTGCCTCATCTCTCTGGAGTGTAGGGCAACCCAAACATCCTCTAGTGCAATCTTCTCCTTTCCCACAATGAGAGATTCAACAAAATTTTCATAGGAAGGAGGAAGATAAACAAAGAGTAAAAGTGCAGCATCCTCATCATCCACCTTAGCATCCACACGTTTAAGGTCCATGAGGATGCTATTTAAGTCATCCAGATGCTTCTTTAAAGAGGTTCCCTCTTGCATCCTCAGTGTGAACAGCCTTCTCTTCAACAGAAGTTTGTTCGTCAATGATTTAGTCATGTACAGTGACTCAAGCTTGAGCCACAGTCCTGCTGCAGATTCCTCATCTGCTACCTCAGCAATGACTTCATTCGACAAGCTCAACAGAATGGTGGAGTGTGCTTTCTCTTCACGTCTCCAAACCTCAACCTCGGTTATTCCAAGAACAGCAGCAGCAGTGTGTGGACCGAAGCCTTGAACCAGAGGACTCCAAATATCGAAGTTTTTCAAATGCGCACGCATTTTAATAGCCACATACTAAACCCGTTTCTGCCATTGAATTTCTCAATCGTGGTGTTTAGGGTTCCAGCCATTTCAACAGAATATCGCTTGCACAAAAAAAATCTCAAACCCTAATAGCATAATTTCTCGAAAATTTTCTAAAACCTTGCTCTGATACCAATTGTTGAGCAATTGCGCTTCCACGATAGTGAGATTAAGATACAGAAACAACAGAAACACAGAAAATAAGCAATATATATCTCAATCCAGCAAGCATCCACGACAGAATCAAAAAAACAAAAAATCAACACCGAAAATAACGTGGTTCGCTAGTCGCTCAGTACGACTAGCTACATCCACCAGAAAACACTTATGCATTACAGATTAAAACCAAACAGAAACATCTTAGAGTATGCAGCACCCAGAATAGTCGTGAAAAATCGCACAGAGAAAAGAGAGAGACGATGAACAATTCCACGGGTCCAAAAATAGCCACCCTAAAATAAAATTACAAATCATTTTATATTAAAAAACATCCCAGTTCATTTAACCGCAGCAGGCCCGATCATAGAATGGGTCGGGCTCTGCTCCAAAAATTTCGGCCCGTTGGCCGGACAGCGGGACCTCCATTATTGTGCTATTACTGCATCCCTGGCCTTTTAATATTTCTTTTCCTGCACTTACATGAAAATATTAAAACAGAAAAAATATTTTGTTATACAAATAGATTATTAAATAAAAAACAAATTACATGTACAGCACGCTCAGCCACTCTATTTTTTTTGTTGAGCGTAAGCACAAGAAGATTGTTGAAGAATCCCATGAGTGTATAAAAAATCATAAAAATTGGCAGAAAAATATTTTAAAACATTATTACTACGTAAAATATGAATAGAAATATAAAATTGATTATGAATGTCAGCATAAAAATTTTTGGATTACAAAAAATAACTCGATTAAACTTTTCATTAAAAATAATCAAGTACGATAAGAAAAGTCAACAATAAATATAATAAAATAGTAAACACCTAAAGTAAACATAGCTCGGGTTGGACACTAAACATCAGTCTAAATGAGCTCAAAAAAAGGCTTGGTCCGAGACTCTAAGTACTTGGGGAATAAAACACAAGTATATTTCCCAAGCTGACATGACTCACATTCTATTAAAGATAAGCAAGAAAAACAAGAGACCATCTTTCAAGCTTAGAAATATTGGGATGATCAAAATGACAATGAACGAGAAGATTATCATCTATTGATGTGCAAATGATGGAAGATGGGATCGAACTAAGATGATAAAGTCCATGAGAATCATGTCCTATGCCAATCATTCTCCACATGTTCCAGTCATGCAAGAAAACTTTTGAGTGAGAAAAGATAATCGAATAATGAATATTATGAATTAATTTGCTGACAGATATAATGTTAAATAGAGAAGCATGAACATAAAAAAAAGATATAAGATATATAATTAACAAAAAAACAAGCATACTCGATACCTATGGGCATGGTTTAAGTCCCAATAGCCAAGATAATCATAGGTAATGGTGAAGTGATGGTAAGGAAAGAAAAGTGATCTTTATTATCAAAGAGATGATCAGATACATCAGAATTGAGAATCCATGGGCCAAAAAATTGTGCAAGATAGGCAGAAGAATTACCAGTCTGAGCAACATAAGCAATAGAGAGTAATTTGACAGTATGAGCGAAGGTAAAAAAACTCATATTCCTCAAGTATAAGAGTTACACCCTAAGATGAAGGAAGAGTCTGATCCTTAGGTAGAAGTATAAGTAGTTCTGAAGACTTGGTCATATTTGCAGTGCGAGGTGGGCGACCATGCAACTAATAACACTAGTCTCATAGGTGACTAAGTTATTACAATAAGTACAATAAGGTCGTTGGTCTCTACCTCAGTGTCTGCCAAGAGAACTTAGGAAATCACTACAAGGATAAGATGAAACAAACATTAATGAGGTGTTTGAGGAAATCCAGCCACAAAAAAAAGAAGAGAAAACATAAAAAGTCTAGAGAACTAGCCTTGCCGGGGAGAGACTAAGCAAAAACTCACAATTGGAGGCATTGAACCAAAGATGCAAGGTGCTACAACGCTTTGCCAATGGGAGTCGAACATGGTGATGAAGTTTGGTCGTTGAAGGGTGGTTGCCAGAGTTGTTTCCTCTGGTGTGTAGATAGGTAACCGACGAGTTTGAAGGTGGTGATATCTTACCAGTGAAGGTAGTTGGAGATGATGCCGAAATAGTACGTCGATGGCAATGAAGGTATAATGATGATTAAAAGTCTTGATACTCTTTGTGACAAAGGTGGAGAGACTAAAAAGAGATTGACTATTAGATGGGTTGTCATAATTGAATATACGACAAACCTCGAACCTAAACCTTCCATCCATTCGATACCATGTTAAGAGGATATTCAAAAATACATCATAGGTCATGCCTATTTATAAAGGTTAGAAAGAAAAAATAATAATAATTTTAGTATAAATAAAAGAAAAATAATATACAAGAAAAATTAATAATAAATCAGGGGATATTCAAGAATATCCTTTGATTCTCAATACAAATAAAATAGGAAAAGACAATTTTATCATATCAAACCTCATAGCTAACTTTATTCATCTTTAGTGTATCACATAGTTTCAAGAAAATTATGATGTGACTATTAGGATTTTCTAAAATTATTCATCATAATTGTGTATTATAAGTTCATAACTATCAAACTAAGCTTCAACTCAAAATAATTTGTAAATATCAGTTATATTTGAATCCCAAAATAATTATACATCAAGACTGGCTTTCAATAATCTAATTATTTCAATAATTAGATTATTATTGAAATGATAGTGTATCCCAAATAATTATTTCAATAATAGTGAGAAATGAGCTATTGAAAAACTTGTTTTAGACCCCAATGTTTATTTCCATTACTGTCATTGTGCTCTAGATGTATCAAACATGTCGTATCGTGTCAACAAAACCTAATTTTTGGTGACCCAATTGGACCACTATGTCATGTCAAACACAGCACAAAAAGGACACTTGTGCAATGTCATGGTCGTGCTGACATGGCCAAATTTCACGTCAGCCTGGCACAACCCAATGATATGACTTTATGAACTAGGCATGCCGGTAATGCTAGGTTTAAAAGTGTCAAATGGGTTGATCTGAGGCATGGACGATTCAATCATGCCTGGCCCAGCATGACACGAAAATAACTCATGCCCGTGCCTGTTCATGGCATGGCTCATGCCTTGCCTTGCAGAGGCCTTGGTGCCAGGCCAGGCACAGCCCGGTACCAAAACCTGTGGGCATGATATCTCGGCACGAGCCAAGATATGCACCAAGCCTAACCCACCCAGCCCGATGCCTCAACCCAAACCCTACTACGCAAAGCCCGAGCCCGACGAATCCGAAAAATTCATCAGGCCCAAACCCGACCCAAGGTCTTCTTCGACCCGATTCCGAGGCCCGATTCCATATTTTTATTCCATTCCAAAAGCCGAAGCTTCTGGAATGGGAGCTATTCGGGTTGTTTCAACAGTCAAACCAATCCAATGATAAAAAAAAATTCAATCTAAGCCGTTGGATTTCATCTCCAACAGCTATGGGACATAATCAAATGGCCCTAAGGATACTGCTCATTTTTTAATTATTAAAAATTAAAAAAAAATCAAAAAAATATTTTTTAAAAAAAAATTCTATAATTTATTTATAAAATCCCCCCCCCATTCTAATATTTATATTTTTAAAAAACATAAATCTCTCGGCTCTTGCTCCTCTCTCTCTCTCTCTAATTTTCTCTCTTGAGATTTCGACATTTCATATTTCAGCCTGCAAGACTCAGCTTTGGTCTTTAGTGTGTATTCTGGTGTGCATGCAGTGCATATATAAAAAACTTAAGTTTATGAATTTCAATTTAAGAATATTTATTTTATTAATTCATTTTTTAAGTTTTATAATTTTAAATTTAAAAAATTATTTTCTCTATTTTTGTCTCTCTCTCTCTACTCCCTAATCTAAAAAATAAAAAATAAAAAAATAACAAATAGTAATTTAAATAACGAATATAAAATGAATTTTAAATTAGAAAATAAAAATTCTACTGAAATATCCAAGGCAGTCAAAGCTTCAGTTTCTTCAGTCACTTCAACCCAAATATTTTAAAAAATAAAAAATTATAGCTTCAATAGTTTTGACTCACTTTAATATAATAAAACAAAAAAAAAATTAAGATATCAAAAAAGAATCAGCACGGTACAAATATTATAAAAAAATTTTAAGCTATTATAGTTCGTGTAAGGCTGGGCACATTAAGAGGTATGTCGAACTATGCACAAAAAAATATGACACATTAGATCATGGGCAAACTTAACTTAACAATGAATTTTTTGAGGCTGAATCCAGTTCAGTCTCAAAGTTTACCTCTTCATATACCGCAATATGTTAGGGAGGAAATGCATAGCCAAACTAATTATCACAATGAGCCTTCTGATTAGATTTTCGAATATTCCAATGATAGTCAATATCATACAGGCATATTTTTAGTCTGCATATCATAAGATTTCTAGGTCAACATCTAGGAACGAAATATTAAAATATTATAAATTAAAAAAATAAACAATAATTAATTAACTTAAGAAATATAATGAAATTATGTCTGTGATATCTTATATCTGGACTAATCATGACGATGCATCTTATGTATGCCTCACCACCCACTATGTAAATTCTAAATGGACACTAAATAAAAAAATTTTAGGATATTCTGAGATTCTTCATCCTTATAATGACCCGGTCATTTTTAAGTGTATGATGAAGATCTTTAGAGAATATAAAATTCAAAATAAAACTTTTAATATCATATTCAATAATATATTTAATAATGGAGTAATGATTAACATATTTGTTAAGAATATTAGAGATAGTTTATTAAAGAGATTTTTCATATTAGATGATGTATGTATTACGTGATTAACTTTATTGTACAAGAAGAGATGAAGGTGTGTCCCCTGCTTTAGAAAACATATGTAATTTACTAAAATATATTCGTATAATCTTGCAAATAATAAGAATTTCGATAGTCTCTATTTGTCTGTAAATTTTAAAAAGAAAAAATTCCAAGTAAATATGACACACCATTAAAATTATATTTACCTGATATTGGAGTCATGTGTTAGATACAAATATGTGATATCCAACTATGTCAATAGTAAGATTGACGAACTTATTATTGACGATACTAAGTTACATGGATATCATTTATGAAATTCCTGAAAAATTTTTATGATACGACGACATGTATTTATCAATTTATATTTCACAACTTTCATTATACTCCGGTGCATATGCAATATTAATAATATGTTTATGAAGTATCAAGATGACCTGACATTTAGCGATATGGTTGTAGAGATAAAAATCAAATGCTTAAAGTACTGGTCAATTATTCTATCTATTTATTATCTAACTGCATGTATGGATCCTAGGATTGGTGTGAAAGAGGTAGAGAACATTTTGACTTAAATTTCCTTGAGCAAGACCTAGAAAACCCACCTAAATGATTCATTCACAAGAAGTTGACTAAACTCTTGACAAACTACGATACTAGATATGATGATAATGATAGTGAGGCTCCAAGTATGGACATGGATACTATATTTGGAGGTGATGGCTTTTCCATTTAGTTAGCGAGATAGAAATGACAATGTGGATCATCGAATAGGAGCGAGCTATCTCAGTACTTTGATATCAATTACTACTTAATCCTATTACATTCTGATACTAAGAATCTTGATATATTACAATGGTGGAAACCATATGAGTTCATATTTCTCATGCTATCTAAGATGACACGAAATTTACTGACTCATATGATATCAAGCATAGCATTAGAGTTAATTTTTTTTATTATAGTAAATATGATTTTGGATAGGTGATCAAAATTACGTCCAGATATTATTAAGACTTTAGCATGCATAAAGGATTAGGAAAATTCGAACTTGAGCATCCAAGATCGTACTAGGACTACAGTAAAAATGAATGAGTTGATTACTAATAATAATCCATGATATTAATATTAAGCATGATATGATGATTAATGACATTGATAGTTGATGATTTCCAAATTGTCACACTTATGTATAACATTTAATTTTGATTTACTCAATTATATTATATTTGTGTTTGTTTAATATTTATTTGTGTCTTTTTGGATTAATGCATTTGATGCTTAAAACGTAAATATTAATTTTTTGTGAATTTTCATTTTTGCATTAGTTTTTATTTTTGTCATATTTAAATTTTAATATGTTATTAAATCACACTTACACTGATACCTATTTAGTTTTAAAATTTATGTTGTTTATCTTTATTTTAATAAATAAACTTAATATTTTATTAAATTTAATAAAATAAATATTTAAGATTTTATTATTAATTTATAGTTATCAATTAATATTAACTAATTATTAAAAACAATTAAAAAAACTTTTTAAAGTATTAATAACATATAAACATAAACTAAATACTAATTTTAAAAATTTATTTATTAATTAAAAACCAGCCCGTACGGGCCAGAATTGCCCCATACGAGCCCGACCCAACATGGTTTCTTAACCTGTCAAACCGTGCCGAGCCTATCCTAAAAAAACTATATCATGCCAGGCACAACATGATTTTAGGTGGCCCAATTCGGCCACCTAAAACCAGGCTGGGTTGGACCTGATCATGCCAGGTCATGCTGACAGTGACACGACACTGGCCTGGCACTTGGCCAACCAAGTCCAAGTGCCATTTGGGCCTTGGGCAACAGGCAAACTATCAAGGGCTCAAGGCCCGTTGGGGGGACCAAATGGGCTTGTGGCCTTAAGGCTATGGGGAGCTAACCATTTCACATGGTGTGTGAGTGGTCAAAACTACCCAACGGACTATGCCATGACAATATGGTTGCAGTGCAATAATGACAATGCAGTTCAGATCATTAAACAAATAACAAAAATTTTAAAAAATATAAATACAAGATTTTCAATAAAATTTATATATTAAAATTTAATTGCATTATATTATACTTCAATGTAAATTTAAATGAATATAATCAATAAGATATAAAGATCATAGGTACATAACTGAATAAAATATATACATATATTTTATTTTCAAACATCATGACAAAAGCATCATAAGGCAAATAACAAAAAAATATAAATTAAAAAAATTTTAAATTACAAAAAAAACACACAAGATATGAAACATGACAAGTAGGATAATTACATTCAGTTTGTCTCGATTGTCTGGTTCGAATCATCACATATGATTCTAAAATTAGCATTAACTACAATATCCTCAATGTTATCATGTGAGTCATCATCCACCAGTAATTTTTACTCTATCATGAATACTCTTTTTTTAATCTTCATAATCCTTTAAGCATAAAAATACTTCGATGATATATAACAACAGTTTAGATCTCTTATCTAAAATAATATTTATAGTTAAAAAAATAGACTATAATATTAAACATCATAGTTGCCAATAAATCATGACATATTAGATAACAGAGCATAGATAAAGACAACTCACTCATATTTCTATCAGCCCAATATAACAAAATTCTTAATATCATCATGTAATAAAATAAAATAGTAATCAGTATCTAAGTATAAAGATAACTCACTCATATTTGATGAACTATCTCATTGTTTGTCCCTTACTAACTATCATACATAATAAAATATCAATATGTTAATTAATTTTTCGTTAATTAAAACTTTAGATTTTTCCACTTTGTTCATACAAATTAATATGTATCTTAATATATTTTTTATTCCATCCACTTTAACATTAGAATCCAATCCAAATAAACAACCAAGTAATAAAGAGATTAAATGAATGATCAGTATTTTAAATATTTAATTTTCGTCCAATAATCATGGTAGTAAAATCATGGTGCCGTGTATACATGTTAAACATGCTATTAATATTATGTATACAATAAAGTGTAATGCAAATAGTAGAAGTATATACAGAAAAAAACATATTCATTATATCATTATCAATACTTAAAATTTTAAAAAAAAAATTATATCATGCAGTCTAAATCATCAATAATAAGTTTGTCACTTTTACTATTGATATAATTAGATATCACATGTTGATGGCCAAAATATTATTCCAACATTATGTAGGTATTATTCTAATAGTATCTAATATCCATTTAAAATTTATTTTTTTTAGGTCACCTCACAAACATAGAGTGTGAAACTCTTGTTATTTGTTAGGCATACTAAGATATTTTAGTAAATTTTTATCTTTTCTAATTTATATGAAATAGCTTTCATTCATGCCCGCACATAAGATTAATTATATAACACATATACCTAACATGAAAAATATCAACTAAGAGCACGTCTCTAATAATTCTGACAAACATATTAATAACGATACTTTTATTTGAAGTATTATCGAATGTGATTCTAAAGATTATATTTTGAATAGCATATTCCTTAAAGATCCTCATTAGACACCCGTATATGACGAGCCAATCATGATGAGTGAGAATCCCAGGAAATTCTAAACTTATTTTATATAATTTCTACTTCGAATCAACATAGTATATGGTGAGATATGCAAATAATACATTTTCGTGAATAGTTCAAATATCGAATGGCAGAAACACCAATTGGCTATGTTTCCTAAATTCATTAATTACTAATTATTTTTCTAATTGAAATTATTTTATTTTATTATTTCTACTTGACCTAGAAATTATATAATAGGCATGCTAGAAATATGTCTACAAATATTGATTATTCTGTGATCTTCTGAAAATTTAATCAAAAGGCCTATTAAAAATTAATTTAGTTATTTTTTCTCTCAAACTTATTGTGATAAATCAAGAAAGTCAATTAACTTGTAGTTGATCCAACTTCAAAGATTATATCACAAAATTTAGTTTATCTAGGATCTAAAGTATCATGTTTTTTTGGTGTATTAATTGGCATGCCTTTTAAGATAGTCGATATCATTAATACTTTACATATACCTTTTTTTATAATATATATACCATGTCAAATCTTTTTCGACACCCCTAGTATTTTTATTTTAAATTATATTAAAATATGTCAAAGTTACTAAAATTTACTTATTTTTATATTTTTTAGATTAATGAATTGAGATAATGAGAAAAAATATAGTTTCAATCTTGACCCTTTTGGTCAAGTTATAATTTTTATCAATATCTATATTTAATTCATTTTTATTAATTTACTAGATATCATTTTTTAATGTTTTACACTTTTACTTAATTTTTTTATTAATTTAATAATCTAAGATTCTAAATAAAATAAAATAAACATAATAAATTTAACATGTATCATATTTTTTTTGAGATAATTCAGATGTTATACTGGTACCTCATAGTCTCACACTTAGATATTGTTCATCACAAAATTCTAGAATACTAGCAGCACTCCACTCAGAAAAATAAAAATTATAACTAATTTAAAAAAATCTTAAAAACAAGGTCAAATATTATTTATAAAGCATTGAGAGGAGAAAAGCTTATAGATTAACTATGAAAAATTAAAATATGAGAAAGATAATTTTGAAAAAAATCATTAAAAAAATATTTTTTTTTATTTTTTGATTAAATATAGGGCAGAATTCCAGCAACCATCAAATTTATACCTAGAGTCTTTAGAAGCAATCTGAATGCTCATAATTTTTTATTTTTTTTATCGACATGACTATGACAAGCATTGTCATGTCAGTTTTCACTAACATTGTAGGGCCTCAGATACTAGAAAGGCCAAAAAATGACCTACTAAAAAAGCTAGCCATAATTTAGGCTACATGGCTAGTGTTTAAAAAATTTATCGTGTGCTTGTGCCACATGTCTTTCCATGTGTCAGGAACGCATAGCGTGCCTATCATGAGACACTTTTAAGTGTAAGCCCAACACAACATGAGTCATGCTACATGTCAGCACAACCACAGCTTAGGTATTGTTCTAAACCATGTTGGGCCTGGCATGGCTATGTTGGGCCATACCTCATGTCGTGTTATGGCTGCTCAACCTACTTAACTCTATACGTGTTTAATGCTTTTGCTTTTAGTTTTTTGTCTTAATATATTTTTTCTTGTTCTCTCAATTTTGATGTCCAAAAATATTAGCTCATTTTCAGATTTTTAGTTCATAAAGTGTGATGGCTAAATAATAAAATAAAACACAAACCACAAAACAAACACTAAGCCAAAATAATTATCCAGCCAGTTAAAAATAAAATTATTTATTTTCAAAGATAATAATGTCAACACAAATTGACCAATCAAACTAAAATAATTTACAACAATGACGATAAAAACTTAATATGACTTTATTATGATGCTAAAATTTATTACTTATAACATAGCTCCAAAAGCTTATTGTGCGATTGATTTCATTCAACAAAGATTTGCAAGTATATATATCGCACAAATATTAAAATAAAAATAAATCCAAATATCAATCACACAGGAACTGTATAAATAATTTAACTAATCAATAGTAAATTAACTATTATTTGCATTAAGAAGATAAATTTAGGTCATTGATTGATATTCAAACTCTGAGATTATTTTATATCCTTATGAATGAGAATTTTTCTTTATTAATGATATAATATTATGCGTGATTATTAGATGAAAGATAAAATAATATAGATTTTTTCCTTTTCCCCTTGATATATAAGATGATTATCAACCTTAGACTATCACTATAAATAATAATCTCTTTATAAGTTGTGCTTTCAATATTTCATTACCGAAAGCACACGTACGTTGTTCATGAGTTTACACTTTTATCCCTTTTAGACAATATGTCAATTATGTTTGATGATTGATTCAAATATAAATTTCTATTCTGACTTTAGTTATCAAAAAAAACACAAAAATAATATGATAATAATTATATTTAAACTTTTGATTTTGAAAGTATCATGCTCGTTTCAATTAATATACATCTCTCTAATAATTTCACATATGAATGTCATACAAAAAAATGATTGCAGGATTATCACCACCATACAAAGAACATCCCATTCCATGTATCTTATGACTTATATATCACCATCAATCACAACTGACACATGACTCTTACACTATGATAAAACACTTAGGTTGTTTATCATATATAATCTATATATTATTTGAAGGTCAATTCTTATAGGATGTACACAATGGAATGAGCATTGTTTAATTTATATTTTCAATTTTATAAATATTATAACTTGTATCAATTAAACTTAAATATATGTAGAATTTTCAAACATAATTTTTTCTCACGATATAAAAGAAAAATTATCACTTTCTTCGTATCTAGTCTTATTAGTATATCTCGTGACTTATATATCATCATCCACTATGATTAACGAGCATAAAGCTATATTAGTATAAAATTTTAAATATATATTCTAATTAACATTCATATCCAATAATATTTAAAACATAATATTTGCACAATAAAATATTATACAACCACAATCATTATTTACATATATATAAACTAATCATAAATTTCTACTTAGCCTGACATTAAGAAAGATTTCTTCGAAAGGTTTGATGCTTCATCTTATCAAATTAATCAGTCCTAATGACAACCAATGCAAAGATCTAGGTTTCAAATTCAATTCTCAATCAATATTTACTTGTAATCAACTTGAATTTATCCCTAATTAGAAGTTGCAATTTATACCCCTTTAGGTTTGGCATGTTCTTCAACTCGAAATCCAAATCTCCTAGCCCTATTCAAAAATGTTTGTATATGTTGAAAGAGAGAGAGAGAGAGAGAGAGAAAACCTTTTTTTTTAATTTCTGTCACTCCACCTTATTTTCAACACTTCCCCTCAAGCTGGAGCATATACGTCATATGCATCAAGCTTATTACAAATGTATTTAATCCTAGGATGACTGAGAGATTTAGTGAAGATATCTACTAGTTGATCATTTGAATTAACAAAACTTGTAGCAACACTTCCTGATACGATCTTCTCTCTAATGAAGTGACAATCAACTTCAATATGTTTGGTCCTTTCATGAAAGACTGGATTGGATGCAATATGTAATGCAGCATGGTTATCACAAATGAGTTTCATCTCTTCATCCTTTCCAAATCTCAACTCTCGAAGAAGATGTTTCAACCATATGAGTTCACATGTTGCCAAAGTCATAGCTCGATACTCGGCTTCAGCGCTAGATCTAGCCACTACATCTTGTTTCTTACTCTTCCAAGATATTAGATTACCTCAAATAAAAATACTGTACCCTAAAGTGGAACGTCTATCTGTGGGTGAGCCAGCCCAATCTGCATCTGTGTAACCAACAACCTGAGTATGACTTCTGTTCTCGTACAACACACCTTGGCCTGGTGTACTTTTAATATATCGAAGAATGCGGATTACAGCATCCCAATGGTTATCACATGGTGACTGTAGGAATTGACTAACAACACTCACATGAAAAGAAATGTCTGGACGAGTAATGGTGAGATAGTTCAATTTACCTACGAGTCGTCGATATCTCTCAGGGTCTCCTAAAGGCTCCCCATGTCCTGGTACAAGTTTGACATTCGGATCCATAGGTGTGTCTACCGGTTTACAATCTAACATACCAGTATCTTCCAGGATGTCTAAAGCATACTTCCTTTGGGAAATGACCACACCGAAACTGGATTAAGCTATCTCAATTCCCAAGAAATACTTGAGTTTCCCCAAATCTTTGGTCTGAAAGTGGGTAAAAAGATGTTGCTTTAGTTTCTGAATATCATCCTGATCACTGCCTGTAATGACAATGTCATCCACATAAACAACCAGATAAATACACTACCCCAGGGAGTTATGATGATAGAAAACTAAATGGTCTGCTGTACTGCGAAGCATGCCAAACTCTTGAACAACAGAACTAAAACGACCAAACCATGCTCGAGGAGATTGTTTCAAGCCATATAGAGAACGGCGTAACTTACACACTAAATCAGACTCCCCCTGAGCAACAAAACCAGGAGGTTGCTCCATATAAACTTCCTCGGCAAGATCACCATGAAGGAAAGCATTTTTAATATCCAACTGATAAAGAGGCCAAGAACACATAGCAGCCATGGAGAGAAGCAGACGAACAGAAACAATCTTGGCAACATGGGAGAATGTGTCAGCATAATCAGAACCATAAATCTGAGTATAGCATTTAGCAACAAAGCGGACCTTAAGGCAATCAACCTGACCATCAGGACCAACATTAATTGCATAGACTCAACGACAACCAACTGTAGATTTACCAGAGGGTAAAACAACAAGATCCCAAGTGCCATTAGAGTGTAGAGCAGCCATTTCATCCACCATTGCCTGTCGCCAGCCTGGATGGGAAAGAGCTTCATGGGTGCTCTTTGGAAGAGAAACAGATGATATAGCAGAGAAAAAAGCATAATAGGGTGAAGATAATCGATGATAACTCAAAAAATTGTAAATAGGATGAGGATTACGAGTAGAGCGATTACCTTTCCGAGTAGCAATGGGTAAGTCATCAGGAGAAGGTGGAGCCGGGGCAGGAGAAGCCGAAGGGATAGGAAGTGAGTCAGCAGGTGTCTCAGCAAACGGGAGAGAAGCATCGACACGAGGGCGACGATGATAAACCTGAAGTGGTCGAGGAGGCACAACATCAGGTGAAGAGACAATGGGAATGGGCAAAACTGCAGAAACAGGAAGAGACTCAGAAGTGGTGGAAAAGAATGGTGAGTCCTCAAAGAAAGTAACATCAGCGGAGATAAAGTAGCGATGAGTCTCAAGAGAATAACAATGATAACCCTTCTGAAGTCTGGAATATCCCAAGAAGAGACACTTCATGGCTTCTGAAGATTGTCCTGTCAAGAGGAGAAAAGATCCTTAATACCAAATATGTGATCAGAAGCTCCAGAATCTAGAATCCAGGGTCCAAGAGAAGATGTGTGGGTAAGGCAGGCATAGGCATTACCAGGCTAGGCAACAGAGGCAACAGAAGCCTGAGATGCCTGAGATGCGGAGGAGCTCGGAGGCTGAGGCAGCTGAGAATCAAAGGACAGGACCACATGGGCAGTGCGAGGAGGCCGTCCATGTAACTGATAGCAACGATCACAAGTATGGCCAAGTTTATTGCAATAGGTGTAATGAGGACGTTGGCCCCTACCTCGGTGACAACTGCGGCCTCCTTGAGTAGTAGTGTGAGAAACTAACACAGAAGAATCTGAAGTGCTATCAGATGGCAAAGTCTGAGTGGACGAGATACGAAGGAGGCGAGCAAACACATCATCCAAGGACGGAACTAATGAACTGCCAAAAATCTGATCGCGGACAGGCTCAAGATCCGGACGGAGGCCAATAAGTGTAAGAACCATGAAGAACTTATCAAGCTGTGTTTGTTGAGCCCCAACATCAGAAGTAAGAGGCATCACAGTCAAGAACTCCTCATTAAGAGAAGCAATCTGGCCAATATAAGTAGATAGATCCAAGTCTTGTTGGCTGAGATGGACAATAGTAGAAGCCACCTTATAAAGACGCTGGATATCATTCGTATATAATCCTTTGGCCTGAGTCCAAAATTTAAAACAAGTTTTGTAGGCCCGAAGATGAAGAATAATCTTAGGATCAACTAATTTCCACATTACACTACATAACTGGGCATCTATCTTCCTCCACTGTACACGGTCAACCTCAGGGATATCTGTCTCATGTGTAACCAGGTGATCCTCATATCTTTGACACATAAACCATAGTTCAACAGAAGCTGACCAGAAAAGATAATTGTCACTGCTAACTAATTTCTCCGAAGTAATCATAGGAGATCCAGATATAATAGAAGAAAAAATAAAAGTTTTAGCAGTCATATCTACTTCGGATTGAAAAGAGCCCTAGTACAACTTCAGATTGTGGCGTGGCAGCACACGAAAGGTAGAAGAACACTTCCGACGGCACGTGCAGGGATTGGGGTGGAGAAAAAGTAGCCGGAAAGACTATTCAGAGGGCAGGCAGTTCTGAGCGAGAATTGAAGCGTAGTCCCTCTCGACCCTCTCCTGCAGGGCGACTCTTTTCTGGGTCCCCGGCGAGTAGTCCAGCTCAAACTTGGTACTCTTCACGTAGAAGTTAACTCCACCCCTCTGCATCGTGAACCTGTACTCGTACGAATACGACCTAGAGATGAAGTAGATGGCAGGGTCGGAGGAGGGCAGGAAGTTCAGCAGCAGGATAACAACGATGGGCAGTAGCTGTTCGAGCGACCTCAAGTTGAATCCCGAGCAGGCATTATTATTCGGCGCTCCAGCCGCGGCAACCGCGCCACCAAAGTTGAAGGTGTCGAAAAGCTTCGGGAAAGAATTAGGTTTTCTCCCTTGGCTCTGATACCATGTTGAAAAATAGAGAGAGAAAATAAAACCTTTTTTTTTCAATTTCTGCCACTCCATCTTATATTCAACAGTATACTATGCACTTTTTGAATTTTCTCTAGAACATAAAGTCACTAAAGTATAGAAATGTCAAGATCAAGATAATTTCTCTAGGGAATTAAACCATAAAGTCATGGTAGCACTATTAGTTATAAAGTAAAAGTTTCTCTCTAAAGTACATGATTGCGGCAGCAAAAATACCATGATTGATATAATTACTTTTTGAAGCATAAAAGCATGACATCAAGAATAATCACAACCGAGATAATACCTCTCTTAAGCACAAAATCATAACAGAAAAAATCATCACAAATAAAATTCACTTAGTATTATGTGATTTTTGACTATGTAACAAATTTTCTGAGATGCTAGAGAACACAACTTATTACACTAGTTTGCCACTTTGTTTCCACAATGTAAAAATAATGACATAATCAAATTTATGTTCTAGAATTAATGTAATCAATACTACAACATAATATCACAACCATGAAAAATATATTATACAATGAAAGATTTTAATAATTATGTGATAAAATCATGATATACAATGATTTTCAAGATTTATTTATAAAATTGCAGGCATATGGTGAAATCACAGCAAAACAATAAAATCATGACAATACAATGAAATCACAATAAAGGTGAGAGATTTTAATAATTTTGTGATAAAGTCACGATAATAAAAGGTATCACAACTTTTCAATAGGTATGTGTTAGTGTAAATAAGTCATAACATTAAAAATGTGATGACTTTCTTTTGTTATTTTATCCTTCAATTTAGCTTTTCACTAAGTTCACTAAGTATAATCAATTTAGATTCGTTTCACTACTATTTATCTAATTTATAAAAATTATAATTCAATAAAATCTTTTCGTTTAAGGCCCAAATTTAGTATAATTACATCATGAGAATAATATAAAAGAATCTCAAAAAATCAATACTTTGAGTACCAAATAGTAGATGGTGCGCCTAAGAGAGATTAGATAAAATTATAAATAATAAATTATTTAATTGAGGTGATTTTCAACTAAATGGTTGAGAGTTGACATACTTTTTAATCAAGTTCGTTAAAAAAATATGATTCATATAGTTGATTAAAGTAATTATAATAAAATTTAGTTGATGATAATGATATTATATTTATATTTATATATCATATAAAGGATAATTGACAATAATAACACAATTTCATCAATCATAGCTTGTCACTGATAGAGAAATAAGCATAACAAAAATGAAATAATGAAATCACATTATATCAAAAATATATACAAGCTACGCCCTTATATTGAAAGATAGTCAAACTGGAGCATCTCATGAGTTGAGTTCTTTCATTCATAATACAAAAATTAAAAATAATAAAATAAAACAACAAACTACAACATTATCCTTCGAATTAATGAGTAGAGGTTCAGAACATCAAGTTTCGAGTGTTATAATTATTTATTTAATTTTTTTTCTTTTTATATTTTTGATGGAAGCATCTAACCTTTTAGCTGCCTCTATTATATTTTCTCATTATATAAGAGTTTGAGTAATACATTAGTCATTATAAACTTATTTATTTTTATTTTATATTTATTAAATTTTATATAGTATCAAAGTGAGATTGTGTATGTGGGTAAGGGTTTACAAACTCTAGAAAAATGTTCACATGAACACAATTTCATAGACATGCTCTCACATAGACACACAAGCAAACATTCTTGTGCATGCACTCACATAGACATGCTCATTCTTGTGAAAATGCACATATGGTTTGCATAGAGGCACATGGTGAAGCAAGTGGTAAAACATGTCAGCAACAAGGGCAAAGCGATAATAATGGTAGCAATTTCATATTTCATGAGTAAATTTCCTACTTAGGGTTTGGAAGTTTATAATTCTAAAAAAAAGTTTTTTTAGATGATGCAAAATGAATTATTACAATATAGATAGATCAGATTTTGAACAATTGGATTGACTTCAATGATAAAATTTTTCTTTAGATAGTTTAGTATTTTAAACTCGTACTGGTGTATTCTCAATTTGATCACGCATCATTGAACAACTAAAAAATATTTTATTCTAGTCTTTAGTGTATTTCGACTATAAAATATAATATATGTCAATTAGAAAAATATAATAGAATTTCAAATTTTATTTAAAATATTATTATAGCAAATAATAAATATTCGAAAGTAATTAAATATTATACTATTCAACCTAAATTTTTATTATTTACATGTGTCGTGCATATTCGTGATTATCATGTTGGGTTTTTTTCTTGGTGGACTATCTTTTCAAATACCTCAACTTTGAATTTGTTCTTATTTTCATTAATATTTATTTGCAATATCATAAACTATGAGAAATACTTTATTTTGATTTTGAGCAAGTAGATTGTATGTTCTTTCTTCATTGACAAGGTCTTCCTATATATGTTTGAATATTTTTGACTCATTATTTATGCATACTCAGCTTGGTTACTCATAACTGAACAACTTAAAAATATTTTATCCTGAGTCTTAATAATATTTCAATCATATAATATTAAACATGTAAGTCTTAAGGCCAACTTTAAAATATTTACATAGAATATAAGAAAGCTTACCAAAGTTTTCTATCTTACATATTAATCTAGTTTGAGTAGAAATTCATTTAATCTAATATACTTAGGCATATAAGGATTTTGTAATTTTATGATCAGAGATGAATTTAAGTATCTAGTCATATTTGTTGATGGCTACTCAAGATATAATTGGATGTATCTTTTTTATCACATATTACAAATCTATTTTATTTTTCATATTTTTCATAAAATAATAAAAATTTAATTCAATAAAATATTAAAAAATAAAAAAATTACAATGTATTATAATATATGTCAAATTAATTTAGCATGTATTATATAAATCATAAAATTATATACCATACTTTTTTCACTGGCACACTCCATATTTTTAGAATGGAATAGCTAAGAGGAAGAATAGATATCTAAATCTGATTGAGATGACTCAGGTACTCTTACTTGGAAAAAGTATTCTAAATTTTTTTAAAAATATAATTTTGACCATAATTTATCTCATAAATTAAATATTATTTTTGTCATTTCTCAATATATACCCTTTCTAATCATATATCCTATAAAGAGGCAATTAATTGTGACTCATAATTTTTGATTCACTTATTTTATCTTTGATCACTCTCCAAAATAAAACAAATTAATATTTTTTTTCTTGAAATATATTTTCCTGTAATATTCTAATACTTAAAAAAGATATAAGCATTTTTACTAGAAATAGATAAGATTTTAGTGAGTGTGGATATTATATTTTTTAACCATCAATCATTTTTTATTGAGTCTGGAAAATTATAAATCCAGATGTTGTATAGTTTCAGACAAAAAAATCTTTAGAAATTTAGATACATTATTGACTTAGAGGTAGCTTAGTATATGAAAGATATTCATCTTTTCACATAGAAGATATATATTGAATTCACTTGCAAAAATTATTCTTTTGGATTGTACTTTAGCAAATACTCATATTAATTCAAATATTGACTTTGTTTCTAGTATGAATTCTCTAGTTGACTTGATTTTATTACTTACAAGAAAATTATATGTAGGATTAATTATCTATTTATAATCAAATTAGATATAACAAACATAATTAATATAATTAATTATTTTTTAGATTCTCCTCAAAATATTCACATTGACGTAACTCTTCACATTCTTAAGATATGTGAAGAAGTTCTCACGACTTATGATCTCTTTTAATGATCATGAATACTTCTATTTGGATACATATTTAATTTTGAGTTAGACACCAACATTTACTAAAAAAAGTAAATGATTAAATAAGTATTTTCTTTTAAATAATTTTATTTTTTTAAAAAATAAAAGATTAATAGTTATTTTGAAATTCAATACAAATATAAAATTTAAAATAATAATAATAATTACTTATAAGATACTTTGGATACATTATCTTCTTGAGACTCAATAAAATCAAGTATACACTTATATATCCTACTACCTTTTATTATGATAATAGAGAAATAAGATATATAATCTTCAATCCTAAATTTTATGAGTTAATAAAATACATAAAATTACATTAATTTTTCTTACAAAAAAACATTCAGGATAAAATCAATATTATAATATAAATTTATATAAAAGATCACCTAGCAGACATCTTTTAAAAGGTCTTGAATAAGTTTCAACTTATTTTTATTTCTTTAAACTCTATTGTACAATGTGTTCATCATCTTGACCAAGAATATAGTAGTTTTTCTTTTTTTTTAAGAGGAACACCCGACATATAGATTATCCTAATTATTTATATTCATTATATAAAAATATTTGATATCTGAATTGTTGAGAGTATTATTATATTTATGTTTTTTTTGACATATATGTTATAGACTTACATATAAAAATGTGTGTGTGTATGATTTTATAACATTATATATATATATATAAGTATTATTATTTATTTAAACTAAAATTAATGGTAATTTTTAGTTTCGAGTTTAGTGTACTAAAACATTAAAATTTTATATTTTAGTATGTTTTTTTCTAATTACGAAACTATTGAGTAATTTTTTATAAATATGTTTGGGTTAGTGTATGAAAAACAATTTTCCATATGTGGTAGAATTGGAAATTTGTGTATTTACTCAACATTTCAACAAATTAAAGTTCAATCATATTTATAGGGTCCCTACATTTACATGAATTCATTAATCACTGTAATCCAGGAATAAAGCTATGGAGTACCTGAACTGTCTGAGACTGGATGCTTAGAACTCGGTCAGTCTTTGTGGGAAAAGCCAGGGACAAGGTTGGAGGTTCCATTTCAAACTTCTCCGTCACCGTCGATCTTCTGATCATAACACATAACTGTTCAGACATACAAGTTAAAGTAAAGGTGTAAATAACAAAGGAGAATCGTTCTCCTATTTTCTCAATCATGTTACCGGCACGTGGGGATTTCCATGGGAACCTCCGGTTCAGAACAATGGGTACAAAAAAACGAAAAGGAAACGTCAGAAAATAACAACAAATAAAAATAGATAAAAATTGTAAACTTTCCTTGTATTAATCATAGTTTACAATGTTATGCATTCAATCATACAACCCAACTTATTGTTATAAATAAACTAAGGGTGTTATATTTACAAGTCACAGTGATAATTGTCATAGATCACTATCTCATATATATCGAATATATATCATCATATATTTTTACAATAGTATCAATCAATGATAAATAAATCAATTTTGACGCATATATCAATACTTAAAATTTTGATGATGAATATTTCAAAAATTTTGATCGCTGCTTACATGTGATATAAACTTTAATTACATGCATTCAAGTGGCAAACCCCTAAGAATTAGTGTGAGCTTAATTGTTACATGGGTGACTACTAGGTAATCAATCAAGTTACGTGTTCATTGTTAATGACATGTTGCTTACAAATGTGCACTACTAGTTAAGGCTTACCGTATGATAATGTGTATCTTACTAAAGTGCACTACCAGATAAGGCTAACAGTATGATGTGTTGCTTACTAATGTGCACTACCAGCTAAGGCTTACAGTTTGATGGTGTGTTGCTTACTAATGTGCACTACCAACTAAGGCTTATAGTTTGATGATGTATTGCTTACTAATGTGTACTACTAACTAAGGCATATCATATTATGATGTGTGTGTTGTATGCTGACATATGGATACATCCATTTTTTATGTAGTATATGTTAAATTATCATTGAGAAAGATAAGATGAAACAAATCCAATCCATCAACCCCTAAGTTGAAGTAAACTTCATTGAGAGAGCCACCAAGAAATCTTATTTTATTTTTTTAAATGATAGAATATTGTATCTATTTTCATTATATTGAATATAGTTAACTTGTCTTTTTTTTTATTACTTGACCCAAAAAGTATTAAGATCAAGATTTTATTCTACTATTAGTCAAATTGTTATTTAGCAATCGAGGTCATTTTCTGTTATTATTATTTTTAACATATGATTATAGGAGCTAATGTAAAATGATGGGTGCAAATTTTAACATATTATTTTATTCACTCACAAGGAAAATATATGTTGGCAAGGTACCTATCCCACATGTTTGATTACCTCAATTGCCTCATTATAATGGTGTACATCACCTTTTTCCAAACTCGGAAGTGTAAGCTTCAGCAAAACTTAATTGCATGATTAAAATTTAATTTTCTTAGCAAATTACTCCTCGTCACTAACAAAATGATATGTCATTAAAATTTTTTGGTGTCACTTTTTCTTTAGAATCAATGTCAACCCAACATCAAGCTTATTTTGTCTCGGTAAAAATTTAATATATATTTTAATAAAAGTTTGATTTATGTTAGTTGAAGGTGGGTGGAAGGTAGGTAGAAGTTTGGTTAAATTTAAATGAGTACTAGGTAGATATTTATTTTTATTAGTTTAAAATAATTTATGATTATTTTATTGTATGGTTAGGATTGAATAGTGTAACATATAAATATCTTCCCTTATTTTTATGTTTTTCATTCGTCAATTAAATCTTGAAAACTTTTTAATTATTATTCTTCTTTGAGAGAGTGTGGAGTACTTTTGTAAAAAAAATATTTTCTTCTTAAGTAATTAGAGTTTGGTTTACTAATTTTCTTAATTTTTGATATCATAAGAAGGATGTGAGATCTCTATGATATTATTGAGTATGCTTTGTGGTTGTAGCATTGTCTAATCTTTCACACCTTTAAAATATATATTTTTTGAGATTGGTTTTGGTTAGAAACATATGGTACTATCCATATATATGGTATTGTTCTTATATATAATACCATTCCATTTGAAATAGTGCGACTCAATCCAAGTGAGAAGCAAGTTGTTGTAAACAAAAGTCTGATCTTTAAATTATTGAAGAGATCAAAAACCTCAACAACCATAACTATAATACATGGTCAATATTTATGGAGTTTATTCGATATTAAATTTATTGAACATTTTGGTATAATTTGGTATGTACATATGTATCAAAATGAGGTTGTCTTTTGTTCTTGGTAGCCTCGGAGTCTATTCTTGATTATTGAAACTCCATCTAAATACTCATAGAAAAATCATGTGAGTGTCTATTATACTATCTTATTAGTACAATCTTTCTACTATACAGCACTTTCTCAATGACTATAATATTTTTATGGAATATAGGCATGCCTAGATTATAAAATTTTAATGATTACCACTTCATGATAGATGAATGATTATTTCACAATACTATGACTACTTCACAACACCACTTCACAATGCTACATCCATATACTTATCAAGATGGATGAATAGTTAATGGCATAGCCTTCACACAAAGTCATAGCCATCAAACAATATTGGAAACCACCGCACCCTCTATGTCAACTTCATAGTGTCATGGCCATTTATGGCTACAAGTGATGAAGGCAAGAAGTCATAGCCATTTTATAACACCATGACTTTGTGTTACAAAAAAAATCAGGCACAAGCCATATTTATTATAAGCATCACAAGAGTGTGTAATGAAAAGATCAAAATATATAACAGAGTCATTATCATGTTAACGAGAGTGTCTTATATTGAGCAATGAAAGGCTGGCTAATTATAAAGGATATAATTAAAATATTCTAACAAAAAATCTTTCTTCTTCTCCTTCTCCCTCATAAAACAAGTAAAATTCACTTCAGCTACAAACTCTAGGGGTGAATTTTAAACTCTTTAGGAGCTCCACAAATAAGCAAATGACACACAATCAATGCCAATCTCTATAGCTTGGAGGTGATGCTCTCAATCCCTCATCCTCTAAAAATAAATCCATGAATTTGTATTAAATTTATGTGGTTTAGAATTTATTTTATTTAAATTATATGATATAATAATTTGGAATGATTGATATAATATTAGTTTGCTTTTATTTTATATTTATGGATATTGATTGTTAGCTATCAAATAGAACTTGAATTAGGATTTCAAATATTAGTGGGTTTGTGTGAGAATGTCAAGATAGACTATAATAGGTAAGCTACAAGGCTTACTCGTATATATGATAAGAATATGGTAACAACTCTTCTAATTATGATGCATAAGTGAATCTATATATCAAAACCCAAAGTTTGGATATGCTAATTATCAAAAGTAAGATACAAATGTGAAAGTTTGAACACGTTTATATGTCAATCCACTGTACATATCTTAGAGGAACTAGTTCTCGATTGGGATGACTATTATATAAAATATTATTCATAGGGATTTATCTTAAATGTAGGAGTCATATCATTATTGAGGAGAATAGTAGAACATATTCCTTAAAATATGCACAAGTGGGTGATTCACAAGGTAGTGATAGCACTTGTGAGTTTATTATGCTCGTATGATTCCTATAAGTGAAACATGAAGGAAATATATATTAATTGTGTGAGTATAATACTTACGAAGTTGAAAGTACAAACACTAACAAACTATATTGATCATTCATCTTAAGAAAATGAAGGTTGGTGGATAAGAATGTGCATTTAAAGAAATTATCAAGGGTTGTTAACGAAGTTGCTTAAAAGAACAAAGTTTATGAATAACCCTCACACATGGATGAAATAGTGTCTCAATGATGACATACCGAGGTGACAACAATGAGGAGATAATCATTGGGAATGACTCAATGGTGATAATAACCTTATATGTTGATAGGGCATTGGCTCATTTTGCATAATACCTCAACCTTCATTCTGTGTCTAGTGTAAAATCTGAAGTTACCTCATTGATAAGCTATTTGATGAATATTAAGATAAGTGAAAAGTATAATTAATTATGATCTTTTGTACATGAAAGAAGATGATTACATATTAGTTAGCTACTAAGATATTAACTATGTAGGTGATCATGATACCAGAAGATCAATAATTGGGTATATCTATTTAAGTTTTGTTCTAGAACAATTTCTTAATGTAGAAAAATATAACTAACAATGTTATTGTCAACAACTAAAGTAGAGTATCTAGTAGTGACAATGATAGCTCATGATATTATGTAGTTAGTACAATTGATGAATGATTTACATCAATTAGTAGATTATTCAATTTTAGTGTATTGTGACAACTAGTCAGCAATTCATTTGGTAGTGAATCCACTCTTTTAAAAAAAAACTAAATGCGTGGAAGTGCATTATAAGTATGTTAGAAATTAAGTTCAACTAAAAGAAATTTAGATGTGACGAATCAAGACAGATGATTAAGTTGTATATTTGGTAACAGAAAGTTGGAGTATCGTCAAACTTTAAATGTTTTGCTACCAATTGACATAATACATAGAATTGGTGTTGACACTGAGGTGGAGTGTTGAGAATCAATGTTAACTCAACTTCAAGCCTATTTTGTCTTAGTAAAAGTTTAATGTGCTTTTTATTAAAAGTTTAATGTGCTTTTTAGTAAAAGTTTAATGTGCTTTTTAGTAAAAGTTTAATGTACTTTTTAGTAAAAGTTTAATGTGCTTTTTAGTAAAAGTTTAATTTGTAATAGTGAATGGTAAGTGAAAGTTTGGTCAAAGTTAGGTGAGTATTAGATATTTATTTATTTTCAATGGTTTAGATTAATTTGTGAATATTTTATTCTATGAATAGGATTGAATATTGTAACCTATTAATCTCTTCCTTGTATTTGTTTTTTTCATTCATCAATTAAAGTTGGAAAGTTTTTCAAATTGTGTTCTTATTTGGGAGAGTGTGAGGTTCTCCTTTTGTAAAGAATAATTTTTTCTTGATCAATCAGAGTTTAATTTTATAATTTTTTCAATATTTTTGTTTAACCTACATAAAATGAGTTAAAAGTTGATATCTGAATGCTTTCTATGCTGGACTAATTTCAGTGGAAGAAGGCTTTGCATATGTAATAACAAAATTGGATAATAACAAGTAAACATATTCAATATTTTCTTTGGATGACCATTACATAATTGCTAAATCTTTCTTTTAATAATACATTTATATGTTCTACTTAGTCATTGAGTTGTAATTGAAAATATTAATTCCATTCACATTATCATAAAACGAATTATCTTGTACATCAAGAATCTAAGTCACTCATTATGTATTTTACTAACCTACATTTCTTTATAATATTTATAAAGAAAATATTTGTTATTATTTAAACAATGTAATAAATCCTACCACAAAGATAATGTATCTAAAAAAGAAAATCACTTGATCTTAAGTTATCAATGATTGGTAATTCTATATTAAAGTTCATAGTAACATATTTATGAAAGACTTCCGTAGTAAGAAATGAATGAAGCAACACCACTTGTGTATTCTTCCTCAATTTGTCTAATTGATAAACTAAATATATTTGAATATATAACTTGATGTCCTAACTCAATGATAGAGATATAGCTTGTCACTCTTAGAATATAGTAATTCTCAACCAATCTGATATTATCAAGTCAATCCCTCTTTGACTAATTGTTGAAGTCAACCATCATTTTTGTTTCTTATAATTTTTTATTTGACCTACCAAAAAATTACATTGTATCATTATTAAATGTATCTACTACATGATGTAACAAAAGTTTGTACTTTTTTTTACCAAGAGTATCAAATACATGATGCAAGTTTTTTCTAATATTTTGTTAAAAATTGTTACTTTTGTACTTATTTAGGTGCATGAATTTTTTTTTTTTTTGCATTCTAAAATAAGTGTTGACCATGTATTCCGTAACTACCACAAACATTATTCATAGCAAGTAGTGCTTATAAATTATTAAATAATGGATAATCACCAATATATTATTCTCTTGTGTCATGTATTATTGCCCAATATCTTTGAACTTTCAACTTTCAGGTGCAATAGGATCTTCCTCATGAATCAGGATTCCTACTATTGCTTTGTTTTATGTATTGGTATAGACTTCAAAAGACATATCAAGTATCCTAAGATTAGTTCTAAGATTATTGTTCATTTTTTTTTCAAATGCTTTATTTTACTTAGTTGTCCAATCCCACTACGTACTTTTTTTAGTAGATCCATCAAAGATGTAATTATTTTGGAACACGACTTAATAATTATTTGATCACAATTTATCAACCCAAGAAATGATCATAATAAAAAAATCTAGAACATTTGGGAATCAAGTATAACTTTAATTTTGAAGCAAAGAAAAAATATTTCTTATTGATAGAATTCATAGTTTACTTTCTTCATATATGCAAAATTTTGGTACAAAGTCTATAAAACTAACTTCAACCATATCACGTGTTAAATAAGAGTTCAACTACACATTACAAAATCAATTAGATACACATCCACAAAACCACCCAAGTAATCATAAAGAACAACATTCATCAAATCGTGGGGGGTTGGTTGGGATATTAGTTAGATCAAATGGCATAGTTAAAATTCATTGAAACCACATCAAGTCACACATATTCATCGAATCATAAAATTAGTTGATTTATTAACTCAATAATAACATTCATTCTTAGTTCCATTTTTTTTATTAAGAATATCAATGCATCATAGGGCACTTTCAAGAGTTGAATGTATCTAACTACTAAAAGTTCTTCCAACAACTTTCATATTTCACCAAGTTCTAGTAGTGTCATTCTATGTGGCAATTTTATTGAAGGTTGGGTATCAAGCTCCAATTCTATCATGTGATCACCTACAAGTCATATTAGTCATTACTTAAGAAAATTAGATGGAATAACATCATCAAATTCAACATGCTGTATATGTAATTTGTTTTTACTTAATAATCTGTTTTAATATTTTCATGTAAGTGCAGGAAAGGAAATATTAAAAGCCTGGGGATGCAGCAGTAGCACAATAACGGAGGTCCTGCTTCGGTTAAATGAACAAGCTGTTTATTTTTTGTATAAAATGATTTGTATTTATTTTTCGGGTGACTGTTTTTGACCTGGTTGAACTATTTATCTTCGTTCTCCTCTCTCTCTGCGCAATTTCGTGACTGCCGAATGCTGCATACTGTAAGACATAATATTCTTAGTTTTAATCTATAACGCATAAGCGTTTTCTGGTGAAGGTAGCTAGTCGTACTGAGCGACTAGCGAACCACGTTATTTGCTGTGTTGATTTCTCGTTTTGATTTTGTCGTGGATGTTTGTGGATTGGGATATATATATTGCTTGTTTCTGTGTTTTCTTTATTTTCTGTTTCTTAATCTTACTACCCGTGGAAGCGCGATTTCCCAACACAACAAATATTTTAGTGATAGAATTTGGAACTTCAATGTCATTTGACTGGGGCCGCTTGACTTCAATATGGGCAACTTAGGTCCAATTAGAGAGGTTGATGATATTGTGCTTCATTGGGAGCATGAGTTTGATCATTGCAAGGCTACACCTTTTAGTGTGGGATGAGGATCAGCATGCTCCAACCGTGAGGGCTCGATGACTATTTGTGGTGATAATATGGCTTAACAAAATATTGGATTAAAAAAATAAGGACAACAAAGAGGGTTCTCTACTATTTTTTTCATTTCATCATTCAATTATGAAATTGTTTGTGCCATAGTATCTTCCAAACTGACATAAAACTCATCGAAACAAAAAGCAAACAAATTTTATTTGTAATAAACTTTCTCTGAATTATGGTGTAATTATTTATACAAAGAACTATTTCCTTAGTATCAAATCAATGTCATACAAGAAAAATTTCATGAAATAAGATTCTTGTTTTGATTATCCAATTAAAAAAATAAAGATAGTAATATATTGGATAGGATTTTCTTTCAGGTTCATAACTATTATTTTATTAAGACACTTATTGATCTTTTATTCAAGATGATCCACTGTCTCTAGGGAAACAACATTATTCATGGAACCGATATCTTTCCTATGGAATTTTTTTTTTCTCACAAATAAGTGCAATCAATAGTTGCGTTAAATTCATTCTTGAAGTAAAATTATCAAAATTTGTCCCATCCTCAACTTCATCATTTTTGCAATGATGAATAACCATTATTTCACGGGAGAAGACATAGCTTTCTTAAGCATTACGAAAACAAATAAGTTCAGAATTTATTTTTACCAATTGGTGGATTCGAGTTTCTTTTCTTGAAAAGCTAGCTTTGCCTTCTTTATTATCCAAGCCCTTCATATTTTCTTATTTTGATGAAAATAAAGAAATCTCATCATCCGTAAGATAATTTTCAACTACTATAGCCATTGGAAAATCTCTTACTTTTTAACTTTTCAAGTTACTTCTTAACTTTCGAGTTACTTCTTAACTTGAATTATTTCTTAACTTTGCTCATGCCCAAAGCTGAAGTCCTGGTATTTTTGACGTCAAGCAAGGAACTAAATCCCCTTGCATATTCATCAAACATACTCAAGTGTTTTAGTTTTTTTTTTTCAAATCTTTCACCGAAAGCCACGTAACATTAAAACGAAGAAATTGATTTTTCAATTCCTTCTAGAAGACTTCTCACATGTTGATTCTCATCCTTCCTGCACTAGCATCATCTTCTAATTGTATCCTCCACCATGAGTTAGCATCATCAATAAGAAATATACTTGTTATGGTAACTTGATCCCATTGAACAACGTGAGTAATATTGATAATTATTATTTTATATACAATAAAGATCAATACAACTCTTTGGCATTTCTACTTCTACTAAATAGTTTTGGCTCTGGGACTTTTGCCAAAAAATTTAAATTATTATTGTGACTATAATGGTTTTGAGCTTATAGAATCTTTTCTTAATATGTTGACTTCATATTTTGCCAAAAAATTTAAATGATAGATAACTTCATATTGTTTCATATCCTATAAATAATTAAAATTATTATTCTTTATGAAATTAAAATATACCTCCATTATCCAAATGATTCAATATCAATTTGAATTATTGAAAGAAATCATTGAAATTATCTATCATTTTATTATTCACATCGTAGGTCATACTAAATTATCTAAATTATCTAACAATTCCAAAATTTTAATGCATTCTCTCAAATCCCCCACTAGTCTATTATCTTTCTAATACTAAATTATTGCAAGGATAAAGTCTCTCGTTTAATTTTTTTTTTCATGAAACTAATTATTCAAGTGTTGTCTACCAAAATATAATTCCAACACAAGTTAGATATCATATAGAACAACATGAAAGAATAATAGATGCTAATTCCTTTCTTGCCACAAAAAAAAATTATTATAATATGATACATGGATCACTCAACCAAATTTGTGTCCTTGTTGCACCATGTGTTCTATATATAAGCTATAGAGGTGGTTTGCATCCACAATCACATAGGATAATTGTCAAGTAACTTCTTCCCCACATTGTGTATTTGCTTGGGTTGCATGCTTGAGTACCCCTTTTCCAATTTTCCTTGGGTGCATAATTTGTGCACAAGTACTTATTGGCAAAGTAACCACTATCCATAGACCTTTCGAGAACATACATGTTCGATTCCATTTTCCACAACCTAAGCACACCAACCTCATGTTAATGTGTGTTGCATGCAAGAGATTGTTGCTTGCCGATGTCTTTTGTCTACTAATGCATGACCTCTTTGTAGAAGTGATTACATTCCTTGAAATATCTTTTTGAGATTCTAACAAGCTCTTTATATGAGTTGTTCATCTTCTTTATCACATCAAGTACACAATGTATTATTTTAGAAAATGATCTGGGATGCCAAAGGTATGATGAATAGTTCAATTTTCATTTAAGTAAATAACATTTTTTAGTGTACATAATTGACATTTTTAATTTTTCAAATTTTTTTATTTCAACTAGTTAGTCCATGAATCTAATGCAATTAGTCTAATGATTATTAGCATTTAAGGTGTAAACATAGAAATACTTAAACAACTAAACTTACCAATGAATTAAGAAAATTTGGTCTATATCGCTAAAATTTGAGAAAATATGTTTTAATGTATAATTACAAATGGTGGACTATAAATTTAAAATAATTAGAAATATATAAAAAAATACGAAATAAAAAAAATTGAAATCTTTATAAACATGATAAAAATATATAGCCATAAAAATTTATAAATTTATATAGTTATAAAATTATAAAAACCATGAAAAGTATAAAAATATACAATTTATAAAAAGCATAGAAAGTCTAAAAAATATTCAATTTATAAAATTATAAAAATTATTATATAATTATATAGCATTATTAAAACTATGAATTACAAAATGATTACAATTATTTGGAAAAAACATATAAAAAATAAAAAAAATAAAAATTATAAATCTTATACAAATAAAATTATTGACAAAAATTATGAAATTATAAAATTATAAAAAATATATAATAATATATAAAAATAATATAAAATTGATATTATAAATTATGATGATGATGATACAAATTTTAAAATTTATTAGATAATTCTATTTTTAAATAAAATTTAGATAATTAACTAGTTTAAAAAAATATAAAAATCTATGATATTTTAAAACTTTCAAAATTTATCACAATAAATATTATGAAATTATTAAATTCAAAAAATTATATACTATGTCTTACAAAATATTATTAAAACCTATTTATATTTATTAATCTTGTAACAAATTTTCTCTTAATATTTGAATCATTATACTCTTTATTGTTTCTAATAATTTATTATGACAATAATCATAATAATCAATTTTTAATGTTTCAGTTCAAAATTGAATAACAATGGTGTGACTAATAAAAACTATCCAATTGAAAATGGATGCAAATATATTTTAATTCAATACTAGATAAAAGAATGCAAAAATAAGAATTCGACATCGTTAATGTAGTTAGAAACAATGGCTTCAAATATTCTAGCTATTGGAACAAAAAGTAACTACTTGAAGTATCCTACCTACAACTAAAAAAAAACTACTCGAGGTCTCCTATCTAAAATTAAAAACAACTTGATTTAACAAGAAATGATCATCTAAATAATTGTGGCAACAACAAAAGATAGCTAAAGATATTTTATGTGTAATGGGTAAAAAAATGAGAGCGTAAATTTCTATTGTTTCATGTGTGAGCCTCTCAATAAAAATAATTTTATGTAAGTTTTTTAAGACAACTTACATAAACATAAACATGAGAATGTAAACTTATATTTTGGTCGTTCAATTATAAAAGTTTGATCATTATCAATTTTATGTAAGTTTTTTTAAGACAACATAAACATGAAAGTTCAAGCACAACATAAAATTATATTAGCACAACACAACACATCATCAATTATTTTTTCTAGAAAAAGAGAATATTACATAAACATGAACACATTGTGATGATGGGTTAGTGTAGGTTGCATGGTTGTCATTAACCTCCTCACATGGTAAATTATACATATTTTGGACTTTAATTGAAATCTATGTGATCTTATTTCATCTACTTTGAGACTATTCATTGGAAAAAGAAATAGAAGAATAAATTTTTTCTAGCCTATCACCTTCTATTCTATCTAGATGTACTATTAGCATGTCATGCATGATTATCGTAATGCATGGTTTCACCGCCTGACATACTCAAAAAGACACATGGAAAGACTTATGCATCATAGATTTGGTTTCCCAAATGGTTCTCTTAATTAATGGGGGTCTACACTCACCAAAGTGCCTTATGGGAAGAAGCTTTCGACTCAATCTTGAACTTGAAAATTCTTAAAAAATGATGTGTGCAAGCCTAGCTTGGAATGTATGAATGCATGGAGCATGGAGGTTCTTATGGGTTTTCTCATATGTTGGCTCTGGATATTTAGAAGACCCCGGGAGTTTAAAAGGGTGATCTTAAGAGCTTTGAAATTTTTTTGGTTGTATTCATTTAAGAGAACCATATGTTTTAAAGATATGTTCGACATGTATGATATCTTTGAGATAAAGAGCAAAAGTTTATCACAACTAAAATTTATGATAATACAGACCAAAGTATCGATCATAAAATTCAGTCGGTAATTGCCATTCAAAACATGACCAGTTAGCAACCAAAAAAGGGTTTTGGGAAAAAAAAATATTTCTGACTAAAGACCGACCATAATTACCGGCTAAATATTTTTGGTCGGGAATAAGTTTGTAGTGAGTTTATTAATATAATACCAACCATTTAATGACCTATCATTATAATTAGTCGGTAATTAGTCGAAAACATTCCTGAAAGATTACTGACCATTTAACGACCAAAAATATATAACCATTATAATAGTCGGTATAGTGGTTATCCAATATATTTATAAGGTTGTAATTAGCAACTAAATTATCGACCGAATATTTAGATCGGTAATTACTAACCTATTCACGATCCCTTATCGAATAATTACCGATATTACCAATTACTCTAGACCAATTGTTTTTGGTCAGAAATTGATCAGTGAATTAAGGTTGGAAATATCTAAAAAAAATTGCGGACTAATTACCGATTATTTAATGACCAAAAACATATTACCATTAAAAATAGTCGGTAAGTGGACTTTCAGATACCATTAAGATTAATTGCGTTTACCGACCATAATTTTGGTCGGTAATTCATTGTTTTAATTTTTTGATTTGAAAATCATTTGCTAGGTCATTTAACCCTAATTCCTCGCAACTCCGTTGAATTTCTGAAACTGAGCCGACTGTAATCACGAAAACACAAAAATTTTAATTTTTCTTCTGAATCTAAGTAAGTTTTTCTTTGTTCTTCTCCTTCAAATTACTTACACACATCTCCGTCTCTTTGAATTATATATAGATTTTCGGAATTTTGTTTTTCAATATATTTGGGTATTAGGTTTTTTTCTCCTCCTCATGATTTCTTAATTTTTGCTTTGATTTCATTTAACATAACATTATTTTGGTTCAACACATTTGATTAAACTGTAATTTTTCATTTTTTATAATTTGTTCATCTACTATTTATATTTTTAGGATTTTAGTGATTTTGATTTTAATTGCAAGATGTTTGCATTCCGATTAATCTTAATGTTAATGGTTTATATTTATATATTAGTATGACATTATGTATAAATGTCTATACTTAATATATATAATGATTATTGTTAGATTGAACTTTTATAATATGTTAATCTTAAATGTCTATAACACTATATATAAACTTTTCACTTGGGTCAAACTTGTAGTATCCATGTATCCATAATTTATTGCATAGTCTCTATATCTGTACTGCTTGTTGATAATTAATGGTTTTGTGTTACTATAATTTAATGATTATTAAAATACAGTCTAATATTTATACAAATTACTAGTGTTATGGCTAATCATTCATGTAAGGGTAATACATAGTTTTCCATGTGGAAATAATAAAGACTTTTATGTGGCATGGAATATACTCCACATTTTCACTTGATATATTAAGATACCTCAAAATAAAAATATTTAAAAAAAATCTCTCTTTTTTAAAAAATTTTAATTAAAGCATACCCCAAAATTACAAATAATTATGTTTCAGAGCTCTTAAGTAGTAAAATCCAGAATTGCATCTTCCATCATTAAAAGAACTCCACCTCTCCCTACCACATCATCATTAAAAAAATAAAAAAATAAATATTAAAGAATATTTGTGAATAGTATTTTTTTAAAATAAACATATATATACAACATACATTATATGTAAAAATACATTTTCAAAACGTATACACCCAACATGTTTAGCAAAGAATATATCTTGTATATATATATTTGAAAACTTATACAATATTATGTGTTTATAAATTTTTCAAAAAGCATATATACATAGCATCCATTTTCTACTTATATATGTTTTTTCAAACATGTGAATACACAAATATATTTTTAATAAATATATATGGTAAATACTTTTTGAAAACATATGCAATATGTTGTGTATACATTTTTGAAAAAACATATATACACAATATCCTTTTTATATGTGTAAATATTTTTTCAAAAACACATATATATATACATATAATACATCTTTAAATAAATAAATAAATATACACACACACACACACACACATATTTAAAAATATAAGGATAAACATTTTTAAAATATTTTATGTATAAAATAATGTGTATATATATATATATATATATTTGTAAACCTATAAAATATTATATGCATAAACATTTTTAAATATATATATATATATATATTACGTTTACATTTTCTATGTAGGTATATATACACAAAATACTATATTAATTATTTATTTTTTCAAAAACATATATAAATATACTTTTCATATATGTTTTTTAAAAACATATATATAGTTTATGTATACTCCATACTTATCAAAAATAGTAGTTTTTTTTGTTTTTTTAATGATGATTACAAACATTTTTGAAAAAAAAAACATATACACACAATTTTCACTTTCTGTGTATATGTTTTTTCAAAAATGCATATACACATAATATATGCATAATTATATATAAATATTAAATTTATAGCTTATATTTAATATATACTTGTATATAGTAGTATATAAAATAGTTTTTTACTATATCCATGCCTATATATTACTATATGTATAAATATATAAAATAAAATGAACAGATGCATATACTTACATGTATAAATATATGTTTAACTATATGTGTAATTATATGTATAACCACATGTAACAATATTTTTAATTACATGTATAACAACACACAAAATTATGTTAAACTATATGTGTATAACTATATATTAATATTTGTATAACTAAATAAATATCTATATAATTATATATAACTATATTTGTAACAATATATACATATATTTATTCATATAATTAAATCAAAATATTTGTTGATTTTTTTAACTAGTTATGGAAGATGATCATGAATGGATATACAAGGGTCGAATATTAAATGGAATGTTCTCTAATGAATGGGGGGATAAAGTTGATGAATTTGTTGAGTTTGCTTTGAGACATCCTGACTGTGTGAATGGTGGCACCGATATAAGGTATCCTTATGCTTTAGTTAAATGTCCGAATAAAATGTTTTTGAATTTTGAGAATATGATGATGTATTTGTATAAAAATAGTTTTGTGGCGGATTACTATGTTCGGATATACCATGGTGAGAAGCAAGTCCACCAGAGGTGTTCAAGTTCAATATGAGTGTCAGTAAGTAAAACTGATCAGATGGTCTCGGATAATATTAATCACACTGCATATCATAAAATAGTTTTTGATGTCGTGGGTCCTAAATTCAACCCAAATAAGGAACCCAATGCCGAGATTGTATGATATGTCTAAATTAGAGGCTTGGGATTATGCGTACATGTCATTCATTACTGCGTGAACGACTGCATGATGTACTGTGGTGATTACAATGACCTTAATAGTTGTAAAATATGTTGGCATGCTCGGTACAAGTAAAAGGTCAGTGGTTCTAGAAATATATTGTATATACGTAAGTTGAAGGTGCCATATAAGAAGATGTACTATTTTTCAATAACACCTAGGTTGCAAAGATTGTATGCATCAACTGTAACTACTTATGAAATGAGGTGGCATTCAGAGCATCATATGGAGGATGGTAAGATGTGTCACCCTTCTAATGCCCCTGCTTGGAAACATTTTGATGGGTGTTTTCTTGATTTTTCTTCCGAAGTTCACAATGTTAGGCTGTGTTTATTTGCTGATGATTTTTAGTCATTTGGTCAATCTGGATAGTAATATTCTTTGTGGCCTGTGGTGGTGACCCCATATAAATTTCCTCCTTACATATGTATAAAGGAGGAATTTATGTTTTTGACTGTGTTAGTGCTAGGGCCTACAAATTCAAAGGGGAAGATAGATGTTTTCTTGTAGTCATTGATAGCGGAGTTGAAAAATCTTTGGGGTGTTGGGTTCAAACTTATGATATTTCCAAACATCAAAAGTTTCAAATGCGTGCTACCCTCATATGGACCATAAATGGCTTTCCATCATATTTTATGATATCCGGGTAGAGTACAACTGGTATGTTGATATGTCCGCATTGTATGGAAGATTCTGATGCTTATTAAGAGCAGAAAATAGTCGTGGTTCAACAATTATTGGAAGTTTTTGCCCATTAATCATCCGTATCATCGTAACACCAAAGACTTCATTAAGAATAGAAAGGTTACTAAACAATTCCCTGGGGATAGAGCTGGGGATGATATTCAGTAGGAATTGAATAACAGAGGCTTGAGGAAGGTGATAGATGTTGATGCTGAGGTTGTGAATGTATCTATATCTAAGATTTGTGGGTGGAATAAGAGAATTATTTTTTGGGATTTTCTCTACTGGTATGAACACTTGCTCTTGCACAATCTTGATATTATATATTTCGAGAAGAATGTGTTTGACAATATCTTAAATATAGTTTTTTAATATTCCAGGGAAAACTAAGGACACTTTCAAGTTAAGAGATGAGTTGAATGAATATTGTCATCATCCTCAATTTGCAAAAAATATTATCAGAATAAATATCTTGATGTGCCATTTATTCTTAATAAATCACAAAAGAAGATTGTGTTGGAGTAGGTAAAAAAACTAAGATTTCCACATGTGTGTGCTTCTAATCTGGGAAGATGGGTGGATGTAGAGGTGATAAAGGATTTCCGCATGAGCACGAGGCAAGCACGATTCGGTTGTGCTTGGGCTGGCCCAGCATGGAAATTTCCCATGCCCGGGCTCGTATTGTGCTCGACCACAACACACTCATGTCATGCCGTGCAGAGGCCAACTGGGCCTTGTGCCGTGCCGAAACCAATTTTTTTAAAAAAATTAGGGTTACTGGGGCGCCAAAACCCTAATTTTTTTAAAAATTAGGATTTTGGGCGCGTCGAAATCCTAACTTTTTTAAAATTAAGATTTCGGGCCCACCGAAACCCTAATTTTTTTTAATTTAGGGTTCGGCACGACCGGGCAGAACCTGGCGGATCGTGTCACGGGCCCGTGTCGGGCCGAACTCCACAAAACTATGCCGGGCCTGAAAAAAACGGGCCGGGCCGGGCCGGCACGTTCCGTTTGACACCTCTATGTGGATGCAAAAAAATTTAAGATGATTGCCATGAAGAGTCATGATTATCATGTATTCATGTAAAGGTTGTTGCTGTATATGTAATTTATTTTAACTTAATAATCTGTTTTAATATTTTCATGTAAGTGTAGGAAAGAAAATATTAAAAGCCCGGGGATGCAGCAGTAGCACAATAACGGAGGTCCCGAAATTTTTGGAGCAGAGTCTGGCCTGTTCTATGATCCGACCCATTTCGGTTAAATGAACCGGATGTTTATTTTTGTATAAAATGATTTGTATTTATTTTTTCGGGTGGTTGTTTTTTGACCCAGTTGAACTGTTTATCTTCGTTCTCCTCTCTCTTTGCGCGATTTCATGACTGCCGAATGCTGCATACTGTAAGACATACTATTCTTGGTTTTAATCTGTAATGCATAAGTATTTTCTGGCGGAGGTAGCTAGTCGTACTGAGCGACTAGCGAACCACGTTATTTCTGTGTTGATTTCTCATTTTGATTCTGTCGTGGATGCTTGTGGATTGGGATATATATATATTGTTTGTTTCTGTGTTTTCTGTTGTTTTCTCTTCTTAATCTCACTACCCGTGGAAGCACGATTGCCCAATAGTTGTTACCAATTGCTCTTCAAGAATTTTTGCCTAATAGAATATGGGAACCGATAACTGAGATTTCTTTATTCTTCGAGCAATTGACTTCATCTTCATTGACTGATGAGGAGTTGAGGAATCTGTATGAATAAATTCATGTTATCTTATGTAATCTTGAGAAAATATTTCCTCCTAGTTTTTTTGACTTAATGGAACATCTTCCAATGCACTAAACTAGTCATGTCTATTATCATTGGATGTATCCTCCAGAAAGGTAATATTAATTCACTAAACTAATTCTTTATACACACACACACACACGACTTGTAATTTTCAATAATTTTTTGTAGATACTTGAGGAAAATAAAGCATACAATAATGAATAAGGTTCAGGTGGATGGTTCTATATTAATAGGCTATATTATGGATGAGACTGCAAAATTCGCATCATTCTATTTCAAAGAAGGAGATCCAATTCTTCCACATAAGGAAAAACACAATTAGTTTTATCTTTATGACAATGTGGATAATGATATGTTTGAAATTTTCAAGCCTCCAGGTAAAGCAATTAGTGCTGAAGGGAAAAGGTATCTAACAGACTATGAATATAATGCTGCTCATCTATATGTCATAATGCATTGTCCAGAGGTTCAACCCTTCATTAAGTATTTCCTGATAGTCAAATGACATCTATTAAGCATTATAATTTAGTATTTCCTATTAATTTATAATAATTTTTAATTCTTTATTTTAAGTAATTTTGTTGTAGATAAACATAAAGAATGTCCAAACATGGATGAAGAAGCTATCAATGCAGTGACGGAATAAAAATTTCCATCATTTTTTGAAAAATACATATGCCTACTTATAATGAAAATCATAAAATAATTATATTGTTCTAATAAAAATTTATAATTGTAATCTAAACAATCTACTTAATTTTGATTATAGGTTCATAATCGTGCAAATGAAATTTCCAATCATTTTCTTCGTAGTAGCATGAGTTCCCCTAAGAGAGGTTAAAATGTACAATGGTTCTTGTATGAATGGTTTTAAATTTCATACTAAATCGTATAGTAGCTACCGGGCAACCGACAATATGGGGGTATGCATTAAAGGATCCATATACAATGAAACTGAATATGACTATTACAAGACTCTGGTCGAAGTGATCAAGTTAGAATTGAAGTCCTCTCGGTAAAAAAAACTATTTTATTCAAATGTGAATGGTTCGACCCAACACCAAATATTGGTATTGTTGTCCATCCTCGATATAAACTTGTCGATATGCACGTTAAAAAATGATTCAAAAAGTATGAACCTTTTGTCTTAGCAGTACAAGCATCATAGGTTTATTATTGTGAATATCCGGGTCGGACTGGTCCGAAAAAGGAATGGAAAGCTATGTACAAGATAAAAGAAAGGGCACAAATTGACTTCCCCGCATCACCAAGTACTGATTTGATAGAACCAGCTTTACAAAATGATGAAAATGATATTATAATCGAAGCTATGGTAGGGGACGAAGACGTCCTTTTAGTTACATCTTCTGAGATGGATACAAGTGGGGATGTAGATATTGATGAAAATTTATTTGATACTGAAGAAGAAATGAGTGATGAACATGAGTTTGAAAATGATGTTGCTACATCTGAAGAAGAAGACGAACCATATTTTGATGATTCTGATTTAAATGAGTAGACAGTGAGTTTTATGTTATTTTAATTGTTAATCATTTTTGTTTATTTTCATTGCCTTATATATTTTTTACAGATATGGCATATGGATGAGATAGAGGCAGCAAATTGCAAGGGTTTACGAGCTATGGTACAGGCAGCACGGCCTTAGGTATTCTCGAAACTGGTAAAAGATCATGGGTGTATGAGACACCATAGCAGATAGTGATGGTTGTGAATGTACTGCAGCAGCAGTATCAACTGACTGATAAACATAATGGTCCTGAGATTTTGATAAATAATCAAGAGATGTGAGAGGGAGAGGAGGGAGAGGATGGAGATGTAGGAGTGTCTTCCTCAAAGAACCCTACATACGAGACTCTCCCTATTACTTAGTTTGATCCGACAATTGATAATCCGTAAGATATAAAACTTAACAAATGATTTATCAATTTATTTTATCTCTTACTTGCTAATAAAGTTTTGGTCACATGACAAAGTTAGAGCCATCTGGTTCTATTTCTAGGGTTCTGAGGATAATTTTCAGTAAGTCCTTTAAACCTAATAGACATAATTGGAAGTCACTCACAGATAGAGACCAATTGATGATTTGGAGAGAATTTAAAGTAAATATTACTACCTAAAAATTTTTACATATTTTATTTATTATTTTGTTCATTGATTAAAAATTTTTTATTTATAATTGTAGAAAGTTTACAAGTGGACACAACAAAAGGTGGTCAAAAGTATGTTCTATAAACATGCTGCTAGTCGGCATAAAGACATCATGTACGAGATCAAAATTAAATGGCTGAATAAGAAAGAAAAAGATTCAAGTGTCCCGGATCATGTTTTCAAGTAGTGGCGGAGTAGATGGGAAGATCCAGATTATAGAAAGTGGTGTGATAAACAGAGCGGCAATTATCACTCATAGTAAGCTGGAAAGGGCAGTGGCATGTCTACACATACTTTTGTGGATCTCGCTTTATGCATGAGCATATTGATATTATTTCTAATTTATATTTTTTATGTTTATTAATTTGTGAAATGTGTTCAATTATGCTTAAATTTTATTTATCATAAATTTTTTTTTTCAATTTAATTATCGCATGTATTGTGTGTAATTATAGACATGCAAGGAGGGTAAGAAGCCCATTGCTCCTCACTTATTTAGATACACGCACACGAAGTTTAAATACAAAATTATCTTTTTGTACATTGATCAAAGATCTCGTGTAGCAAATGTAAGTTTAAATAAAAAAAATCAACATTTCTTTTTTTTTTGTATATAAATTGAAATACTTTTCGTACATTTTGATTAGGCGAGATATGAAGAAATGTTAGCTATTACGACTCAAGCATATTCTTAGTTTACTTTAGGTTCATGTAATGGTGCAATAGGTAGTTCTAATTATGCAGCTCCACTAGTTGATACGAATCAGATTTGGTATGCGGCTATTGATGGCAAGGAGAAGATGCCTGTCTATGACGTCGATTCTTCGTTATCATCATTCTACTCGGAAAGTCGACCAGAATATGAAGCTGAATTTTTAGGACTAGTTTTGAATTTGTTCTCAAAGATGGAGGAATTTCAGGACGCGATGCAAAATTCAATACAGTTTCAATTGGCCGATACCGAGTGACACATGATCGAGTATGATGATGATAGGGATGAGTTGCGTCTACGTTTTGACTAGCTTATAAAAAAGTTTCAGGAAGGAGGACAACAGTTCAACCTTGATGATCTATCTCGGATCATTCAGTATAATGCTCCAGCTACAACATCTACTCAATCACCTACAATAGTACCTAGAACAACCACATCAAGACTAGCAGCAGCAGACAGCTCTACCCCAGTACCCGACATCTCACCGTGTGGACCAGAAACATCGCAACATAATGATTATGAAACTAGGTTGGACGATTGAGTGTATTACACACATTTTTTTCAATATCTTAAACTTTGATTTTGGATTTAATTATTTTATTTTCTCTTGATATTATTAATATATATATGTAGTATATATAGTTGTTTGTTGAAGTTAATTGGATTTTTTTTGTCGTGTTATTTGTAAATGTTTCTGTAGTAATTGCATCAAAACTAGAAGTGAATTGGATGTTTTTTTGTGGTATGTGCTATAGTTTCTACAAAAATTGCAAAAAAGATGCTAAAAAAATTGGTTGGTAATTACCGACCAAATTACGACCAAACCAACCAAAATTTTTTAATATCAATGATCGGTAAAAGGTCACCAAATGGTCAGTAATTCTTTTCGAGATCTATTACCGATCAATGATTTTAAAATATTCTGATCGGTTTTTTGTCGTAATTTTTTAAGTTATTACCGACTATTTTGTGACCATTTACTGACATAATGCTTTTGGTCAGAAAATGATTGATATATAGTTTGAAATTATTTGTTGGTAGATGGTCTACAAATGGTCATTAATTACTGACCATTTAGAGACCATGTACCGACCTAATGCCTTTTGTCGAAAAATGGTCAGAATATAGTCAGATATTGTTTGTCGGTAGAGGATCGGTAAATAGTCGGTAATTTAATGACCGACTATTTTTCATCGGTAAAAAAATTAGCGAGCATCAAAATTATGACCAATTATTTTGGTCAGTGTATGATTGCAAATTGGTATACCGACCTAAATTAGTGACTAAATAACAGAGGCAATAATAACAGTGGAAAATTAGTGACCAAATTAGTGACTAAATAATTGGTAACACCGAATTAGTGACTAAATAATTGGTCGATAATTCAATAAATTTAGTAGTGTATGTAAAATCAATATGGGTGATAATAAGGGCTTTTTATGTAACAGTGGCAATGGATGTGAAAGGGATGTGTATGTAAATTTGCACACATTGTATGATTGTTTGGAGATGGAATAGAAAGAGCTCTATAATAGAATTTCTTATCTAGCACACATCGACACTAGCAAGGTGGCTTTGTTTGCTGCATTCTATGTCATATATTCATCGATTTATAAAAGCTTAGTCCTGAGAAGATCTTCTAAAAGATATAAATGGATATCTATACACAATGACCTCGGCATTCTAAAATCACTATGGTCTCTAGGCAATCGATACGCTTCTGGTTTAAAACTTTTTAAAGCAAATCAATGTGTACAAGAATTAATGCATGAATGCATGGGGTTTTTTATGGGATATCTTTCATGATGGTACCAGAAATTATCTTGGGGTTTTTTATCTGTGATGGTATTCTTAAGTGCTTTATTGTACTATGTAATGGCAATATTAGTTGTAGACGTGTATATGTTCAAAAGACCCATGTCATTACATGATCTAATCTTTTTCTTATTGTATGATAGTTCTAAGAGGAGAGGACATGTAAGGGAATTTCCAACCCAGCACATTAGGGCACTAGCAAAGGATTTTTGTTTGATGCATATTATATGAAGTATTTTCTGGTATATGGAAACTTAACATTAGTGAGACTATACTTGTGGTATAAGATGAAAATGAATATTGTCATCTTATAAAGATTACTTATTGGAATTTAAGGGGTTTCAATTACCCTTTTAAACAAAAATAATTGATCTGGCTTCTCAATGCCCACTCTATTGTTATTTTTGCCATCACAGAGGCCAAACTTTAGTGAAAAGCTATACTAGCTTATAAAAATGAAGTTTAGAAGGCTGAATTCCTTTGATAACTTTTTTTGTCATAACAATGGAAGAATACTTTTTCTGTGGGACTTTCAAACCATAGACATTATCATACTTTCTTACACTTCTTGGCATATTTATCTTCAAGTGAATGATAAAGAGAAGAAGGCTCTATTTAAGGTTATCAGTAATCTATGGTCTCCATACGAACATTAGTAGAAGTAGTCTTTAGGAGAATTTGATTGAAGTGGGGAGAGTTGACTCTTCACCATGGGCTCTCAATGGGGATTTTAACTCTTTCTTATCTGGATTAGATAAGGATGGAGGCAGAATCATTACAAATTACAAGTGCCAAGATGCTCTAAAATGTGTTTCAATATTAAGCATGGAGGATCTTCCCTCATCAGAAAGCTACTTCACTTGGACAAATGGTAGAGTCTCTAGCAAACTCGACTGGGTAATGGCAAATGGTGAATGGACTAATCTTCAGTTGGACAGTTATGCAAGATTTCTGGTTCCAAGAATCTTCTCTGACCACTGTCTTTTGCTAATGTCTACTGAAATATCAGACAAAGAAAGACTAATTCCTTTCAAATTTTGTAACATGCGGATCTCTCATAAAGAGTTCATTCCTTTGTTGCTTAGTATATGGGAGGAAAAAATTTCTGGTTAAATGATGTTTCAATTAGTCGGAAAAAAGAGGTTGCTAAAGGCACATATAAAGAAATTGAATGAAATGCATTTTTGGGCATATCAGCTCAAGAGAGTCGGTCCCAAAGAATGCTTTTCAATCAGTTCAGAAAGAAATTCTAAAGCATCCCAACACATCCTTAAAGGAGGATGAACTAGATATTAAAATTAAGTTGAGGAAATTAGAAGAATATAAACTATCTTTTCTTAAACAAAAGGCCAAGATAAAGTACCTCAAAGAAAGTGATAAATGCATGAAATTTTTTTCATGCGCTAACTAGCTCTAAGTTGCTAAGGAGCAAGATAATCACTATTATTAAGGATGATGGGAAATACATAACATCAAAAGAGGATATAGCAGAGATGTTCATCTTTTATTATAAGGTATTTTTGAAGTCATATAGCACTAGAAATAGAATTAATAAACATATTATAGCAAATGGGCCAAAACTTAATGAAGATGGCCATAATCTACTCTCTTTATCCTTCTCTTCAGTGGAAATAAAGAATGTTGTTTTCAACATGGGTGATTCAAAATCACTAGGACCTAATGATTTTACTGCATAATTATTTAAAGCATCCTGGAATCATATTGGACATGATGTGATCAATGCTATAAATAGCTTCTTCCATTCCGGAAGGATGCTAAAGTAAATCAATCATGCTTATATAGCCTTAATTCCTAAATCCTCGTATGCATCAATATTTAAAGATTACAATCCAATATCATGGTGTAGTGATTTATAAATTATTGCAAAACTCATTGCTTCATAACTGAAATTGATGTTGGGTTGTATAATATATCCAGCACAAGGGACTTATGTTAAGGGAAGGTTAATATCAGACAACTTCCTTCTAGTATAGAGCTTGATTAGCAGATATACATGGAAAATAATTTCTCCGAGATGTTTCTTTAAAATTGATATCTAGAAGGCCTTTGACACCATAGAATGGTGCTTCCCTAATAGAAGTCTTGTCTAGTTTAAACTTTACTAAATGCTTCATAAAGATTATCTAAGTCTGTGTTAGCATGACTTCTTACTCGGTGGTGATAATGGATAGCTCCATGGTTACTTCAAGAGCAATAGAGATCTTAGGCAATGAGACCACATCTCCCCCTATCTTTTTTTCCATATATATTGAATACTTTTCAATGCATCTAAGTGTAGCAACATCTCTAGAGAAATTATTATTTTACCCAGTATGTGCTCCTCTAAAAATCACTAACTTAATGTATATGGACGATTTGATCATCTTTTCTAGGAGTGATTTACCATTCACTACCTTAATCCTGGAGACACTTAATTCCTTCACTGTTGTATCTGGTTTGAATGTGAACTCCTCCAAATTGAATATCTTCTTTGGAGGAGTAAGCAAGGAAATTAAAAAAGGAAATCTGGAAAATTTTGGATATGAGGAAGACATTCTTCTTTTTGTCTTCTCTGTCATTCCTCTCTCTTCTAGCTTATTAATTTCCTCTCAATTCTTTATATTGTTAGCTAAAATTATCTCAGCCAACCATCAATGGGTTAAGAAAATTCTTTTGATTGCCGACAGACTAGAGCTCCTACACATAGTTGTTCAAGAGATTGTAGGGTACTGGCTTTCAATTATCTTCTTCCCTACCTACATCATCAATGCAATTGAGATAGCATATAGAATATTTTTTTGGGAACGGCTGAAAATTAGTAGATATAGACCCAATTTCTTTTAAAGATGACATAAGCTCAATTTCTTTGTGCTTTAAAGCCTTCAAAAAGATATATTTGATGAAAACACCAATAAATAACCTCCGAAAAGCTTTTTTTTGTAGCTATCATGTATCACATATGGCGAGAAAGGAACAAAAGGCTTTATGAAGGAAATGCCTAAAATGCAGATATCTTAGTTAGGAAAATCAAAACCAAAATTTACATTATTTTTAACAAAGAATGTAATAGTTTGAAACCTTCTTAGGTTGTACATAAATTTTTGATAATAGAATCTATTATTAAAAAAAAGTAATGCATGGTTTCAAACTAAATAGCATCATTATAATTTTTTATTAAATAAATCAATAACATATTCTGCTACATCTAATCAAGGCGTGAGGTTTGTTCCACATGAATGATATGTGGGATCTCTAATATTTATCTTGGTTTGCATGTGCAAGTTTATTCTTTCATGTGAACAATGAAATATGCTAATCTAGTGTGACTTGATTGAATTATTTAGGTACCCATGTAATGGGTAGTGTTGTCCCAATGGTAGTTTTTAAAGTAATTATTTCATTGCTCTTTTCCTCAAATAATCCTTTCTAATTTTGGATTGTAGTTAGGTGGTATATTAACAGATTGTCAACCTTATCCATATACATAATAAAGAATACATAGGCGTGAAGATGATTCTCATAACTTTTTCATGTTTATGGAAATAAGATAATCACAAAGTAATTTCATATAAGCCAGCTCATCAATCAATTTAAAAGTATTTTTTTTTCATTCTCTTTTTTCATGATGATAGTAATGATATGCACTACAAGAAAAATCTCATATAGCTAGAGATAATTCCCTAGCTAAATAGGAATTTTTCGTCACTAAATGGGAAATAGCGACGGAATACCGATGGATCGGGTCCCTTTCTAAAGTGCTTCTTGCTAAATCTTAGCGACGAAAGTATCTCTAGCTAAAAATTTAGCGACGAAAAAATTTCTTGCTAAAAAAGAAAAATTATGTAGCTAAAATAGCAAGATAAATGAGATATTCCATCGCTAAACAAAAATAATGACGGCTGATTCCCTTGCTAAAGTCCCTAGCTAAAGAAAATTAACGACGGAATATTCTTCGCTAATTTTAATATTTCCCTAGCTATTTTAATTTCAAAAATATTTATAGAAATTAAAAAATTTTAAAATTTTTTAATTATATAATTTATTATTTTTAAATCATATTGAAAAAAAATTGAAGCTATAAATAATTTATAATAAACGAAAAATAATATCATTTAATATCTTATTCAAATTCAATATTTTACATAATTGAAACAAAAAAATAACAAACTTTTATTTTTATTCATCAATGTATCTACCGATAGTGCATAAAGTATAATATATCCATTCATTAACGTTGCTTTCTCTCCCTTTGCCTTTGCTCTTCCAATCATTATTTTTCTACTATGACAGAGCTCTCTTAGTCACGACACGTAATGTCTAGTGAAATATCACATCACTTATAGAAGCTTTGTATGAGGAATAATGTGATATCATATCAGTAAAAAAATTAAACCACTTGGTCAAATTAAAAAAAAGTTATGCTTTGATACATATATAATTCTGTAGTATATATGTAAATATATAATAGCAATTCAGTCGTACATATATTACTACAGTATATGTACATATAAACAGTAGTATTAAGTTTACATATAAACTGAGTACAAATATAATTAGTATATACGTACATAAATTACTTTAGTATTAAATGTACGTATATATTGACTTTATTCGTACGTATATATCTCAATAGGTGTTGTTGCTGCAGCTTCCGCTATCGCTCCTGCCACTATTACCATTGCCGCTATCACTGCCAATACCATTGTTGCTGTTGCAGCTGCCACCGCCTCCGCTGCTACTGAAGCTACAGCCGCTGGCCGTTGCGGTGGCTGCCACCACTGCTTCCATGGCCGGAGCTGCCGCTGCATGCCGCAGCAGCCTTTGCCACTGCTGCTACCACCGCCATCGATGCTATCGCCGCTGCCGCTGCTACCATCGCCGCCGCTGCTGCCATTGCCGCCTATGCCGCTGCTATTGCTGCTTCCGGTGCTACTGCTACTTTCTGTGCAGCTATTGCTACCGCCACTGCTGCCACTGCTTCTTGTGCAGCCACTGCTTCTTGTGCAGCCACTTCTTCCGATGCAGACACTGCTTCTGCCTCCTATGCCGTTGCTCCTGCTGCCGCCGCTCCTACCACTGCGCCACCCTGCAGCCCCCAATGTTTCCGCTTCCGCTACCGCCGCTACCATCGCTGCCGTCACTGCCGCTGCTACTGCTGCTGATAATAGGCTTTTACATACTTATAATAGGCTAAAACTCTACCCAAAAATTTCTGAGCCACACAAATATTTTCACAGATATATAAAAAACAGTTATTATAGACATGAACAAACACAAATTAAAGTTTATTGTCATACAGCTTAAACTAAAATTTAATTCAATAATATAATATTTTTATATTAAATTTAATAAAAACTGAAACTATAAATGAAAATATTAAATTAAACAAAAAAAATTCATTTAATAACTTATTTTAACACAATATTTTATATAAAAAAATAACAAAAATTATATTACATCTTAGTAATCAATGTATCTACCAACTGTGCATAAAGTATAATCTATCAATGTATTAACATTACTTTCTCTCCCTCTGCTCCTTCGATCACCAACTTTCCGCGGCGAAAAAAGCTGTCCGAGTCACACTACTTCATGTCTGTTGAAAAATCACTTCACTTATACAAGCTTCGTATGGAAGACAATGCCTTACCACATCTGTAAGAATTTTAAACCACTAAATCAAATCAAAATAAATTAAAAAAAAACTATGTTTTGATAAATATATATTACTGTAGAAAAAATGTACATATATACTAGCATTTCACTCGTACATATATTACTGCAATATTTGTACATATAAATTACAGTATTATGAGTACATATTCACTGAGTATATTTATACTCAGTATATATGTACATAAAATACTACAAAATTATATGTACGTATATACCACATTTGTTGCCATTCCTGCTGCTCACCCTGTTGTTGCCGCCCCTGTCACTGCTGCTGCAGCTGCCTCCACTATCTCTTCTGCCGCTGCTACCTCCGCTGACGCCACTATCGTTGCTTCCGTTGCTGCCACTAATGTCGCTGCTGCCGCCACTTCCTCCATTGACTCCGCTGCCTCCACTACAGCCAATATCGCTGCTGCTGTTGATGTCGCTACTAGTGTCGCTGCCGCTGCCGCCGTCGCTGATGCTGTCACTGGCTTCGCTGCCTCTGCTACAGCTACTGAGGCTGCTATCGCTGCTACCATTGCAAATGCTACGGCCCCTGCCAACGATGCTGCCGGTGCTGCTGCTGCCATTGCCACCACTGCCACTTCTTGCGCCACTGCCACCACTACCGCAGCTACCTCTGATGATAATAGGCTTTTACATACTTATAATAGGATAAAACTCTACCCAAAAATTTTGGAGAAACACAAACATATTCATGTATATATAAAAATTGTTATTATAGACATGAACAAACAAAAATTATAGTTGAATGTCATACAGTTTCAACAAAAATTTAATTAAATAATTTAATATTTTCAAATTAAATTTACTAAAAACAGAAACTATAAATAAAAATTTTAAATTTAAAAAAAATCATTTAATAACTAATTATAATACAATATTTTAAATAAATAAGATAAAAAAATAATAAAAATTATATTACATCTTATTAATCAATATTATCTATCGACTGTGCATAAAGTATAATCTATCAATGCATTGACGTTGCTTTCTCTCCCACTGCTCCTCCGATCACCAACTTTTTGCGGTGAAAATACTGTCCGAGTCACGATGCTTCATGTTTGTTGAAATATGTCTTCACTTATACAAGCTTTCTATGGAAAATAATACGATACAATATTTGTACGAAATTTAAACCACCAAATCAAATCAAAATAAATAATAAATAACTATGTTTTAATAAATATATATTACTACTGTAAATATGTACATATATTACTGTAGTATATGTATATTTAAACTACAGTATTATGCGTACATATATACTGAGTACATATATATACTGACTATATACGTACGTATATACCGCATTTATTGTCGTTACTGCTGCTCTAGCTACCGCTGCCGCTCTTGCCACTCCTGCCACTGTTTTCACTGCCGCTGCCAATTTCGCTGCCGCTGCTGATGCCACAGCGGTTGCTGTCACTGTCGGTGCTGTCAGTACTATTGCTGTAGCTATCGGTGCTACCGCTACCGCCCCTGCCGCCACCACTACAGCCGTCGCGGCTGCTTTTGCCATTGCTGCCACTGATGTCACTGTTGCCACTGATGTCACCTCAACCATTGCTGCCATTGCTGCCAATGATGCCACCGCTGCCACTTACGCCGCCGCTGCTGCCACTTTGGTTACTGCTGCCACTTCGGCTGCTACTACCACTATTGTTGCTGCTGCTTCTGCCACTGCTGCCACTTCTATCGTGGATGCCGCAACTGCCGTTGCTACCACTAATGTCATTGCTGTCGGTGATGTCGCCTCAGCCTCTACTACAACCACCGCCGCCGCTGCCACTTCCACCACGGCCCCAGCCTTCGCTGCCATCTTTTTCGCTACTGCCACTACTAACTATAGGCTTTTACATACCTATAATAGGCTAAAACTCTACCCAAAAAATTTAGAGACACAAAAACATATTTACAAATATATAAAAACAAATATTATAGACATGAACAAACACAAATTAAAGTTTATTATCATACAGCTTCACCAAAAATCCAAAAGTTGTCCAGTAATTATGTTTAGAGATAAAGAGAGTGCAAAAATAAAATATTTTTAGAATAATAAAGATAAGGTAAGCAATCCTTCTTTTTGATAAAGCTGAAATCAGTAAATATGGGACTCTCATGCATTGGAAGGACCGTGGTAATGTCTGAAAGCTTTGAATCAAAATTTTTTTTTCTCTCACATAATGTGTCCTACAAAGATTCATAATTTGGTTAATCGGAAAAACAAAGAATAAAACTAGAATAAAAAAATTGAAACTTGCAAAGAAATATGATAATTATTTACTACATATAGACAAAAATAAATAATTGTTTAGAAATAATTCTCATACTCAATCATTCTCATAATTTGTAGGGAATGTTAGCTTCTCCTACGAGGATTTGCAGCTAGATCTCGGAATGCTATCTGATGCGCCAATGCCACTAACTATGACTCCATATAAGACATTTGCTGTTGTATTACTTTTTAAAATTTTTTTAATTTTTTGCATTTCTTCCATCAAATTAGATGGAAGAAATACTATTTGATCTCGGAATGCTATGAGATGGTACTGATTCTACAACATGATGTAACATACTACATGAATTTGGTTTATTTATCTACTTTACAAAATAAAACAAAGAACAAAAAATAGAGATATGTTGAACAAGCATGCATTTTCGAATAATTTTATATATCTATACATATCGTTATGTATAGGTATAGATATAGTAAAATACATTTTTGAATAATTTTATATATTTAAATATAGTTATGTATAAAGCTTTTATAATAATCATATAATAAGATACAATAATTTATAATTATATGTTATTGTACATATAGTAAATATAGCTTTAAATATTTTTATATAGTTATACATATAGTTATATATAGATATATTTATACAAATAGTTATATATAAATATATAAAGTTATAAATAAATATATATATTTACATATATGTATACATACTTACAAATTCATTTATATTTAATTATATAGAGTGTTATATAGTTATATAATTATTTATATATAGTTATATAAATATTTATATATAGTTATACACATATAGTTAAATATAATATTATATGTTATTATACATGTAATTATAAATATAGTTATATGTGGTTATACATATAGTTGCACATATAGTTATACTTATATTTATACATGTAGGTATATTTATTTATTTATATAATTTTATATATCTATACATATAGTTATGTATAGGTATAGATATAGTAAAATATATTTTTGAATACTAATATATACAAATGTATATTAAATATAAGATGTAAATTATATATTTAAATATAGTTATGTATGAAACTTTTATAGTAATACAAATAGTCAAAGACAATTATTTATAGTTATATACATTTGGGATCCAATGGCAAGAAGACAAAAAAAAACAAAAAAGTTCAGCTTACAACAGATCAGAACAAAATAAATGCGGTCTTGTATTTCATGCGTGCAATATATAAATATAAATACAATTTGAATCCCCCTGAAAATAGATGATGTCATCCACATAACAGAACAAAACTCAAGCAAAATAGGCAAAGATTAGATCCACATCCAGATATGTCAACAAAGTTTGCCTCATCCTGCTTAAATTGTTTGTGACTTGTTGGAAATGTAATTTGAAAGCCAATCAAGACCCTCCTATAGGCCCTCGCCAAAGGCAGCACGGGTGCTCTGAATGTGCCAATGGCAATGGAGAAGTGAGTGAAGTCCTAGCTTGTCAGTAATTTCAGCTGCATTAATTGCATTATGAGGATCTTGCTTATTGGCAAACACCATTAAAACTACATCTCGAAGCTTTTCCTCGTTTAGGATGATCTCTATCATTGTTGTCCACCACAAATATGAGACCTTTGGTATTTTGGAAATAATCCCTCCAGAAAAGGTGAATCTTGTCTTGACCCCCAACATCCCACACAGTGAAATTTATGTTTTTATATTTAACAGTCTCAACATTAAAAACAATAGTAGAAATTTGGTGCCAATTTCACCAAGCTTCAACTTATACATAATGGTTGTATTTCCGCCAGCATCAAGACCTAGCATCAAAATTCTCATCTCCTTATTGGCAAACAGCCTGCTGAACAGCTTTGTGAACGTAAATCCCATTTCTTCCACTAAATCTCAAATCCTTTTTCATATGACATTAAAGAGATCTGATGAGAAAAAGAAACAAAATCAATAGACCTCAAGAGATGGTCACCAGAGAGGGAGGTCAACTTCTATGTGTTCTTATACCTATAGTATACATAATTAAAAAAAGAGTTATATATAGTTAAACATATAATTATATATAGATATATTCATACAAGTAGTTATAAGTAGTTATACATAAATATATACAATGTTATAAATAAATAAATATATTTAATTATATGAATACAAATATGTATATATAGATACAATTATAATTATATTTAATTATATAGAGTATTACATAGTTATACAAATATTTATATATAGTTATACACATATAGTTATAAATATGTATGTAGTTAAAGAAATAGTTATATATAACATTTTTATAGTTATACATATAGTAAGATACAATTATATATAGTTATATATTATTATACATATGATATATTTTGTTTTAAATATAGTTATATAGAATTACTCATATAGTTATAAAATATTATATAGTTAAAAAAATAATTATATATAGTTATTAATATAGTTATAAAAATAATTTACATAGTTACAAATATAGTTAAATATAATTATAAAGAGTTTTATATAGTTATACAAATATTTATAAATAGTTATCATATACTATGATAACAACGCACTATCAAATGCCCAATTGAATTACACCACTATAGAGAAATAACTTGTATAAATAATCTTTTCTTTTGGCAGGTTAATATCATATTTAGTGGGAACCAAAGTCATAGTATATACTAAATATTCTATAATCAAATATCTCATAGGAAAAAAAGATATCAGGCCTAGATTAATTTGATGGATTTTACTATTACAATAGTTTGAACTAGAGATATTAGATAACAAATGTATATATAATCAAAATTTAAAATAGTTTATCAAGACTAGAAAAAGAAGATAGAAGAGTTGTTGATAAAGATATTAGATAGATTTTTTTATTTGAACAAATTATATTATCGAATGAAAATGTAACTCCATGGCAAGAAGTATTGAATGAACCTTATCATTGCAAGTAGTACTCTAATCAAATTATGAGCCAAAGTATTATAGATGGAAGATTAGTAGTATCTTGCATTAATATCACTTTTTGCTCGTATTCTCATGAATTTGTGGAACATGTTAATAATTATGTGCTCAAGTATTTTTATTCTCAAAAATAATGTTGATATTTACATATATATGCATAAATATATATGTGCATATACACTGACGTACACACAAACACACACATTTATACATACATATACATTACTATACATTATATATCACAATACACATTTTTGTACTTTTGCATATATTCACACATGTATCTACATTTTCAAAGTAGTGTGTGTATATAGTATACATGCATATACTACTGAACACCCACACAAACACACATATATATCTATACACATAATGTATTTTTAAAGTTACACATGAAACTATTATATATATGTGTGCGTGTAAATGTATTTAAAATTTTATGATTTTGAAAATTTAATTAAAATAAAATATTATATATTGTACACAATTTATATTTTAATTATAAATTCTTTATATTTAAATTAAATTTTTGTGTGTGTGTGTATATGCATGCGTGCGTGTGTGTGTGTGTGAGTGTGAGTGAGTGTGTGTGTGTGTGTAGCATATTAATGCGTAAAATAAAATTATAAATTAACTATATGAGCTTATATTTTATTCAAAAAGTTGTTTTTTAAATATTTATATTAAAATAACTATCATTATACTCATATAAATAAATGAAAATGACATATTTATAAATTATGTTGTTTTTACAATTATGTTAAAAATTAAAATATTAGTCATAAATAGATAATATTGTTTTTATTTTTCTTTCCAATTTTTTTATTAAAATATTAGTGTCAATGCAAATTTTCTACCTATTATTTATTGTTATTAATAAATTTTTAGAAACTTTAAAATTCAAACAATTATAATGTAGTGCATATAAATACATGCATTTAAAGTTTTGTAAAAAATTAATTATTTCTTTTATTATGTTCAAACAAAATAGGTTACCATATAAATACATGAGTAAATTTTTCTACCAGTTATTATATTTTTTTATTCAAAATATATAAATGACCATATAAGTATATGTATTTGTTTTTTTAAATAATTATTTTAATTTTTTTAAAAATTGAATACATGATAATGTTTTTATTTGTAATTAATAGATACATTTTAAAAATTATTTATTTATAATAAATATAACATATTTCATATTATGAGGTGCACATTTAATTTTATAAATAAATATTATTTTTAAAGTTTTGTCTTTATAATTGAAACTATATCACATATATATTTTAGAAATTTTTTATAATATTTATTACACAAACATATTATTATTTGTTTTAAATTTTACAACATGAATTTTAATAAATATACATTTTATTAGAAATCAATTTTAGTTAAATGATATTAAGTGAAACAAAAATACATACCCTAAATATATTAAATCATGATGATTTATTCAAACATATAAAAATACATTAAAAATACATATAAGGTTAAAAAAACTAAATTTAAGTTCCTAAAATATATGAAAAAATGCTAAAGATTTATACAATATTAAAAATATATATATATATATGAATGAGATGAATGATTTGAATGGATATTAAGTTTCTGAAGCATGTAGTTATACATGTTGTAGATGTAGTTATATTAGTTTTTCATGTAATTAAATATATTTAGACATATGGCTATGTATAGGTATTGATGTAGATAAATACATTTATATATAGTAATATGTTGATATACATATTTTTAAATACATTTATATATAGTTATATATAAATGTATAAATCTTTATACATTTAAGTTCTTCAAATCAATAAGTCTATTTAAACATAACTATACATCAATATGCATGTGTGATATAATTCGAATTTCTTATATAAATATATTTTACTATATCTATAACTATAAAAATAGTATACATAAACACATCTATGTATAAATATAACAACATATATTTAATATACATACATACATACATATATATATATATGTATGTATGTATGTATGAAATTAATTGATGATAGACACCTTGCTTTTATTGTTATATTTTGGAAAGTGAATGCATAAAGGTAGATATAATTGTGTGAAGTGGTTAGATGTAACAAAAAAAAAACAAAAGATCACTCTTTGTCATTATTTTTGGCCAACAAGAGACTCTAGTTGGCAAAAAAAGCTAAATATAAAAATGACATTGGATTAATCGTATCTATGTTTGGAAAAATACAATTATAAGACTCTAGTTGATAAACCAAAGTTTTTTTTTGTTTTTTTTGTTTGTTTTTTAGTTTTTAATTATTTTATTATTATTATTATTATTATTTTATTTTTTTATTTTTTTTATTTTTTTTTATTTTTTTTTATTTTTTTAATTTTTTTAATTTTTTTAATTTTTTTAATTTTTTTAATTTTTTTAATTTTTTTAATTTTTTTAATTTTTTTAATTTTTTTTATTTTTTTTATTTTTTTTTATTTTTTTTATTTTTTTTATTTTTTATTTTTTATTTTTCTTTATTTTTAAATTTTTTTTAAATTTTTTTTAATTTTTTTTAATTTTTTTTTAAATTTTTTAAATACCATAGTTTATTATAATCAGGTCTTTAAATTAGTTGAATAATAATATTTATAATATTAATGAAAGATATAATACTTTCTTATATCCTTATGTCACATATGGAAGCTGTTAGAGTTTTATATAAATGAAATAATGAATGACTAACCAATATTATAAATAAATCTTGTAAAATTAAATAAGTTGAAACTATTTTGGTGGCAAGAATCTTGGTAAATATATTTTTTGACAAATTATCTATATTCATGATTTATTTATTATAATAATCAAAAACAAATATCTTATTTTGAGAATTAATGAAATGTTTGATTAGTTGGATATAATAAAGCATTATGTAAAATAGATATGTGATCTAATTATCATGAAACAAAAATTTAAGAATCTTTTTTTATGAAACACATGTGCCAAAATATAAAACACATATAAGTGGTCGATATATTTAATGTCAAAATGATGGGCGTCTACTCCCCATTTTTGTCAAAAAAAAAAAGAGGCATTACCTCTTTTTTTTTGTTTTATTATTTTTCTAGCATAGATCAACATATAATAAGCATTGAGATTTCAAAAGTATATATTTCTTACATCTTTTGCATTCGCCTAATTCTTAGAAAATAAGAAAGGAAAAGAGAAGAGCTCATAATATAGGTAAGCATGTGCCGAACAAAATAAATTTTGTGTTTCATTTAATATATATATTTTTGTTCTCTTTCATAAATCTGACAAATAGGAAATCATGTTATTCTCAATAATTGGTATTGGAGGTTTATGTTGTGCATTATGATGCCCCATTGGGTGAAGTTACTATTGATGATAATAATGAATTTAATAAATATAATAAATTTTGTAGACAATATCAGCATGTCAAAAGAGGTGTTCTCAATTCTCATAGACAGTGTTTTGCAAGAATTGTCTAGAAAAAGTCATATTTTGTAGACAGTAATGACTGCATATGAAGGAAAAGTGAAAATAAAAAAAAATCTATAGAACGAAATTTGAATTCTAGAAAATATAGATAGAGGATTATAAATACTAGAAAAATCTATATTAACCCCTTCTAAGGAAGGAGATAGAGTCTATGAAGAAAGAAGAGCACATACTAGCACTTGAATTCATCTGAAAAATGATATCTTACCATCTCACTTTCAATATAAAAAATGAGAAGAGCATAGTAAGGCTTACGAAGGCTCTTGCTAGTATATACGAAAAACTAATTGATGCTAAAAAAGTGCACATGATGAGGTATTTTTTCAATCTGAAGTTGACAAAAAGTGCACATGATGAGGTAATTTTTCAATCTGAAGTTGACAAAAAGCATGTCAGTGACCCAACAACTCAATGAAGTCAACATAATCACAACCCAATTAAGTTTGTTTGGTATTGAAGTTGATGAAGTATGTGTATTTATACTTCTGAGTTCTCGATCAAAAATTAACGTATTACAATTATTGTTGTACATAGTTTATCAAGAACTAATAAATTGAAATTCGATGATGTTAATGATCTAATTCTCAGCAAGGAGATTCAACAGAGATAGAAAAGTGAAACATCAACCTCTTTAGAATTATTTACAAAGTAAATTGAAAGAAATTCTACCAAGAGAAAACGTCAAAGCAATTCAAAGAACAAGATGTCTAAATCTAAGAATCATTGTAATTATAATAGCTCAAAGACCATTAAGTATTAAAATTATAGAGAGACAAGACACTAAAAAAATCAATGCAAGTGTTAGTTATTTTATAGCACGGTAAAATATATCACAAGTATATGAGTTAAACAAGTAATAAAATTAACCTTATGAATCTAGATTATCATTTCATAGATATTGATTATTTGGATTAATTATCAAAGTTTCTTCATTATCTAAGCTTATAATAAACAAATAGTTTCTAGTGTTTACTCAAGTAAACAATTCTATGGTTAGCTTACAATAAGTAAATAGTCTCAAGTCCATGGGTATACAATTAATGAGTTAATGGCTATAGCGGTGATAAAATATGTGAGATCTACTCATCCATATAGGTGGAACTTCTCAAACCCATCAAAAAGTCATCAGCATCAATTCATGTAGGAAATAATGTATGTCAGATGAGATGGATATCTTATATATTTTAATCTAGTATGAATCATATTGATAGTCAATGCTAGGGTATTTATAAGGGAGCCTATGCGGCATTTAATTAAACATAATAATTAAAATATAGTCAAATATATACATGTATTTAAATGTCTTGTAAATTAGTATCAGTATATATAAAGCCTATTACATTTTTATCTGAACTAATTGAAAACTGGTCAATAAATATTTACAAATATTAATTTGACATTTACATATATTAATGTGACTATACTTTAAATTTACAGATATTAAATATACTTACATTTTTATAAGAGTGTGTGTTTTTCCCTATACATAAAGCCATGCATAAAATATAGTTTACAGATATTAATTTAATTATACTTATTGGGTAGGCACAGCATTATGGAATAATAGATATTTCATAATGCAAATTTATTAGACATGTATTTCATAATGATGACTTACAAATTTCAAATATACATTATTAAAAGCCTATCATAAAGTCAGAATAACTTTATTTGTGTAAAATATGTATATAATGTTATAAGTATAATACTAATTATATCTTAAATACACGACATGTATATTGAATGTATCATATATAAATTTATGATAGATATATATAGATATATATATATATATATATATTAAATTTATGTTGTTATATTTATATATAGTTATGTTTATGTAAACTATTTTTATAGTTATAGATATGATAAAATATACTTATATATTTATGTGTTATATACACACTGCCCAACACAAAACACTCATTTTGTGTTATATATGATTAAGTTTATATAAGCAATCCAAATATAATTAAATTAACATGATATGTATTTAAAAAAAGTATAATTAAATTAACATAATATGTATTAAAAAAAGTATTATTAAATTAAGTTTATATAAGCATACCTACTACCCAACACAACACAAATGCATTAGGTATGTATCACAATAAGTATACTAAAATTAATGTATACGATTAAAGAAGAAGAATTTAGGAAAAAAATTAACAAAATCAATACAAATTAAGATAATCGATGAAGAATTAGGGTAGAAAACGTATCTCAAATCAATAATAAATTATCACTTAATTCAAATATGCTTATGTTGCGTCAGTGATGAGAGAAGGATGGATGACTATGGTGGAGTTGCTTCGCTTATTCTTCGAAAATATTGAGAGAAAGATGGAGGACTTAGTCTCGACAAAATAAACATTAAATAACAAATTATATATATTTCCAAAATATTTATATTTTTAATTATAAAAACATTAAATAAATAATATATATATATATATATATATATATATAAAATAAAAATGACTCATTTATTTTATTTACTATCAAAATTTTTTCAACTAAATTAATGTGTGTGTAGCAAGGTACAAATTAAAAATATACACCTTACAAATATATAAACAAACTTCATATAATAAGACATACATGAAAAGTTGATTTGTCTTATAGACACTCTTCTAGGAGTTATAAAATACTTTTAATGTTAAAAAATATATAAAAATTTTTCGTCGCTAATACGTCGCTAAATTCATAGCTAAATTCTCCACTTTTCTTGAGTGAAATTTATGAAAAATTTTCCATCACTATTTCGTCGCTATTCTGTCTCAAATTTTTATTTCAATGAAAAATCATAAATCCATTGCTTTTCTAGATAATCCATCACACTTTAGCTAGGGATTGATCCATAGCTAAAATTCACTAGCTAAATCTATATTTTCTTGTAGTGAGGATCTCAATAATAAAGCACATGTATTACATTTTACATATACTCATCCACAACATCATAAAGTGAAAAATTGGCAACTAAGAAATCAAGATGATTTATTAAATATACGTCATCATCTTTGTAATAATTAAAACAACAGTGTAGCAAGTAAACTATTTCCAAACAAACAAAAATATCAAAATTAATGTTCGATATTATTATTTAGATTTTATTGGTTTGTAGTAAACTTTTATCTATTTGTGGCTTTCAAAAATAAAATTATTTTTTTGAGGAAGACTAAAGAAGAATTTTTAAATATACTTTATAAAAATAAAAATTTTTTGATTATCAATAATAAGGTAGTTCAATTGGTAAAGAGGTCAGTCAGCTAGCTGTTTGGACACAGTTTCAATCCACATAGATGTCGATTACTCATATTATAGTATCTTTGAAATCACTCCATTCATACAATTGGGATAGAGGTATTATCAGCTTCGACCTTGGGATACCTTATTTTTTAAAAAAATTATTAAAAATATAATATTATTTGAGTTGTTATTGGTTGATTTATATTTAAAACTTGAGAAGTCTTGAATATATATATATATATATATATAGATTGAAGTAAACTAATTTATTTGAGTTATTAATAAGTTATTGTTTACTAATTTATTTTAAAAATTTATAAAATTGATTTATTTTAGAATTGGTTTTCAAAAATTATTTTCAAAATACGAATTCACTTTTCTAATAAGTCATACAACTATCAAAGTTTTAAATAAATTATTTGAAATAAAAATAAAAATGTTTTTATCAAATTAGGAACTTAATGGCTTCCATATATACATATATAAACCAAGTGTTATAACTTTTTCCCACTAAAACAAAAGAAAAGATACATATTTTCCTTTCTAAAAGATTCACTTAATTCCATTATAGATTATGGCGATATTTATCTACAAATATTGTGTGTGCATTCTAGACTCGACAATAAGCCTAGATATTATGGCCATATTTATCTTCAAAAATTAGATATTATGGTTTCACTATAATGTTTGAATTTAATGATTTAAAAATTAAGTTGGAGATGGAGAATCAAAGATCAAAGAAATAATTTCACAATTATGAGATTTTGGATTGTTCTTGGTTCATGATTGTTTCATGTTTGATTATGGTTCATGAAATTGAAAATCAATATCAATAGATCAACTACTAATTTGGTTCCATGTTTCACTTAGGTTGGTATGTTTTGCTTTGAAACTACTATTTTCCAAGTCTAGTTTACTCATTAATTTTGTAACCACTAGATAACTAATCTTCATTTAAATGTGACCCTAGAATCTAGATTGGGTGCACCTCTCACTATACGATTTCTTAGATTTGGCTTGAATTAGATAGCCCTACAATATGTAAATTACATTATGAAAGCTCCAGGAGAAGAATATTCATTACAAATTAACTCTAAAATACTAGAGTTATTATCTTTTTTAGCTTTATTTTACTAAAAAGGCAATAAAATTTTAATTTTGAGTCTTTATAGATATGTATTTTCATATTTTAACTCTTTTTTGGCTTTGACTCAATTTGTTAGAGAATAACTCTAGTTTATATATATATATATTTGTGTGTGTGTGTCTTTATATTTATGTAGTTAGATAATCATATTTTATTTCTTTGTATGTATTAAGGGGTTTTTTTGTGTGGCTTGTATTTAAAATATTAATGAAGTAATGCAAACGTAAAGAAAACATAAAATGTAAATATAAAGGATATAAAAAGGGAGAGAAGTTACAAGATGAGAGTTTTTTTTTTGAGTAAAACATCTATCACAAAAAGAAAGAGAATGAGAGTAGAAATAAAAAAACACAAGAAAAAGGAAAGAAGTGGAAACTTGAATTTTTACAGAAATCACATGTCACAAAGGAAGAATAAAGCAACAAATATAAAACTCATGAGAGGAAAAACATGAGACTCAAAGAATAGATACAAGGAATGGAAGAAAAATAAAAACATGAAATGGAACTTCACAAATACACATGATGGATGATGGGAAAGACACAAAAAAAAAGTAAAAGAATCAAAAGCATGTGAGGGAAGCATAATACAAGAAAAGAAAAAATATAAAAACAAGAAGGGAGACTTGGTTAGAGACATTGAAAAAAACTAATAAAAAGTCAATAACAAGTATCAAGCATATGCCCTACTACAACAAAGCATATGTTTTCCTTCTCTTCGTCCATTTGCATGTTTTGTTTTAATTTTTAATTTGTTTTTATTTTTTTTAAGAATGAATGAACTAAACTCGTGTGTTAGTTTTAATTTAAGTATAAGCTAAATTTATTTACACTAGAATTTGTATGAACTTAAGTTATTGTGCATTTTCAAATTTATAATTTAGAAAAAATCTTTTATTCATCTAATGGTTTTTATTATTTAATTTTTTTTATTTTGCCAACATTAGTAAATTGTAATATTAATGTTAATCATGGAAAGGTTAAGATTAGTAGATCAAAGTTGGATGAAATTCATTCAATAATCTTAATTCTAGAAAGGTTGGCATTATTGATTCATAAGTGATATAAGAATATATTATTTTTCATGAAACCTAAGGGACTACTACTTTAATATGTATTCATTTTATTAGATTAGCATAGGAATATATTTAATCTAGGTGAAAGGATTATTATTAAAGATGTTAGATTTGAATATTTCAAAAGTTAAATTTGATGTGTAGTTTATTAGGAATATTTGTAGTATAATATAAAATAACTTAAAGAAATTCACCAATTCTAGAGTAATCCATTATATATTTTTAAATTTTTTAACACTTTATTACCTTATTATTTTTATTTATTTCTAGAACCTACTTTTTATCATAATTTAGTTTTATATGTTTTACTATTTGGCTTTAGCTTTTTAGTTAGTTGAAATTGTTTATTTTTGCATTTTATTTTCATATATATTCATTACATATGGAGACATTACTTAATTCACTTCTATATTACTTGTTGATCTTGTGGATTTGCATGAACTTTTACAAGTATCCCATTACAATTCAAAATAACAAATAAGTTTTTAGCTCGGTTGCCGAGTATTGAGATCAGTGAAATTGTTGTAGAAACTAGTTTTCACTTTTATTTCATTCATAATATCTTTCTTTGCTTCAATTTTCTTGCTACTTTATTGCAATACTTATATGAACAATTAACTATAGCCTTAATCACTCTTCTTAAACCTTGAAATTGAATATACTTTTAGAAGGATATAAAGATATCAATTTCGTTTAGATTGATTAGAAAAAATGCTAACACAAAAAGGTTTTAATGCTGCCAGTCAAGCTATAGCAATAACTAATGACAAAGATAGGGCTATAAGGGATTATCCCAATGCTTCATGAGTTGAATCCAACCATGACGAGGCTAGAAATTCAAGCTTTTCCTTTTGACCTAAAACTAATTATACTACAAATGCTTCAAACTATAAGACAATTCAGTGAAAAGCTCATGGAAGATCCTTACCTTCATCTATTTTTGTTCATGAAGGTTAGTGATTCATTCAAGCTACAAGGAGTCTTGGAGTAGGCTTTATGAATGAAATTATTTCTTTATTCATTGAGAGATATGGATATAGTGTGTCTAAATACTTTACATCTTCGTGAGCCATGAGAGAGGTTATTATGAAGTATTTTTCCCAACCAAGAATGTTAAACTGATGAATGATCTTATTTCTTTTCATCAACTCAAGGAAAAATTACTTTATGAGGCACGAAAGAGATTCGAAGAGTTGCAAAGGATGTGTCCATATCAGAGGATTCTTCATTTTATCCAAAATAGATTTTTTACGTTAGACTTAATGCTAAACCCATGTTATGGTGGATACTTAAGCAAATAGAGTTTTTCATGCTAAATCTTACAATGAGGTATATTATATTTTAGAGAGGATAGCTGAATATAATTATTGTTAACCCGCTACATATATTTCTGCAAGAAGAAGAAGAAAATTCAAATAAGAAATACATATCTGCCTATGATGATACAACAACAATAATATATGCTAGGCTAGATTAGCAAAATGAGCAATTGCCATCATATTTTTTTCAACAATTCCAGAAATAGCAGTGAGACAAATAATGTAGGAAATTTTTGGATATTCTGACATAATTATATATCAGTATACTACTTGTAGCTGCCTTAGAGAAAGTGTCCAGCTATGTTAAATTCTTAAAAGATATTCTTTCCAAGAAGAGAATTTAAGAGAGTTTGAAATGGTGGAAATTATGAATGAATGTATGTTTATATATTACCATACAAACTCATGCCCAAGTTGAAGGATCTTGGAAGCTTTAAGATCTCGTGCTTTAATAGTAATATTTTATGTCAGAAAACTCTATTTGATTTGGGATCAAGTATCAACTTGATATTAATCTCTATCTTCAAACAACTAGAAATTAGAGAAGTAAAACTCATCATAATTACATTTTAGCTTGTTGATAAACCATTTGCTTATCCCAAATAAAAAATTGAAGATGTGTTAGTTTAAGTGAAAAAATTCAACTTTTCTATAGACTTTTTTGTGTTGGACTTTGAAACTGATAAAGAAGTTCTCATTATTTTGAGGTGATCATTCCTTGTTGCTAGGAAAATTTTGATTAATATACAAATGGGAGTGTTTATCATGAGAATAAATGATTAAAATGCGACTTTCAATAAATTCAACACAATACACTTTCAGGATGAGGTGGACGAATGCTCAACCATTAAGGTTTTGGACTTGATTATAAATTGTAACAAAAGAATCATGAAGGTATTATCACTTGACTAATTTGAGCAAGAAAGTAATCACAAAGTCAACACACATTTGATACTTGTGCAAAAGAGGAGCTACTTTTCAATATTTTGACTAAGTCTAACAAATGACTATAAACTAAGTACTTTTTTGGTGTCAACCCACTATTCTAGAATTCAACAAAGTTTTTTTTTCATTCAAAAAATTATTATTATTGTATTTCAGTTCTATCAATTTTGTTGAAAATTTTTAGGCTGACTAAAGGATGATGCAAATTGGATTCCAAAATGTGGTGGTGAACTTCACTAAGTTATCTTAGATGATTTTTGAGGAGTGAAAGCCTAAGAATAACAAATCTTCAAAACCCAATGAAGAAGAAAATTAAGATATACAAGTTTGACCAGAGTTTCTTTATCCCTTGATATTTTTTGTCATTTCAATTCAATCTGTTCATTTTTTTAGATTGGTTTAGTATTGGTAGTTAGTATGTGATTCAATGATGCCTAATGAAGATCTTGCTAAAAAAATAAATTTAGGCTATAACTTATTTTTTAGATCTATTTGTTTCCTATAAAATGCACATTAGACTATATTTTAATTCTATTAATTAACCCTGGGAGTCTTAAACAAGAAGGAGAGTTAGTATTTCTAAACTATTTTACGATCTTTCTGCCAAATTAGGAAACTAAGCAAAATAAAGTATATAATGATTATTTGAAATAAAATAAATTGATTAAGTTTAGAAGGGTTATTTTAAAAAAATGAGAGTACTTTGTTGTCATAGATTGTTAGTAAAAAAAGTATGCATAAAACATGATACAATGTACGATTAAGTAATACAAATTTAACTAGTGATAATGTTGAGCAGGTGAGTTTCATCACAAATATTGGTATTCACATCAAAAAGCATGGATGACTTTGAGAAGTAAAACTAAAAAAATAAAACTTTTCTATCTTAGTTTTTTTATTAATAAATAGATATATGCATGAGCCTCATGTGTACAATTGCTAAATCATAATATAATGTATGAGTATGTAAATTAAATCTAAATAGTGATAGTATTGTATACTTGAATATCTTCATCATAAATATTGATATTTACATCACAATGCATGATTGACTTTGAGGAGCAAAGCTAAAAAAGTTAAAAAAAAGAGAAATTAAGAGAATCCTCATAACAAATTTATGTGTATGAATAAAAAGAATTTTATGCTACTTATTGTTTGATATACTAGTATGGTTTTTAAATTTTAATAAAAGAGCATATGATATCATTAGAAATATAAGTGTTTTATTTCAAGAAACATAAATATGAATTTATTATGCTTGAGATAATTTTGAGATAAATTTAATTTACAAAATGTTATATACATGGTAAATATAAATTTATATATATATACACGCACACACACACACACTATGATAATTTTTGTTAAAGATAAGTGCAACCATAAGAAAATAAATGAATCATGTAGTAAAATGACAAAAAAGTCTATGAAAAATTAATAAGAATAATTATTTTTATATCATATGTTGACTTAAAAGCTTATAACATGCTTACTTGCATGAATATCATGTGTTAGTATGTACGATTTCCATGTCTTGGCTTACATGAGTGATACATATTGATTATGTGCTTACTATGTGTTCTCGTGCATTAATGCCAAGTGCTTGAAAGTGTGCTTGTTATATGAGAATGTGTATACCTGCCAAGGATTAACTTGACATGTGAAAGCTATGTGTTGGCTTACTAAATGTTGCATCAAAAATTAACAAACTTGGAATCTTGCCTATAAATAAAAGTGATTTGGGGTTCCCAGCACACAACAACACATTCATGAGAAATTTTCAAAGTGAATTAAGAAACTCTTGCTCAATTATTTTCAATTATATGTATGAATATTAGTGAGTTTTCTCAAAGTTGGTAGAATAGTTCAAACTGGTTCAATCGAGTATACTCAGTTTAATTTGATCTGACATGCTAAACTATTATTTTATTTATTTTATTTATTTTATTTATTTTATTTATTTTAGTTATTTTAGTTATTTTATTTATTTTAGTTATTTTATTTATTTTATTTATTTTAGTTATTTTATTTATTTTATCTATTTTATCTATTTTATTTGTTTTATTTATTTTATTTATTTTATTTATTTTAGTTATTTTATTTATTTTAGTTATTTTAGTTATTTTATTTATTTTAGTTATTTTATTTATTTTATCTATTTTATCTATTTTATCTATTTTATTTATTTTATTTATTTTATTTATTTTATTTTATTTATTTTATTTTATTTTATTTATTTTATTTTATTTTATTTATTTATTTTATTTATTTTATTTTATTTTATTTTATTTATTTTATTTTATTTATTTTATTTATTTTATTTATTTTATTTTGATTTACTCATTTTGCTCATTTTAGTCATTTTAGTCATTTTATTTATTTTAGTTATTTTAGTTATTTAATTTATTTCATTTATTTCATTTATTTCATTTATTTCATTCATTTCATTTATTTCATTCATTTCATTCATTTCATTTATTTTATTTTATTTTATTATATTTTTGAATTCAATCATTACTCATTTTTGAATATTTTTTATAGATATCAAGACGACATACCTAAGTATGTATGCTAGTTATGCGTAAAATACACATGCATATAGATATATATTATTAATCATTACTCATTTTATTTATCAAGTCGGCTAAATCATGGATTATATTAATATGGGAAGATCCATCACTAAATCCATTACTAAATCTATCGCTAAATCATGTATTTTATTAGCATTGGAAAATTCATCACTAAATCCGTCGCTAAATCATGGATTTTATTAGCAGGGAAAATCCATCGCTAAATCATAGATTTTATTAGCAAGAGAAAATTAATCACTAAATCAAGGATTTTATTAGCAAAAGATATTCCGTCGCTAATATTCGTCGCTAATTTCAGGGGTTTATTAGCGAGAGATATTCCGTTACTAAATCAAGGATTTTATTATCAAGGGAATATCTGTCGCTAAATCCATCGCTAAATTAACGCTTTTATTAGCGAGGGATATTCCGTAGCTAAATCCATCGCTAAAATCCTAGCTTTTCTTGAGCAAAATTTAGGAAAATGTTCCGTCGCTAATCCGTCACTAAATCCATCACTAAAATCCCCAATTTTCTTTAATGGAATTTACGAAAATATTCTGTCGCTAATACGTCGCAATAACCATCACTAAATCTCCCGCTTTTCTTGAACGGAATTTACGAAAAATTTTCTGTCACTAATTCGTTGCTTTTTTTTTTCAAAAAAAATTATTAATCCCTTGCTATTCTCTAGCTAATCCATCGCGATTTATCTAGGGATTGATCCCTAACTAAAACTAATTTTTCTTGTAGTGATGTGTGTGTGTGTGTGTATTATCCTCTCTTTTTGCATGTGTTTATTAGTAATTGTGCATAAGTTGACTACAAAAAATTTATGCCAATATTATATAACATAGTTAGGAATTCAACTTTTTAATTACATTGCTAGAAAAAAAATTAGCTTACTAACTATCCACAAATAATTGATGAACCACAAAATATAAAATATTATATATTTTATATGATTATAATTATTAGGCAGAAGATAACTTGTTGAAGTTGAAATTATATTATGATAATTATATTATTCAAATAGTTGATGTCTCTTTTTATTAAGTTCCACAAAGATAAATACAATTAGCTATGACAAAATCATGATGAAGGCACATATGCTAATGTTCAAGAAACACACATATGTTGTTAATAAACTAGGACACCATTCGTCTATGTTGCTTGTGTGAATTGATTTAATTTAAATAAATTTATATTAACTACACACATGTTAATAATTATATTATTCAATGAATATATTATATCAATCATCTTAATGATTTTAACTCATTTCAAAATTAAGTAATACTTTTTTCAATTAATTTCTTCTAACATGGATGCTTAATGAGCTACATAATGGCTAATGCAATAAAATTTATGAGTTCAGGAAATGCATGGTAGACTTACTTGTGTGAATTGATTCAATGTATGAATTATTAGCATAAATATTATCATCCTTGAGTTGGATGAGATACATTGACCTTGTAATCTTTTGTAAGCGCCTATCTAAAAAGCTCGTGCATTGCATTTTCATCATGATAGATCCATATTTCTAAGTGCTTTACTGATATTACATAAATTATATTTGGGTGAAATTAGAAAGATAAATAGTCTTAGGACTATGAGCTCTATTATTTGTTTTATATTTTCATTAAATTTGCATCATAAAATTTTTAAAAATATGTCACTAATAAGATAAATACACTATAAATTTTTAATCTCATTGCTAATTTCATATATGCAAAAATTTGCATCAAAACAATTCCAAAAGAATATGTAATACATTTTCAATATGAACTTGTGAACTTAATCAAAATTCATATTATAGATGTATTTTCATCAAGGCAATTAAGATTTTAATATGATAACATACATTTATTCTTCATAACATTCCCAATCTAGAATTATCAAAAGTAATAACAAAAAAAATTAACCCATTAATAACTTTGTTGATCACACAAAATTATCACATTTTACCATATCTTTGGCTAAACGTTTTCTCTAGCATAGGGTTTGGATCACCAAACCAAAAAAAAAACTTACTTAAATTATGATCTACAAATTTTACACAGCTATAGTTTATATCAAATTCAATATTTGGATAGATAATGCAAGCATGAGATAATCAATTTGATTTGGATGAATAAACTAATTGACCTTTGTAGGTTAGAGCTTCTCCACTTCATAAAACATTAAAACTACTCCCACCTTTGGATTAGAAGGTGGAGAATCTTGAATTATTGAAAGTTATAGTCCTTACATTGTATAAAGTCGATGTTGTGCACTACTAGACTGATATTAGGAAGGAGAAAGTTATTTGACAATTGATTTTTTTTATCTCATTAAGTCTCATTCATTTTACATTGATTTTTGATATAAAACAATGTTAAAAATTGTTTTTATTATAAAATTATTATTAAAATATGAAATTAAGATAAATCTATTTCTTCTTTATATATGAATATGAAAAGAGAAGAATTAAAAATGAAAAGAGTAAAAGAAATATAGAGAGAGAGAGAATGAGAAGATAACTTCTCATTCAATTATTAATATAAATGACCATAGATGTCCCCTATAGGATTACAAGAGATGGTGAATTATGGAAATGATACCTCATTAAAAACTTGCTAATAAAACTCAGTGAGACAAAATTTAGATAAAAGGAAAAAGAACACAATACACTAATATCTTTTCATATACATGCTCGCCCTCATGTTGATATCTTTATGTTGGTGTATTGTAATTAAACATATGCTTCTTGAATGTTGAGTTTAACAATGACTTCATGAATAAGTCTATTATATTATCATTTGAGCATATTTTTTGAACATTAATTTCACTACTTTTTTGGAGTTCATGTGCGTAAAATACTTTTAGAGAAATATGTTAAGTTTTATCTTCATCAATATAACTAGTATGACTTTGTTATATTACCAAAACTTATCATTTGTAACATAGTATCAAAAGACATTTGGTAATCAATCTATCCAAATGATATTCGCAAGTATATGATCATATAAGAAATAAATATTGACATAAGTCTATATATTGATCCCTTAGATAATGTGTGAGCATATTGACCAACTAATAATGAACTAACTATTGCTAAAGTTGAGTAGATAAAATTGTGTCTAAAATAGATAATTAGATTCTAGGGTTGGCTTACTTCATTATGTATGATGAATTTTTTATATTATTCAGAAAAACATTATGTTCGAATATCAGATGAATGAAAGACTAATGTTGAATTGACTTGGTATCCTTTTTGCATGTAAGGTAATTATCATTCTTGGACTATCACTATTAATGATAGTATCTAAGGGATTTTAATGATAGTTTTTCCTTCAGTATTTTAACACCAAAATCACACTTGCTCCATTAATGAGTTATCCATACATCTATTCCTTTAAGATAGTATGTCAACAACCATTGATAATTGCTTCAAATATGTATTTTTATTTTCTAGCCTCCATAGCCATAAAAGATATGAAATAATGTGGTGATAAATATTTTTGTACTTTGGACATCATGAGTGTCATACTCACATCATTTAACATACATCTTTATATGAAATTCATTGATAAAAATTATACAAAAGAAAGTGATTTATAGGATTGTCACCACCTTATGAAACACCTTTACTTGTGTGTATTATATGACTTAATTATTATCATCTGCTATAAGTAACACACAACTCTCACACTATGATGAATTCCATAGGTTAGTTATTCTATATAATATGCATATTATCTTAAGTCTAGCTCTTCTAGAATATGTACAACAGAGTGATTATAAATTTATTTATACTTTATAACTTCATGAGCATCATACTTTTACCAATAAGACTTACTTACACAAACTTAAAGTTTCTATACATAAGTTTATCTCATAGGATATGAGTAGAAAAGTTTTCAATACTTTTAGGTTGAATCTATTGAGTGTACCCCATGATCCTACTTGACATTATCTTCGATGAGCCATGACCAACATCCATAAATCTATATTTGAGTAGAACCCTAAATCTCTATTTTAAATAATATATATCTATATTCTCAATCAATCATTACTCGTGTCTATTTGAACTTGACCTTAAGTAGGTATTGTAAACCATGTCACCTAAGATTTTGTATGCTATTTGGCTTGAAATTTGAATCTCATTCCTTTGCTCAGAAAAATTTCTAAGTTCCTCTTTTATACATTAGGGTCCCATCAAGCTTCTATGTGGATTTTCAAGCTGGAAGACATTATTGTAGGTCAAAGTCGTGACTTTGTCACCCCTTCAAATTTTCTTTATACTATATAAGTCATGGTTATAAGGGTATAGTGACCAATAAATAATATTTTTAGCAAAGTTATTGTAAGAAGAATGTAGTGACTAATGAAAAATCTATTTGGAGTATAAAGTCATAGTGACAAAAATACTACGACTGAGACATTTGCTATATAGAATACAAAGTTGTAGCAACAAAAATGACCATGATAGAGGTATTTCCTCTAAAGTAAAAAGTCATAGCAAGAAAAATTTTTTTGTGACTAAACATCACTTGGTATTATACAATTTTGGCTCTATACTAAATATGTAATGGTGCTAAAAATTATCATGCCTTTTTGTACTAGTGTAGTACTTGGTTATTATGATATGAAAATAAACGAAAATTTTTTTTGAGTACTAATGCACCACAACTCCAATATAATGTCATGGTCTTGAAGAAAGTATTACACAATGAAAAAATTATGATAACTAGGTGATACAGTTATGACATGCAAAGATTATCACAACTTGTTTAGTAAAGTCATGATTGAGAAAGGTTATCATGATTGCTCAATAGACTTATGCTAGTGTAACTAAGTTGTAACATTATAAATATCATGACTTTTAATTTTATATCCTTCAAGTCAACTTTTCACCAAATTCTCTAATTCTACTTATTTTTTGCCTGAATATCATAAGATTCCAAGGTCCACAACTAGGAACGATGTACTAAAATACTATAATAAAAAAAATAAATAATAATTAATAAATTTAAGGTCAACATTTAGGAATGACATACTAAAATATAGTGAAGTGGTTTTCGAGATGTCCGATATTTGGACTAGTCACGATGATGCATCTTATGCATGCCTCACTACCTACTATGTAAATTATAAAAGGACACTAAATATAAATTATTAGGATTCTTAGAGATTCTCATAGATTCTCAATCCTAATTATGGTCTAGCTATTTATGAGTGTATGATGAGAATCTTTAGAGAATATAAAATTCAAAATATAATATATAGTATCACATTTGATAATACATCTAACAATAGAGTAGATATTAACATGTTTGTTAGGACAATTAGAGATGAACTATTAGGAGATATTTTTCATGTTAGATATAAATACATGTGCCACGTCATTAACCTCACAGTGAAAGTCGGTATAAAGGTTGTTTTCCCCACTTTAGAAAACATACCTAATTCACTAAAATTTCTTCATACACCTCACAAACAATGAGAGTTTCATAGTCTCTATTTGTCTTATTCTTCTTATTCTTTAAAAAACTCATAAATAGTTTATATTTGTAGTTTATCTTTGATATATTGATTTTTATCTTTTAATGAGTTAATCTTTCTTTGTTATTTTATTATTCATTTGTGTTTTTTATCATGAGTTGTGATTTATGACTTGTGATATTTATTTTGTTTTTTTGTTGTATTAATTTAATTATTTTAATTAATTAAATAATTAATTTAGTATTAAAATTTAAATTTAAATATATATATGAAGTTTGGGATGACCAGATTCTAAACATACCGAAATAGCATGACCTGATTCTAAACATATTGAAATGACATGACCCAGTAAGTCCCAGAAAGACCTAACATGTCCCGGCACAACCCGGTATGACCTAGCACAAAACTAACATTACCCGACACAAATCAGCCCGAATTCAAGTTCGACACGGTCAAGCTAGTCGAGTCATGTCTAGCATGATCATTTTGAGTCATGCCGTGCCTAGCATGACATGACTCATGTACCATGCCTGGCACAACATGACTTATGTACTGTGCCGAGCCAGGCATGGCATGGTGGCCCAAGTGGGCCAAAAAAAAAGGCCATGCTGGTCCAATGTGACCCATTTGATACCTCTAAAGATTCCGCTAGCACGTGGTTGAAAAATTTACATTATGGTCACATCAATTAATGGTGTGATATGGCAAAAACATTCTTGATGAAGTATTTTTCTCTAATTATGAATGTCAGACTAAGAAATAGCAAAAAAATCTTTTCAGCAATTCAAGGAAGAATCACTTTATGAAACTTGTAAGAGGTTCAGAGAATTGCCAAGGAAGTGTCCACGTCATGTGATTCTTTATTGGATTCAAATTAAGAATTGAGTGAGTTCTACTAACTGACTAGTTTGACATTAAAATAACAAAAATTGAGTTTGTATAATCAAAATGATATGATTATAGTTTCTTCTAAAATTAGATTTATAGTGCTATTATATTTTTGTCGTTATTTAAGTATTACATATTCTTGATGGATTAGGGAGTTGGTGATGGGGAAGCTTGACCCAATAACAAGATTCCAGGGATATGAATTAAAAAACAAAAATTATTTTTGCTTTGTTCTTTCTTATTCTATTCTTGTTTCAATATTTATGTTTATTCTTCATGCTTCTTTCCTTGTTTTGATTTTTTATTTGATTGTAAAATTGAATATTATAGGTTTTGTATGAATATGCACGTGAATGTGACCATACTAACATTGTGGCACTAGATTTTTTAAGAATTCTAAAGTTAAATATGTTTAGAAAGAATAATACTAAGATAATAGATCACCTTAAAAGTTCTTAAGTTGTATTCATTTATTTTATATTTGAATATGCATTTATGGTTATGTGTGTAATGTTTGAACCATAAGTGAATTGGTTCCTTCTCTGTTATTCTCTTCTTATTTCAAGTTTTGTGATTATTGTTCTAATATTGAAATGATTTTTAAAAAATGCACATTTATTTGTATAAGTGAGTTGAGAACATTAATGGTAATTAGATCATCATGAAATTTATATGAGCATTATGATATATTATTTAAGTATAAATATATATACAATATTATAAATTGATATGACTAAATTTTGATGCCCTTGGTATAATGTTATTCATCATATTCGAGTTAAGGATATTTTGCTTCACCAAAAAGAGTCAAGCTAGTAGTACTATGAATGAATGTAATATGGTGACATATCGATCAATAGCCTAGTGAAATAGTATCGATAGTATTTACAAATGATTTTTTAATAACTAATTAGTAGCCTAGCAGGACAATACTATGTTATAAATATTTTTATGCTAGTCTATAGCTCAGCAGCACCATGTCAATGATTTTGCTATCCTTGCTCCAAAAGCATTGATTATATTTTTAAAGGCCAAAATGATAAGTATATTTGTGAATTATATAATTTGACTTTTTTTAGTATATATATTTCTTTTAAGCACAAAAAAGATTAAATCGCCCATGAATTATAAAATTACCCAACTTTTTTAAAGCTTCAAAATGAGTAAATTAGGTATTATTATTTATCATTTTTCATCATGGCTTCATTTTTGAACATAAAAAAATTATCAACTATATCCTCCCTTTATTATCCAACCTTGTCCAAATAGTCAATTTGAGTCCAATAGTTAAAATATAGAGACAGTTTTTCTAAGCTCACAACATACACATGTTGATCATAATAAATCTCGAAAAAATATTTTCATCAATTATGGCTACAAAAAATATGGTATATCAAGCAATTCTATTGCACATCTTTAACCAGAATATGTATTTCAAAATGAAAGAGAAGTCTTTGGTTGCTCCTATCTTTATTAAATTTCTAGGATTTCCATTTCAGCTCTTACATAAATATGTGATATTTAATATTGTTTTCATAGTTGGAAAACCTCTTAGATTGGATGCTACTATTATGGACAAATCCAAGCCTGGTATTGCTTCTGTCCACTTGGAATTGAATGTTACTAAATATATTCCAAAATATAATATATACTAGTTGTGACAATAACAACTTTTAGAAAAAGATCGAAGTGCTTGGAATTCTTCATTATTGTATACAATGCAAAAGTCCAGGTCACTCAAGGGAAGTATGCAAAGTTCTGATAGATCTTAAGAAATCAAAAGAAAAGTTGATATAAGAAAAAAAGTGGGTAAATCTTTCATGGACAACCTTAATAAAAGTCAGACTTTATGAGTATACTGAACCACAAGTATCTACTATTGAAATCTTAAATGACTATTTAAAAATACCTCTCTATCAAGAAAATTTCTATTGAGAGTGCATGTCAAGAAATCCTTGTTGTTTCACTTGATCCAAAAAAATTGCTAGAAGAAAAATAGTTAAATGAGGTTTTAGATGTTGTAGATGAAAACATTATATCAAGGAAATAAAATAAAGTTAAAGATCATCATATGGAGGAAAGTAAACATTAGTTTTTTTCATCAATCATTGTAATGAAGAATGAGAATAGCCATTGCATATTATTGTTAGAGAAATCAGCATCGGTGGAAAATTCTAACATTTAGAAAGTGAAGACAAATTGGGAGAAATTGAGGACTACAATTTGGAAACTTACTTTCAAATAAATTCAGCTCAATGAGATCCTAGATGAAGCATTTGAAAATATATATAAAGGGAACAAAATAAAGTTGAAGGAAGTCATATGGAGGAAAGTAAACATTGCATTTCCTCATCAATCTTTGTATTGTAGAATAAAAAGCACCCACTCTAAATGAAAGTTAAGGAAACCAACATTGATGGAAAATCTTAATATTTTGGAAGTGAGGATAGATAATAAGAAATTGAGGGCTACAATTTGGAAGAATACTATAGAATAAATTCAGATGAAGTCATGAGCCATGATGATCAAAGTAATTGTGTCTCAGTCAACAATAAAGGGATCTTATCTCTAGCTCATAAAAATTGTGGAAGGGTGAAACCATTGTTGAACTAAAAATAATTTTGACAAAAGATCTTATAAATTTTTATGAGCTTGTATTGGAGTTGATTCAACAATGGGACTAGATGGGTAAAATGAAAAATTATATCAAGGATGTTAGAAGATTGTTAAAGAAGACATTTTCAGAAGCATCTTAAACCTTTTTTTCATTGGGACTTGTATCAATATAAGCTAGTCATTTATCTTGTGCCACTTGTAAGTTCCTAAAGTATAATATCCACAAGAGTGTTTAGATCTTGGTGAAATGACTCATGAAAGTTTTCTTTCAAATTATATCTCAAGAACAAAGTTGATTTTTTAAGGGAAGGATCTTAGTAGATAATGCACTAGTGGCCCAAGAAATGAATGCAAAAGAAATATGAAAAAAATATCATAGTTGTTATTAATCAACATATAGTGTGAAAGTTTGGTTTTAATGAAGCATTGATTGATATCATTTAGAGGTTGATATCAAATTGTGCATCCTCAATTTTTATAAATGAGGAGCATGATGATTTTTTTGAATCTTCAATAAGCTTTTGTTAATAACAATTTCTCTATCCTACCCTATTTCTCATGTCTTCAAAACTCTCAGTAGAAATCTAAATAATATCTTGAAGATAAATCATAATTTATGTTTCCAAGTGTCAACAAATTGCATGTGAATTTCATGCTTTTCTTTTGATGCTGTCATTATTATCTTTTGCAATGAGTCTTACTCTCTCATTCATGCCATAATAAAATTAATAAACAACTATGAAAGAAACTCAATACAACTTATAAATAATGTTAAGAGTGGGATCCTAATGAGTAAATATCCAAGCCCATAAAACTGATCATATCATGAGCTTCAAAATTAAACAATGATTAGTTTCTATATAAATTGTCTTATCTTTTTGATTAGGAAAAAAATATTTCTAACATACAGTCCGTAAAGATTAAAGTGATGGCTTCTAGTGAGGGATAGGGGGAATCACAAACATGTCTTACTCAAAGTTTCCTTCATCTTATTTGTTATAAAAATTATTAAAGGAATAATCGATTATATTGAAGACATTTTCTTTATTTCCTTATAGGGTGAAATGGAATTTATTAAAATGCAACATTGAACAATATGGGAAAATACTTTCTTTCCTTGCCAAGAGAGAGATTTGGCATGAGAATGGTAAAGGATTTGGGTAAAGCTTATACTATGAAATGAAAGTACCATTTCAAATCAATTAAATCTATTCTATTAGAGTTCTCATTAACATATATTTATAATAAATACTCTATTCAAATCCTTTCAATGATATTATAATTGAGAAATAGGAAAGACATGTTAGAAGTGCAATAACTAACTAAAAGAATAAATACGATGGTTAATTGGGAAAGAAGAATATCATGTTTCATATGACAATTAACTTCCTAATTAATTCCCTCCCCTTTATGACCTTTAGGGATCTAAAAGTCAAGGAGATGCTAAAGAATGGAATCTAGAATGCATAAATCATGTTTTGTAAGATTTTGTTTTCTAGAAAGAGACATCTTCAAGCAAATTCTTACTACAAGCAACCAAAAACTATTCATAAATCATAATCATAGTTCAAATTGGAATTTGTTCACTTGAAAAAATATAATTCTTAAAAAAATATCATTTTTTGTGGCACCTTTGTAGAGGTTGACTGGCTATTGATGATATAAAAAAATTTTAGGGCATATCTTTAGCATCTTGTTGTAAATGTTGTAATTTATCATACCAAAATCTATCATTCATTTGTTTTCTCAAAATGATTGTGTTGTAAAAGTTTGAGGCCATTTCAAATATATATATTAAATTGAATATTATTTGTCAATTTCTAAAATATGTTTAGCCTTCACCAAATTTTAATCATCATATAGGTGGCTGAAATGTATGATTCATGTTATCCTAATATTTATATGTTGGAACTTATTGACTAGCAAAAATAGGTATAGATTTGAGTGCCCAAAAATTATTCATAGATAGATTATGAAAAAAACTAATGCCCTCATCATAAACATTTTCAATTGTCCAATGCTAAAGAAATGGTGCGAAATAAGCATTTTTTTAGATGGTTAATTTATTAAAAAAACAATTCCTATCTATGAGAATACATATTATAAAATGGAAGAAACTTGGGCTTGGTCTAAAACTTAATCCAGATGACTACTCAAGGGAAAATCCAAGACTAATAGGAGTGGAAGGGTTTTCAAGATCCAAAAGGTAATGTAATGGTTAGGTTTACAATTCCATGTAGCATAATGACAAAATTAGAAATAGAATTTTGAAGCATCAAAGAGGACATTAATATTTCATTGAGTATGAATTTAAATAAATTGAGATAGATAAAGATTTTTTGAAAATATGTCATATGTTAATAATAAATTGTTGATACCCTTGGTTTTGTCTCTACCAAATAACATGAGCTAGACAAAAAAGAGCTACAATGGAGCATCATTATTCCATTGCTTCTTGGAAGCAAATCAGTTGTAAATATATTTTTCAAAAAAAGTGCACTCATAGTGACCCTTTAGTATTTGAAGCTCTTGATTTACCACATATAATTATAGGTGATACACATTTTTATAAATTGCACTTAAAATAGAAAAGGAAAAGCTAACATTATTCTCATTATAATGGGTGATGTATATTATTTTCTATTTTTGTTTTTCTGTTGAATTTGTGAGTTGTTGATATATGCTTCATTAAATTGTATCTAGCTTATGTGGCTCATTTGTATGAGCTATTTTTTATTCCATGATATATGGTGCTATGTTGGTTGATTGGGGTGTTATTGTCTTCTATAAATGATCTATATATTTGTTTGTCTATCATACTAAAATAGAACATGTTAGACTACTGAATCAGAATCTCTATTTCATGTCGAGGCTAAAGAACCACTAAATCAAAGTTCTATTATGATTATGATGATTACTTTAATGACTTGAGAGATTTATGAAATGGATTTAAAGAACATTTTAATGCTCCAGTTTGTAAGGGGGACTATTACATTTTTGTCTATGGATAATAATGGTATATTATATTGAAATGAAGTATGATAGATTGATGAATAAGAATCTCTATTTCATTTAGAGGTTGTGGGACTATTGAATCATAGTTATATTGTGATTATAGTAATTATTTTAATGATGCAAATGCTTTATGGTATAGATTTAGGTTTTTCTTGAGCTGATATATATGTATTTGCATTAGTTTATCATTACTGACTTTTGTGCATGCTCACTTTGGTATATTTACGTAATATGAAAGATCATTACCAAACTGTAAGCTTGAAAGACTACATAATTAGACATCTTGGACTATTAGTGAAATTATCAATTAAGGGAAATGATATTGGAAAGGTTCGTAACGTTAGTAGAGTGAATTTGTGGACACCTTTTGTCAAAGTTTTAAGGTGGACATTGCAACATGACTCCAAATTTTGATTGATTTTGAACTAAGCATTTATGTTATGTTTTATATCTGTTTAATTGTAGCAAGTTTTTTCTTCGCTACAAGTGAGAGTAAATAATATAAGTGCTCGCTTTAATACACACACACACACACACACACACACACACACACACAGAGTTTTATATAAATAGTTATATAGTTATATAACTTAGTTATAGTTATATATATGGTTATATAGTTATGTACATATAGAGAGAGAGAGAGAGATATATATATATATATATATATATATATATATATATATATATATATATAACTATATTTATATACATAGGCACACATAGTTATATATAATTATGCATCTCTAACTATGTGTATATATAGAGATTATTATATATATATATGTATATATATATATAAATATATATACATTATTACCTATATATAACTATATATAATTATACATACATACATACATATATATATATATATATATATATATTATGTGTATACACACACACACACACACACACAAGAATAACTATATATAACTACACGTATGGATAAAACACACACACACATATATATAGTTATATATTATTATATACATATTTTTTTAAATAATTCTTTAATTATAAAAGAGATACATAAACTAGCTAGCCAAATAACTAGAGCCCATCAAAAAACAAAACCCAATTACAAGTTGGTTGGAATACATATTGAATACACATATAAAGTATATTTGAACCTTAGAAGTCCTTAATTCAGATTTTTACCTAAAGTGATAGAAAACAATTAAAAGTAAATAAAAGCTTTAAAAGTTCTTGGTAAAAACTGTCATCAATTTCTGGGTCACCACTTTCCACTTGTCATTGCAATCCTTTACTACTCCAAAATTATGCAGATGGAAATTATGTAGAATACCCAAATGCTTGAATTCTACATAAGTGTGTAACAGAGCCTACCTTATCCTTCAAATGAAAAATAGACCTTGCATATATGTACACACAACATTCTATGTATATTATTGTATGCATATATGTATAAAAGTATAATATTGCTATACAAATATGAATAGAAGTCCCTACATACATATATGTCCAAAATAGTTCATGCATCCCTTCATAAAACGCACATGTAAATGCATGTATATAATTCCCGCATACAGCACAACCATTTATGTATTATGCCATATACATATATGTATTGTAGTGTAATCCTACTATACATATATGTGTACAATCTTTGTATACATATATGTCCAAAGTGCTTGCCTACATACATCAAAGCAGATGTATATCCAAATGTATGTATCCATTGTTTGTGCTCTAGTCACTATACATATGCAAACTCTTGCATACATGAATTGCTCCCCATTGTTGTATACATATATGTATATCAATCTATGTATACATATTTGTTCAAAACAACCCCTTTAATGCATACCCATATGCATATGTACAACCCTTGTGTGCATGTATACACTACAAACTCTATATGCATATATGTAAAGAAATGTACATTCTACTATGCACATATGTACAATAATCCTTGCATAAAATAAATTCCATAACTTTGTTAACTACATATTTCAATGCAGAAAACTTTACATACATAGTAGTCCCACAATCCTTGAAATTCCTACAATATTGTTTAAGGCAACATTCCGTGCATACCTAATCCATTGCATACTACTTAACACATCAACCTAAAATAGTCCGTACAATCAGAATTATACTTGAAGGTAAAGGGAACTATATGAAATTCAGATTTTTGAAACTTCAACAAAATAATAAGATTGTATCACACAAAAAACAAAATGAAACACAATCATACACAATAATATTGTGTTATTTTCGCCACTACACTTTACCTTAGGCAAGTACATAGGAATTATTCATCCATATATAAGAATAATTTTTTATTAAAAAACTTTTATAGAATTTTCCATGCATTGCTATACATTTATATCCATACATATATATGTCATTTAACCATGTACCTAGTACTTTTTTTGCTGCTAATATAGTTGCTCCTAGCTTTTTCCTTATTCTTATGTGTGAACAATTAACTTTATCCGATTGAATGTGGCCTTGGATAATCTAATGATTATTGAAGCTTCAAATATGAATGGCTTATCATGCTTATGTATGAACAATTAACTTTATCTGATTATTTTGATAATCATGTGAACTCCATTATTTTGATAATTCATCAACTATCAAATTTGTTTCTCTATAACAATGTGATATTAATACTATGACACCCTCTATGTTTATACTAAGATTATTACTAATTTATGAACATTTCCAAGGGAATAGCCATATAATCTTTAATACTTAGTATACAAACATAGAGCATATTTCCAACTCCAATTGATAAAGTTCTAAATGAGCCATTATTTTTAATCTCAACTATAGAATGAGCCAATGTTTCTTTCTAAAACCCACAATATGTTCTATATTCTTTTCTCGAGCCTTTGATATGTGTTTTCTCATTACAAAGTCACCTTTAATTTATTGATAAGTGAGAAAAGTGTTTTCCCATTACAATCTCACTTATTTTAATCTCATAGTTTAAGATTTTTAGAATAGCATAAATGAAAGAACTAGTTCCAATGCAAAAGAGAATAATATCATTTATAAAGGATAAGTGAGAGAATATAATATAATTTCTCACTACTCTATTCATATATACAATTGAAAACATCTAAGGCAATGAGAAAAAGTCCTCGACGAAAAAGGATGTCCTTAATAGAGTTCTATTGTTGATTTGGAATGTCACATTGTTCGCCATTTATTAGGATTGAAATGACATAATTTGATATCAATCTTCATATCATGTCTTTCTAGTTTTATAGAAATCAAAATTTCTCATAGTATTAATTTAAGATAACCATAATATTCTATCAAAAATCTTTGGCATGCCAATTTTAACATCCACATTATTCTCGTATATATTTTTGTTATTTTTTTTCAATTATTTGTTGAGCTACCATAACTTGTATACTAATAATCTTTCCTTAACAAAACTACTATTTTCCTAAGATATAATTAATAGAACTTAAACTATGGTATTCCCATGTATAAAGACTTATTGGCCTAAAATTGGCATACTCTTGTGGGTGTTTTATTTTGATATGGGAATAATAATGGTGGCCAATTAGCTCTCATTGATCATAGCTCCTTGCTCCCAAAAAAATGTAATGCTATTTAGGTCATCTTCTTTCATAATTTTCTAGTATTTTTAAAAAAATTAGCATTGTAACCATCTATCCCTACAATTGAGTTTGCCCTAATGTCAAAAATAACTTCTTTTATCTCATCAATTTCATGCCATTTCATGAGTGTCCCATTTTTATTATTTGTAATTATCTTCAAAATAACTTGAAAAAAGAGATCATCCATGACCACCTATTTATCTTGTAATGTGTTTTTTAAGTTATCTACCACATTTAGACTTAATTATGTATCTGGTATCTATTTTTTGTTCTCATAATCTCATTATTTAATTTATGAAACAACCACAATTTTTTCTTATGTTTAGTGAATGATTGAAAAACAATTTTATTGTTGTTGTATCTTCTTTCAACTATTTAACCCTATCACACTATTGCTAGTATATTTTTTCCATTTTAAGCTATTGGATTAGTTTTTCCTTTGAAGCATGATAATTTGTTCTTGAATTTTCCAATGTGTCCCATTACAATCCCTTCTTTACTTCTAACACTAGGCTTTCTACTATATAAGTGTTTACAGAGATATATAACACATTCTTTTTATGCTACTTTTTTGATTGTTATTAAAGTTTTTTCAACTTACTAGAAAAGATTTTCATTGGATTTCCTTTGATGAGATCATTCCAAGTACACTTCATAACTTGCTTGAAAGAGCTGATATACTCCAAAAGTTTTGAATCTAAATAATTTTGGAAATTCTTTTTGTAACTTTACTTAAAAAACTATAGAGCTTGATCAAAATTAACATTGGCAAGGTATGAAATAGTAAAAGTAATTAATTTATCTAGCCACTCCATGTTACATAAGGTTATATCTAATCGACACCACATCTAGCTATTCCCTATCTCATTGTGCCAAATAGATTTATTGCTAGTAGATTTCATGTCTATCAACCCATATTATGCTATACAATATATGAATTCTTGTGAAGATTTCTATTTGATAGTCTTCCCTCCTAATTTTTCATTCTCTCTTAATACCTTGTTAAAAGCTCAACTAATAAGCAATGACTAAGATTGAAATATGTAGGACATTGTTTCCCATAGCTCTCTTCAATTGTGTCTTTTATTCTTTCCTAATATGCTATCAAATTAATTAGGCATTTCAGAAAGTCAAAACTACCAAGTAAGACAAATTTTGGTTTGAGCTTAGAACTATTATAATTATATTAACCATTCTTTTAATAAACTATAATTTGTTATTAGAATTGGCTACCCCAATCTTAAAATCTAACTTATATCTAAAGTTTTTTAAAACTATGATGGTCTTTTGGTTTACTAATACAAAAAAGACACATTATATATTCTGATAATTTTGATTAATATTCTTAATGTCAATTTATTTCCTACTACTCTTATTTTCTAAAATAGACCACTAAACATTATTTAATGTCTTATCCTTTTGAAAGATTACCAAGGCTCTATTAGATATAGCTTTAAGTTCTATAATTCTTTCACTATTTCATTTTTCACGTTATTTTTTCTAAGCACCATAAAGCCTTCTTTATAACATATGGGGAACAATTTTTAAAATTATCATAATTATATCTTGTATTCATGGATTTTTCCCACATATGCTCATCTTCCTCATTATCATCTAAGTCATCATGTGAGTCTGAGTTGCCTTCACCCATTTCATTTAAAACCATGTTAATTAGTTAATGTCAACTAATTGGTGTGAGAAGCCATTATTGTTGGCTATTTTCCCTTCAAATTTTCTATCATTATGTTCCTTTTCCTCATTATCATCTAGGTCATCATGTGAATATGAGTTGCCTTCACCCATTTCATTTAGAATCAAATTAACTAGTTAATGTCTACTACTTGGTGAGAAAAGCCCTTATTATTGGCTATTTTCCCTTCAAATTTTCTATCAATATGTTCCTTTTTCTTTCTTAAATCATCCTAAATGTACAAAAACATTAAAGTATAGATTATTTTCATAGATTAAATATTAAGATAATTACTAACCTTTTTTAGTGCTTCTTGTGATGTAGTTGAGTACTTTATCTCTTAAGTTTTTTTCAGGTGCTTTCATATCCCTCTTATTGTCCCTTTCCTAATATTTTTTTGGATCTCCAAGGATTTATAGCTTTCTTTTGTATATTTTAGCCTTTTGCACAATAGCAATGAGGAACACAAGGCACTTTTATGCTTTGTCAAAATTTTTCACATCCACATCCAATATAAACTTTTTTTAGTACTAGCTTCATCACATCTACTTTTACTCACACTCAAAAGACACTAGGTTTTCTTCTATTCAAAGCAACATTGTCTAGTTTGATTACTACCCCTATTATGGTAGTTATATTAAACAATACTTTTTAGTTGAATAAATGAAATGATAAATATGAGAAGTCTATTAAGATTGGCCCATACTTTTGAAGTTGCAATTGAGACTCAAGTTGAGACCTGAATTATGAATTCACAATCTCAATAGAGTCATAGCTTGTTACCAATGGTTGTAATTAGAAGAATATGTTTTTGGGTTGCAATTTGTATTATGAAGTCTTGACCAAACTGAAGTAATAATTTATTATTATAGTTGTAACCTATCTTGTGTTATTGTGATAGGTTAACTTAAGAATTCAAGTCAAAACTCTATTCTTTGATTTCATAAACATAAATGAAGTCATGACAAGAGATATAATATCATGACTTTGGTATTAAGTTTTAAAGAAACTTTTTATTTCTATTTAAATAATTTGTATATGTAATAGAGAATAGTGGTACAAAAAGAGAGAGTTATATAGTCAAACAATCTCAAAAGTTAGAAAAAGTTTTCATTTTGTAATTGTGTATTCTTTCTTCTCTCCCTACATTATTCTTATATATGTGTATGTTACATCTTTAATGAGAGTTTACTCCCTCCTCGAAATCCTAAATTCACTATCTTTTGGATACTTGAGTCCTTAGATTTGATATTGAGATATACTCAATATCAAGCGTGAAATAATACCTTCTATCCAAGCAGGTTTATATCCAATGAGAGTTATTACCAAATCATAAGTCATAGTTCGGATTCTCTTACCAACATTTGGTATTAGAGGTTGGTAGAGATCTAGTTTATTTTTTTATAGTTAGTATCAGTTAAGATGGTTGTAGTATTCTATAATTTAGTTTTAGAGAAAAGTGTGTTTTCAACATTTAGTATTTGAGCCAAGAGTCAGTGTTTTATCAGTTGGCATCAAAGGTCAAGGTTATCGAGCTTAGTTTGAGTGTAATATTGGAATTGGCGAATTTGGCGATATTAAGGTTGATATTGAGAAATTTTCAAGGAAGAGTTTTAAACTAATTAAAAAATGAAGATGAAAATCTATTGGTTGATAAAGATTATTAGTCTATCATTGAAAATTAAAAGATAATTGTAACTAATCAGAAGCTATGACAACATTAGTCTAGGTTATTAACTAGGATAGGTTAGATCAAAGAGTGCAAGGTTTGATTTGATCATGTTTGGTAGATGAGGTTTTGGTAAATATTTTTAATGGGAGAATGATAAAAGATTTATGGAAGAAACTTGAGATATTTTATCAGGGAAAGTCCTTAGTCAACAAGTTTTTTCTAAGGATTAATGGGTTTATTTTCTTCATATTTACATGATTTTCATACATTAATTAGCCAACTATCAACTATTGGATATAAGATTAATGATGATGAAAAAGCCATTAGGATCTGTTATTCACTACTAGAATAATGAGATAACTTAATTATTGTTATTGGTTGTGGTTCAAAAGAATTATCTAGAGGTAGTGGTTTTAGCCCTACTATCAAAGGATATGAAGAGGCTGAATATGGGGAAGTACTTGAAAGTGATTTTGTTTTTGAAGGGGAGGACTACAGAGAAACGCAAATAATGTGATAGCTCAAAGAAAAGAGGAAGAACATTGATAGCATATAAAGTTGGACAATTTAGGAGTGATTGTTGGAACAAGCCAACTTAGATGAGAGCTGGTTCAGACAAACAATTATCTAAGGTGAAGTACATTTTGTACATGCTTATGGCATTCATGTCGATGAATGCACCTAGTACAATGACATGGGTGCATCATATCATATAACTCATCATCATAATTAGTTTAACAAGTATGCATTATATGATGGAAGAGATGTAATTATGAGAAACAAATCAATTTTAAATATATAGTTTGTCATGATAAGATAAAGATGAAGATGTATGATGAGTCTATTAAATTATTTCAGAGGGTGATGCATATTCTAGATTTGAGTAGAAATCTAATATCTAAAAGTGTGAGAAACAAATTAATTACAAACTACTGATAAGCACCATCATGTCTTTGGGTAGTGGATCCTTGTTTTCCAAGAAGAAGGAATACATAAAGAGATACAATCCATGGAGAAGAAAGCCACTATAACATTAGAGTCACAACATGGAGACAAAGTGGCAAGATAGGGTCTAGAGTTAGTATATGGGAACAAGGTGTCATGATATGGTATGGAGTCATAATGTGAGAAAACATTGTGGCAACAGATTGAGTCTTGACATGGAAATCTAGAGTCATATCATGGAAACATAGTATCATAATAGAAAGCTATATTGTGGCATCATAGGTTATGACATATCAATGAGAAGAGTCTTGTGATTATGTCCTTGAAAAGAATAGTGGAAGGAGTACAAGATTACTCGGAGGGATTTGACTTTTTTGAGGAATCTTTGTATGAAAAGAAAAAATGGGCAAAGTTCAAACCAACCACTTGGTCAATGATAATATTTGATTTGATATATAGTGATATATTGGGAAGAATACCATAGTCATCATCTAAGGAAACAATATATTATGAATCATTTGTTGATGATTTCTCTAGATATACATGAAGTTTCAATCATTTAGATTAAAACTAAAGTTTTGGAGAAATTAATAGAGTTCATGGAATTGGTGAGAATATCTAGTATGTCAAATATTGAATAATTCTAGCTATTTGGTAAAATTACTAGTATTATTCAGAAAATTTTTTTACATGATATATTTTATAGAAAAGGGATTTAAATAAAATTATTTTATAAATTTTTTAATGGATTATGATTAATAATGAAATTGCTTGGTTTTATGTGAAATATGATACTTAATAGATTTGTTAAATAGGATGAGAGTAAAAAGTCATATGAATTCATATCAATCCTTATTTTATGACTTTGTTATACCTTCATGAGCTTATAGGGTAGTTTTGATATATATTCTTGATTAAAACTTAACACAAATACACATAGCAATCTTCATATATCATGACTATATCACCTCATTGATACAAACATTTTACTATATAAGACATTCTTTTTGGAAATGAAATTTTTTTAGAGTCACAATTATACTAGCTCATACTATTTTTTATGGCTATGACTTTTATTTTATGTTATAGTAATTAAGTACTCCATGTGTGCTAAAAACTATTGTACCTTCCATTGTCATAAGCAAATGACAAATATTAAGGCATTCATCTAGCACTATGACTTTTGACCATAAAAAGTTCCAGAGAGAATTTACTAAAGTTCATTCTCAATTATTTTATTTTATAAGTCATTTCTAGAGTTGTGACTTTTTTTTCTCTTGAATAATGACTTAAATTAAAGTCATTCTCAATGTCATGACTTTGGATTATAGAAATAAAATGTATAAGTCATAGCCATTTCCAACACTATGACTTCATATTACAAAAAGGAGATACATGAGTCTAAGCCATTCATAATGCCTCAACTTCATGTTAGAGACAAGTCACACTCATTCATAGTGTCATGACTTCTTGTTATAGATATGAAATGAATAGGACATGACTTTCCCAGTGCCACAACAATCTAATATAAAAAAAAGACCAAAACCATTGCTCATTCCCAACATTGTAACTTTGTGTTATAAAGATGCAAAGACATAGCCATGACTATTCCCTAGTACCATGACTTTCCACTTAAAAATCATAGCCAATTATTCAAGTATAAAAGTTGAATTTTGCGTAATGAAAAAAAAGAGAGCCGGGAGAGGCAAAAATATAGGGTTTGGGAGCAAACATTTTCCCACCCCTAGGATAGATCCACAAGCAAAGAGGTGACACATAGGTACATGCATTAATCCTAAAGGGGGATAAACCTCGACTCCCTAGGGAAAAATCAGAGGTGTAGAAATGAGAATTATGAATGTAGGTTTTGATTATAAAACACTCTTGAGGATTATCATTAAAGCCCTAATATTCAATGAGATGTAATTTTATTTATTTCATATGAATTTATTTCCAATATTAGGATAAATTAACATATAGGATTGATGTATGTTATTTGGTGTGATGGATATGTACTTTATAAATTTTATGTTTAGATTGTAATATTATTTGATTATTGGTATATATGATATTTATTTAGAAATGAAAGTAGGGTTTACTATTGATAAGTTTGTGTGTATCATCGTGGTGGATGGTAGTAGGTGGGCTATGAAGCATACTCATGCTTAATGATGGAAAGAAGTAATAACCCTTTGCAATCATGATGCACGAGACAAATCTATACATCAAATCCTAACGTTTAGGTTTTTTAATCATGCGAGTATGGTGCTTACAAAGCCAAAAGCATTAATGCTTTTATAAGTCAATCCAATATGCATGTATTAGACAAATTGACTATCAATTAATATGAGAGTTTTATAGAATGTTATTCTAAAGATTTAACCTTTAGTATGTTAGTCATTTGTTATTATGGTAGATGGTAATAGGTAAGTCATAAGACATATATATGAATGAAAGAAACTTATAAGGTAATGATAGTCTTGTGAGTTTTTTCCTATTATATGACTCCGATGAGATTTTAGAAAAAAATATATATTAATTATGTGAGTATGGTACTTATGAAGATAAAAGTAAAAATATTTTTAAAACTATATCAGTTCATATTAAAATATATATTTTTTTTTAATATATGAAATATCCATTAAGAGCAATTGATGAGTTGCCTAAAATTTATGGAATTAGGAATGAGCATCAAGCTGGGATTAGAGATATCAAATGAGTCATCATGTGCTAGCATGACCCATTTTTTTAGGTACTTTAAAGCCACCATGTCGTGCTCAGCACGACATAAAATTTGGCACAACTCTAAAAATGGAAAGCTAGGCATGGCCCATCGGCAAGCCTTTTTCTCAAGTCATTTTAAGTTAGCTTGACTTTATTTTTGGCTAGCCTAGGTTTAGTCATCTAGGCTAGCTTGAGTTCAATCTAGGATATCTTGATTCATTCTAGGAAAGCTTAGGTTGAATCTAGGCTAAACTAGTTCATTCTAGGCTAGCCTAAGTTAAGTCCAAGCTTGCATGGATCAATAATAGGCTATCCTAATTAACCATCAAGGTCAAAACCATTCTCATGGGTCATCGTACTATGTCATGTTATGCCTCTCATACTAGGAACTCTAACCGACATGGCTCGAGTCATGCCATGGGTTAACTTGAGTCTAGTCTAGGCACAACTTTGAATTAGGCCATGTCATACCTCATGCCATGTCAAGCTACCCAGCTTAATTGGTATCTCTAGTAGGGATAATTTGTAATTTTTGTTGTAAAGTATCATTGAGATAAATATGAGGGGCAATAATTAAGGAGAGTCTAATAGGTGACAATCATCTTGTATATTGATTATATCTTTATTCTATAACTAAGATAATAATAACCATACATTTTAAATAGGTCATCATGCATAATAAAATAAACAAACCCTAGAACCTAAGAGTCTTACTAAAAAGTCAATTTTATCTTTTTGAATAAAATTGAGTTTTAAAGACATTATATAGCTTGTAGGACTTATTGTATGAGAGTCCCTCACCCAATGAGATTTTAAGATATTATCTAATCCTAAACAACTAGGCATCATAACAAAGTAGCAACATGTTTTCACCAGTACTACTAAGAATTATTTATTTTGATTAGTCAACTTTAGTTGATATAACTATACTTGAAAAAAATATTATCTTGCTTTTAATAGTTTGGATAATAATATGTTTTCTTTTCTCTTTGATTTGTATTGATTTTCTTATGTTACTTGTTTGTGCCTTTTGATTTAGTGTTTTTTTTTGTTTTTTTAGCCAAACACATTTATGAATAGAAAATATAGGACTATACTAACACTTAAGGACCTATAGATTAAGAAAACCAATAGAATAATTTTGAGATATAGAGTTGAGAAAGAGAAGATTAGGGGAACTAACAGTAATAGAGGGCAATGTGAAAGCTATCCAATAACCCAGCTGTTATCACACCTTGGGAGATTATTGATGACCTACTATGATGGATAAATAAATTAGGAATTGGATGCAACTTATTGAAGCTAATTATTTTTAGTTAAAGTTGAGTCATATAGAATTGGTTTAGCAACATGAGCATTGTTAAAAATATTAGATGATCCAAATGGGCATGTCTCAATGTTTCTAGAATTATGTGAAGTTAGTCTAGATGCCTTCAAGTTACATATATTTTCTTTTTGTTTGAGAGCCAAAAGGTATGAAGTTGGTTTTAGTATTTATCTTATGACATAGTTAAAAGTTAGAATAAACTTATACAAGCTTTTCTCATAAAGTTATTTCCACCTGGGATAACCTCTCTATTTAAAAGTGAGATAAGGCAATTACATAAGGAGGCAATTTTGTATAATGCTTGGGAGCATTTTAAATAGTTGTTAAGAAGATGTCATCAACATAAATTTAAGTTGTGGTTCTAAGTTTAAGCATTCTAGTAATAGCCATATTATATGATGAGGTGCATCTCTAACCACATGCTAAGCTGGCCGACTTTTTCCCAGCTGGGACATGCTAGGCTGAGCCATGCTCAGCATTATACAAATACCACCAATACCACCCATATTCTAGTAATAGCCATAATCAAGTCGTGCTAGCATGGCATGACCCATTTAACATATCTAACCACGTGCTTCCATGTACCCTTCACCGATACCACCCAAATCATTATTCCATTTATATTTTTTTGCAAAGACTAAATAATACAAGAATACACTGTAATGCATATATTTTAATAGTATTTCATATTAAATCAAATTGAAAAATAAATAAATATATTAAATTATACCACAAATGCTTCTTAATAAAAATATTTCATATTTGAGAGTACTTTCTAATTTATACAAGTAGAAGAAGGAATAAACTTGTAAGTAATTTAACATCAGCACATACATACACACACACACACACACACACACACACACACACAAAATACACTCATTTTTATGGTACTAAGTTAATATTAAATTCATTTTTATTTATTATCCAAAACTTCATAATGCAAATATTATTTTAATTCTAAATAATAATGTTCGATAATAGCAAAATCATAGTTTTTTATTAATTAAAATTATCATATTATAACCTTAATTATTTACTTAACTTTTCATTCATAGCTGTTAATTAAATTTTTTACCAACGAAAATAATGAAAAATGATAATGCATACAAGTAGTAAACTCTAGAAAGCTATATATTATTTATTGTCAATTGTGGGTCGAATGAAAATTTTCTCATAACATGGCATATAAACTATGAATTATAAATATCTAGTCATTATCAATGCTATAGTACCAATTCATGGGCCTCCTAAGATAGAGTATTATTGCCATATTTGTCCAAATAGCTAAAATTCATACGTGCACAACCCTAATTTAATATTTTGACTTTCATCTACAAAATATGGAAGACAATCATCAAAATATTTCCAAAAAAAATAATTTGAACAATGTTGCATCATGCCATCATTAATAATATGCTCTTTATGCGAACTCATGTCATTAGTAGTGATTTCAGATATAAATATTTTTTGCAAATATTGAGTCAATGAGAAATAATATATACATCGTATTTGTAATAAAGTTTTAGTAACATATTTAGGAAATTACATAAATCTAATAAAAAAAGTCTTGTCACATCATTATTAGGTAAGTTTGCATTAAAATAAGATAAGGAGGATTGTTTCAATATCTTAGATATTTATCAAAATCCTTCAGTTGTATTTTTCTCATATACATTAAACTATATATTTGATATTTATCTATATAGGATGAAATTGTATTAATTAAGCAAAAAAGAAAAATTTGCAATGTAATAATTCATGATTTCAAAATTAATATTATATACTAACAAATTTGTAAAAGTATTTTATGTAATATAAATCCTAAAAAAATTCACAATGCCAATACATATCAATATGTAAATTAAAAATTGACAAAAAAAACTAGTGATGGAGAAAACTAATAAATTAATAAGAATATTAAATGATCTATATGAAGTTTGTAGTATAAATAGTCATCTACCAACTATGAGATGAAATAAGCAATTTTTAAAAAATTTAAAATAATGGGAGATATTATTTCTTGGATTGCATCTTAAGTGAAGTATAGATCAAGCAACTATATAAATTTTGAATTGAGGTTCTTGTTTTTTTTAAGTTGTTCATTTGTTGTTATGTTCAACCTTCAAATTACATAACTTCAAAATTTAAGTTATTCATTGTTATTAGCTTTCAACTTTTAGTATTTATTTAAATATTTATAATTTGTTTGTTATTTAAGTTGCATACCTTTAATTTTAACATACAAATTGCATGCCTTTAAACTATTTAAACCAACTAAATCAAATTTAAATGTTATTCATTGTGATTGCGTTTCAACCTTCTAAATTTTAATATTTTTAAATTCAATTAAATAGCTCATTAGGTAACTTAAAAAGTGAACAAATCATAGTAACTAAACTAAGTCCACATTAATTAGCATGATAAAAACTATAGGTAAATAAGAAAATGTACAAAAATTTCATACCACAATGAGGTAACATAAAAATTGAACAAATCCTAGTAAGTGCAAAAAATGTAAAATGTAACATTTATTAATTATCATGATAAAAATTCAAGAAAATAAGAAGAGAGAATCCTTGAGAATGTTAAACATGAAAAAAAACTATAGGTAACAACTAACAACAAAATGTACAAAAATTATTATTCTCAAATATAGTATATATGAGAAAAATGAAAATGCTAACTTGGATACCTCAATTATAAATGAGTAGCGTGATGAATACTAAAAGGAGAACAACCTAGAAAACAAATCAGATAAACTTAGAATCAAAATTAAAAATACTCAAACCCTAAATTTTTTTAGAAGTATTGAAGTGTTATCTGATAATTAGTGGTAGAATATTATTTAGTTATATAGTTTGTTTCCATTTGTTAATTAGTGGCAGAATATTATTTCATTGCTAACTTTCTAAAGTCCAATAGCGACGTAATATGAAAACATTTCACATTTAGTGAAAATATTCATTTCAATCACTAAATATAGAAATGTATAAGGATTTCATTTCTAAATAAATCCAAATATTGACATTTTCATCATTAACTGCCACACAAGATTATTTACCCATGACCGTGCTACACAATTAACGATAGAAGGATAAACTACTTCAATTTTCATCTCTCTTTTCATTTCGAATTCTGTTTTTATATATTTTCAATTAATCTGTGCCTTTTAATAGTGTTGGATTTATTTTTCATTTCTAATTGTTTCAAAAAATATTTATTTCTTTTTCTAATTCATTTTAATTTTGTTCCAACTTTTAGAAATTGAATTGAGCATTTTTAATTTCCATTTCTAATTGCCTTTATTTCTTTTAGTGATATATATATATATATATATATATATATGGTAGATATAGATACATGTTTATTTATAAACATGCATACACACACACACACAAACACCTATATATGTTTGTATATTATATATATACATATATATTTACATAGATATAGATACACACACACACACACAAACACCTATATTTACACCTATATATATATGTGTGTGTGTGTGTGTGTCTGTGTTTAAATAAATGCTACATAAGTTTATATATCACTATAAGAAAGAAGCTAATTAGAAATGGAAAAATAGAGACACTTAATTCTATTTTTAAAATTAGGAATAAAATTGAAATAGATTCGAAATAAAAATAAAATATTTTCACAAAAATTAGAAACAAAAAAATAGTTTGACACTATTAAACAAAGGAATTATTTTACATTTTATGGAAATGAAATTAGAAATTGAAGTGGAGATGAAAATTAAAACAATAATACCTTACGTCGCTAATATGATGCGGGGTCTTGGGTGGATTACTTGGCATGATATTTAGTGATAGAAAAATCCATCTTTACATCTATTTGTTATTCAAAATGATAAGTTCTCTAATAATTATGTTGAAATGAATTCTATTTCAATTAATTTAGAAAAAAATTACAGATCCAATTATAAATTCGAGATGAATTTATTTTTGTCGCTAATTTTGAAACAATATGAGAATCCGTCGATGTTATAGTTTGAAATTTTCTATGAATGAATTTAATTCCATCGCTAATTTAGAAATTGAAACTAATTCCATCGCTATTTTATGTTAATTATGTTTTTGAGGAATACTTCATCTGTACAAAAATTTGTTAGGGTTTAGTCTGGATTTCCTCTAATCTATCATCATCTATCCACAATTTTAAGTATCAATTCATCCATTTTTGTGTTTTTCACCCTAATCATCTATCACTAAGATATACAATTTCATTTTTTGTAGATTTCAAGTTTTAGTTTTGCATTATATTGTTAAATTATTAAGTGCTATGGTATTCAAGAAAGATATAGTTGTTGTTTTAGTTGATTGGTTTTTTATTTCTATGAAAAGATTATGAACATAATCTTTTCATAGTAAATACAAATCATTTTAGTCGATTGGATTTTATCATGATTACAATAATGACATTAATGTAACTCAAAATTTTGCATTGAATTACAAGATACATTAATTACTTAAGTTTCAATTATAAATAATTCATTTGAATTAATGTAATTGAAGTTCATTGCACATCCACTAATCTATTTGAATTAATTCTCTAAGATTGGTATACAATCTTTAGTTTACATTAATGATATCTGCATCTAATTAAGTTGCATTCGATTTTCTTAAAAAATAAAAGAGAAATTTATATGAATGGAGTGTACAAGGTACATTATCCTATTATCTTCATTTTACATTACTATATAACTCAAAGAATGATATTTTTTTTATCATAATCCAAACATACTTTGAAATTTGTCAAGAATTTTAAAATAAATTCATTTAATTACATATTAATATGTATGTCTATTGACTTTAGTTTGAGAAAATATGTCTCCAGTAAATACAAATGCATATGTATGTCTAGGGCTAAAGAAATCTCCTAATTACTTTATAGTTTTTTGCAAAAAAATTATGTTTTATTCCTTCTAAATTTATTATTATGTTTTGCTTATATGTGATATTTGATTAATTTTTGTGATTTCATCATTCATAGATAAATATGTAATATTTAGTTATTTGTGTATGAGTAAACTACAATTAAAGGCTTTTAGTAAATATAGAAGAAATTAATGCAACCCCCATTATCTTATAAGATGCGTTTAAACCATATAATGCACTAGATTTTATAAAAACTTTAAAGTTACATGTGGTTGGTTCGGATCACTACTGAGATGATTGGTCCGTGTGAAAGTTTTTCATATGCATCTATCTTGGGGTTGGTAAGGGGGGATTGGGGGGATGGTGAAAAAAAATTAAAAAAACCTTCATTGTTTATTTTAATGTAAACTTAACTATGAATGATGTGACTACAAAATTTTAATGACATTAATGTAATGCCATAAATATGCTACTTTAACTATATTAAAAATAAGTCATTATATACATTGTTATTATTCAAAATATGTTGGTATTATGTGTTACATGAATAGAAAATATTATACTAACTAATCATTAATGGATGAATGTCAGACTAAAAGAAAGGTTTTTGACTAATGAGTCTATAGAGGTGATTGTTGAGTTTGTTGATTTTGATAAAAGGCACCTTGTATTTATTGATAGAAAGAAAATAGGATGCCTATGTAATGACCATAAATGTTAGAATCAAAGTTTCTAATATGTGGACATAATATGATATCATTTTGCAAAAAATAGATTTATTAGAGACTATTATGTTTGGTATATATATATGAGGAATAGTTGTACCATAAACAACAAATCATTATGTACATAGAAATGTTAATTCAAATGTTGTAATAAAATATATCAATCCCAATGATGCATGTGAAGTAATGTTGAATAATTTTTATTAATCATTCCTTCAATCTAGATGGCACTGATAATATCCCAAAATCATCGGCAAAATAATTTTATTAAATACTCAAAGCATCAGAAGAAAAGGTTTAAATAGGTAATCCATATGGCCACTCAAAGTTATTTATAGTGGCTAGAGTTTTGAATTTAAAGGCAAACCACCATTTTTTATAAATGATGTTTTGATGAAATGTGCGAGTTATTATCTAAATTTTTACCAAAGAATAATGTCATGATATATCACATTTATAGCATAAAGAAGTTAATATGAGGTTTGGGGTTGCTTGTATAAAAAATTCATTACTGCATTAATGGCTATATGATATATTAGGGTGAAGATAGTAAAGTAATTACTTGTAATTTTTGTAACTATCCTCGCTACAAAAGACATACTGAATGTAAAAGGTAGAGAATAAATATTTATCATAAGAAAATGTATTACTTCTCATTGATTTCTCTTCTACAAATATTATTTCTATCTTAAGTCACTACTAATGACATGAGTTGGCACAAAAAACATATTACTTAAGAATGCATGATTTAGTATTGCTCAGATTCTCCATCCTAGTAACATTTTGATGATATTCATCCATCTATTGTAAATAAAAATCAAAATATTAGATTAGGGTTATGCATATATGGATTTCAACCATTTGGATAAACAAGTAAAAAATACACTATCTTACATACAAAACAACAATCTCAAATGAATGCTAAGGCATTGAGGAAAGGCCATATAGTTGTAAAAGGTACACCACCTTTGAGATCATGTGCTAAAATATTAGAGGTGATTGAGACATCTTTTGGGATTTTTCTTATTGAAATATCTTTTGGGATTTGCCTTATTGAAAAACCAACATAATTAGACACAACTTAGATGTGATATACTTTGAGAAAAACTTTGTTGATAATATTTGTAATACCATCATGAATGTGGAAGGAAAAATAAAAGAAAATAATAAATCAAGAGATGATTTGAAAGAGTTTTGTTCACATCCAAAGTTACATAAGGATGAATCAACAAATAAATTTCCTAAGGCCTATCGTCTTGATAAGGATACAAAGGAAGATTTGTTCAAATGGCTGATAAAGCTCAGATTCACCAATGGATATTCATCTAATATGAGCAGATGTGTTGATATAAAGAAGCATACAATTATTTGGGATTAAAAGTCATGACTACTATGTGGTTATGTAGAGGCTAATATCCATAGCATTTAATGAATTATTTTTAGAAAATATTTGGGAAGCATTGACTAAAATAAATAAGCATTTTTTAAGAATCTTACTTGCAATATCATAATAAAGAAAAACATAGAGCAATTACAAAATAACATACCTATATTTACATGCAGACTTGAATATCTTTTTCTTCCTCGCTTCTTCAACTATCTGGAACATCTTATGATCCACTTACCTTATGAATGCGATAGTAGACTCTATGCAATACAAATGGTTGTTTCCATTTAAGAATTTATATAATTTTCAATTGTTAATCTAAAAATTTAAATGTATCCGACAAATAAATTGTATTATAGTTAAATATTTTTTAGATATCTTAGAAAATTAAAAAATAATTTTCAAAATAATATCAGAGTTAAAGGATCAACATATGCAATGCCTACTTAGTTGAAAAAGCTTTAACATTTTGTGCACATTACTTTTGGCCATATGTATATAATTCGAATAACAAATGTTACTAAATAATAATTATGGTATTGGGTATGGATCAGAAGAAAATGATTTGCTTTCCATTTTCACCCTTGTAGGTTGATCATTTGGTAGAGCAAAATCAAGATATTTTTTTGATGACTATTTGTATCATGTTACACACACATATATCTTGTGAATTGTGAAAAAGTTAAACCTTATATTGAGTAAGATTTATAATTATTTTACATCATCATATCTTTGTCATGGTATATGATATACCTTTTTTAATATTCAAAATAACTTCAATGTCTTTTTTATAGAATTTATGGTAAGGAATTAAGGAAAAGAATATTGCATATTGATGGTACTTCCATCGATGTAAAGGTTGAAAAATATTTTATTTTGGTTTTAAAAATTTATCAATATATATCTTATCATTCTTCTAAAATTTAATGTGCAACATTATATATGTATGTTTTTATTTTATTTCAATTTGTAGGTACATTTTAGATCATCAAATATATATAATAGACAAATAAAGGATCCTACAAAATAGTTATTACAAAGTTTACAGACATAGCTCATTCAATGTGTAAATGGATACAAATTTTATACTTTGAAATATGGTTCAAATAGAGCTGCATTGAATAGTAGTATATGCATCGAGGGGTCTAACTCTACTACATCTAATATTAACTTTCATGGTTGATTAATTGAAATTCTATACATAGAGTATCATGTTTTATCAATTAAGAGGATAATTCTATTTAACTATGAATAGTTTGATCCTATTTGAAATTTGGGTACTAGAATTTATCATCAATACAACCTTGTAGATTACATCATAATAAATAGTATTGTAAAAATGAGCTATCTATCCTTGCGGTGCAAGTAAAACAAGTGCGTTACAACACTTATCTAACCACGAGAAAAAATGTTTGTGACTGGTGGGTAATATGTAAAATAAAACCTAGACCAATTGTGAAAGTTCTTGAAAAAAGATATTATTGTCACACCATCATGTGTACCTATATTTCAAAAGAATGATGTGAAACTTCATCTAATCAATCATGTGGTACATGATGAGCTTGAAATATTACTTAGCGAAGATAGAAACTATTTGGACATTGATGATGCCCATGTTGAAGAAGAAGATGAGAAAGAATTAATTACACAATCATATGAGGATGAATATATAAATAAAGATTATTTGTTAGAAATTTCCAATGATAAGTAGATATATATTGAGAGTGATATTATATTGTATTGCTTATTTTGTAACTGTTATAATTTAGGTGTTTCTCATTGTGTTTTGTAACGGTTAGAAATTTACATAATTTTTTTTTTCATATTTGTGAATGTCAATGTGTTTCTCATTATGTTTTGTTAGAATGACATATTCACTATATGTTTTTATTGTCTTTGTATTTTTTAATATTTATATAACTTGAATCATGTTTGAGACATGACAATTCAAGTGGTCGAGGATCTCAATTTATGGGGAGGAGTAGAGGAAGTCAACTAATAATTTATGGAGAAGGAATTCAACATTTATTTAGTGATGACGACACTACAAATATTTCTTCATATTCTCCTACACATCAAGAGGATTGACATCACCTCATCATGAGACATATGGATTGACTACCATTAATATTCATTTTTATCTCATTATGTACCAGCAGATATTTTTAACTTCGTCTCACCTATCTTATGAGGTACATACATTGGTACTACAACATTAACAATGGTTTGATATTCACAATTCATTATTTTTATGCAAAGTTATGAAAAATATTCATTCAGCCTATATTTGATAATAAACAATACATAGCTTTTAGAAATTTACTATATGCATGAATTATCATTTTTCATTCTTTTCATTTATAAAAAATTTAAAGTACAACTATGAATGAAAATATAAATAAATAATTATGGTTAAAATATAGTACTCTTAATTCAAAACAAGCTATGATGTTGTTATGTATCCGATATTATCATTGAGAATGAATATAATGTTTGCTTTAAGATATTGTGGATAAGTTATAAAAATGAATAAAATATTAACTTTGTTATAGAAATATGAGTGTATTTTGTTTATGTGTATATATATGTACATGCTGATATTAAATTACTTGTAGATTTATTCTTTTTGCTTCTCATTTAATTAAGAATATATTTAAGGAGAAACTAGTTGTGAGGGTATAAAATGGAGCAAAGTGCCCCCTATAATGGAAGAATATTATTAGGAAGAATTTGAAGTATAATTTTATTGCATTTATTAATTTGTCAACATATTTTTTTATGAAATACTATGCAAATAATTGCATCACAATGTATTGTATTTTTTTTTTATTTTTTGTAGAAAAAATATAAATGGATTAATATTTTATTGATCTCAGTGATGGATACATGAAAATATGTAGCTAGTATCAAATACAATGACAAAATTGGAAAATAGAGAAAAAAGTATGGTAAAGATACAAAGCCAAATAGTCTTCCCCTTAATGTTTGGATCAAATGGTGAGAATACTGGAATAGTGAGAAGTTCCAAACATATTGGATCAACTGATGTTCCCCTTAATATTTAGATCAAATGTTTGGATCAAATGATGGTAATACTAAAATAGTGTCCCCCAAATGACATTACACAATCATCATTAGAAAAAATAGGTGAAAGATAATGACCTTCTAAACATATTGGATGTTCAAAGATGACCTACCAATATTAAGTAGATTTGTTAAAATTATTTTTTCTAGTTTATTATGGTTTGAACTTTGTGGATGCAAATAATAATAAATGTATGACAATATATCATATACATCATTATTAACTATTATTTATTTTCAGGAGGTTGAGTTGGTATGTCCATCAATACTATTTGAGGTCTTCAAGCAAATAAACAAAAAGAATGATGAATCATTTATAGATAAGTGGTTAAATGATATTAATGTGAGTTTGTAAATTTATATTTTTAGTGTATTATATAAATTACAATGTATGAAACAAGAAATTATAAAAAAAATATAATTTTTGGCACTCAAGAAAAGTAATATCCAAAGTCAAGTATTTTTTTATTATTGTTATTAATGAGTTAGTGTATATGAACTTCTTAAATATAATGACTCACTTTATTTTTATATTAATTTTTAGTAGGGTGTTGACAGTTTGATGAGCTGATATAAATTTAATTGAATATAGTAATAATAAGTTATATTGTATTGTAACAATTATAGGATGTTGTTGAGTATATAGTTGTAATTACTTCATGACTGATATATTCTTCTACATAGGTGCAAGAGATTGATGTTGTACACATTTACATTCATGTTGTTGGAATGGAGCTGAAAAATGTTAAGTATATGGTTTTGGTACTCATGCATCTACATTTTATCCAGATTTTGTTTGGATCTTTTTATCTTCATCTTCTAATTACAATAATTTGTTGATTGAGTAGTTGTGTGAGGAAATGCAAGAAATTCAAGAAATTTTGTAAAGAAAAAATGAAGAGATACAACAAAAGAATGAAGATGTACAAAAACAAATTTAAGAAATGAAAAAAATAGAGGAAGAAAGAATGAAAAGAGATAGATAAATAATGGAAAGAGAAGAAAAAATACAATATAAGATTTTGAAAATGGAGAAAATAATATGTAGGTAGGCATATGATTCAACTCTTTTTTATCATTTTGAAGAAAATCTATCTAGATCTTTGGAGGATAATACTAGAGGTGTCAACTGGGCCGGGCCGGGCCGGCCCATTATGAGAATTTCCTATGCCCGGGTAAGGCACGACCCGTGATGTGCCGAGGCCAACTAGGCCTCGTGTCGTTCCTGACCCGGCATGGTTCGGTGGCCCGTGGCATGGGTCGGGGTCACACCTAGTCTCACACCCGCACCCGCAGACCTGGGCTCCAGGCATCCCGCACCCTCACGAGTCACGGGTCACGGCTCACCCTCTTGTGACTCGGTGAGTCGGGCCTAGCTTCCTGCACACAAAGACCGCGGGTAGGGTCCAATCAGACCCGACCCAACCCGATCCCCCCCCCCCCCAACGGGCAAAAAAAATTTTGAATTTTAGCCGTTGGATCTCGCCTCCAACTACTAGGGGACAAAATCTGATGGCCCTCATGATTTTGCCCCCTAAAATATTAAAAAAAATTAAAAAAAACAAAAAAAAATTACTTTTTAAAAAAAAAATTATTTTCTTTAATCTATAAAATCCTCCCCACCTCTCTATAATATTTATGTTTTTCATAAATATTTATTCTCTCAAATCTTACATTTTCACTCTCTCAAAACTCTTGCTGCTCTCTATCGGGACTTGAGATTTCATCATTTGGCTTGGCTTTTCGGGAATCTCAACTCGAGTTTTGAATTTTGAGCTAGACTGTGGTGCACAGTGCATGTGATCGACCTCATTGCTTTACCGAGTAATTTATTTTAAGTTTCTCTCTCTCTCTCTCTCTCGGTCTCTCTCAAGTCTAGTCTCTCTCTCTCTAGTCCTAAAATAGTTAAATTTAAAAATCTATCATCTATTCTCTACATAAGTGTCATGTTTAACAAAAATCCTAAAAAATGACAAATACTAATGAAACATATTTAAATTTAGAAAATAAAAATCTTACACAGAGGTCTGAGGCTGCTTTAACTTTGGTTTCTCTAGTTGTCTCAACCCAAACTTCTAAAAAACAAAAAAGAAGGAGGACTTCTGTAGTTTGGCCTCATTTTAATATAATAAAACAAAAAAAAATGTTAGGGGTGAGGAAGAAGAAATAACACAGTGTAATTATTGTATGAGAATTTAAACTTGTAAGAGTTCATTTGGGACTGGGCACCTTAAGAAGCATGCCAAATTATGCACCAAAAAATATGGTTCATTAGATCCTAGGAAAACACAACTTGACACTTCATTTTTTGAGACTAGATCTAGTTTAGTCTCAAAGTTTACTCCCTTCATATACTCTAGCAAGTTGGGTAGGGACTGCATGTCAAGACTTATCATTGATGGGTCTTCTGATCAGATTTTCAAAAGATCCAAGGGTAGTGTGCATCATGCAGACATATTTTCAGCCTGCTTATCATAGGATTCCTAGATCTACACCTAGGAATGACATACTAAAATTGTATAAGTTAGAAAAACAAAAAATAATTAATGAATTTATGGCATATAGTGGAGTGGTGTCCGTGACGTCCGATATCTGGACAAGTCACGATGAATCATCTTATGCATGTCTCACCAGCCACTATGTAGATTCTAACTAGACTGTGAATAACAAAATTTTAGGATTCTCTGAGATTCTCCATTTGCATGATGGCCCGGTCATTTTTAAGTGTATGATGAAAATCTTTAGGGAATATAAAATTCAAAATAAAATTTTTAGTATCACATTCGATAACGCATCTAATAATGGAGTAACAATTAATATGTTTGTTAGGAATATTAGAGACGCACCATTTGGAGAGATTTTTCATGTCAGATGCATGTGTTACGTGATTAACCTGATTGTTCAAGTGGGTATGAAGGTGTTTTCTCTTTCGTTGGATAATATACGTAATATACTAAAATATATTCACACTTCTCGTAGACAAAAAGAGTTTGGTAGTCTCTATTTGTCTGCGAATTTTAAGAAGAATAAATTTCAATCGGATGTGAAACATCATTAGAATTACACATACCTGATGTTGGAGTCATGTGTTGGATACGAACACATGATATCTGACTACGTCAATAGTAAGATTGACGAACTTATTATTGATGACAGTGACTGGGCTTCAGGAATTTTATTTATGAAAATTGAACATTTTTTATGACACAACGAATATGTGTTCGTCGGTTTATATGCCCACGACTTGCATTGCACTCAGGTGCATATGTAACATTAGTAGGATGTTTAGGAAGTATCGAGCTGACCTGACACTTAGCCGTATGGTTGCAGAGATGGAAACCAAGTACTTAAAGTACTAGTCCACCATTCCATCTCTTTATTGCCTTGCTGCATACATGGACCCTAGGGTTAAGGTGGAAGGGATAGAAAACACATTGACTTACATTTCCTCGTGCATGAACCTGGAAGACCCACCTGAAGGGATCATTCACGAGAAGTTGACTGACCTATTCACATACTACGATACTAGGTATGGTGGTGTGAGTAATGAGACTGTGATTACGGACATGGTTACCTTGTTCGGAGATGATGATTTTTCCATTCAGCTAGTGAGGGGGAAACGTCAAGGTGGACCATCATATAGGAGCGAGCTTTCTCGGTAGTTAGATACCGATTACTGCTCAATCCTATCACATTCTGATATTAAGAATATTGATATATTCAGTGGTGGAAATCATATGAGTCCACCTTTCCCGTGCTATCTAGCATGACACGGGATCTACTAACTCCTACGGTGTCAAGCATAGTATTAGAGTCTGTTTTTCTGTTGCAGTGAATGTGATTTCAGATAGGAGATCGAGATTACGTCCATATATTGTTGAGGCTTTGGCCTATTTGAACGATTGGGAGGATTCGAGGTTTAGCATCCATGATCGTGCTGGAGCTAGGATTGCAGCTGCATCCACTGCGAAAGCGGATGAGTTGATTGCTAATGATGATGATCCATATGATACTGATCTTGATATTGCGGCCAATGATGCTCATGATATGCTAATTGATGATTGATGATGATCCACTGTTTTTTGATTTCGATGTTTTATTTTTTATTGATTGTATGCTTTATTTTTACATTACATTGAAAATTTAATTTGTTTGTTTCGGACCTTCGGTATCTATTGGCTGATTGATCATTTCTTATTTGGTTTGCTTTTGTTTTTTTTACTTTTTAATTGTTTTTAATGAAATTGTTTGCTTTATTTATTTTTTTGTTTAATTTTTTCATTTAACAATTTATAACTCTATAATTTAATTCTAATAAATTATAAACTAATATTATTTTAAATTATAAAAAAAAATTAAACTTTGTAATTTAATAAAATTTTAACAAGTTTCATTTTATAATTTTAATATATTATACATTATATATAATTCTATATATAATATAATATATATTTTATTTAAACTAAAAAATTAAACTTTAAAAATTTTTTAAAAAAAAATTTTAACCATGCCCGTACGGCTTGGCCTGGTCCGATCAAGCCCAGCTTTGATAAGTCGTGATGGGCCGGGCATGAAAGCATGGCAGTGCTCTAAAAAACAGGCCGGGCCGAGCCGGCCCGCCCCGTTTGACATCTCTAGATAATACTCATCTCGACAATGGTTTGTAGTTTTTTTTAATGTAGTACTATTACATTTTTGTAATAGAATTGTTTGTGGTAAACTTTTATTTTTTTATTTTCTTATTTTTTGATGTTATTAATGTGTATTGGAATGGATGAACTTTGATATTTGTTATTTAATGTTTTACTTTGTAGTGAATGTTAATATGAATATCATTCGATGAATAACATACATGTACTTATTAGATTGCAGGTTATATGGTTTATGTATGTAGTTAGTATATAGCATACAAAAACTATAACAAATAAGACATATTCCTATTGCAGAAAATAAAAATAAAAAATAGCATTTCAAAATTCAATTCTAATTTGGCAATGAATTTTGTGTTTGTATTCTATTCCATCACTAATTTAGTATCGGAATAGAAATGATTTAAAATTTATATCGCACATATTAGAAAAGCCCATGTAATTTTTGTTTCTAAAATTTAGAAAGAAGCCTTTTAAAAATGAAATTTTTTCATTTCTATTGACATCGCAAATTTAACATTGCGACATAATTAGAAATGGATTTGGCAATTTCTAACAAACTTATTTCTTGAGTATATAAAAAGATATATATATATATATATAAACTTACATATATAAATGTTAATACACACACACGCACGCACAAATAAATAAATAAATAAATAAAAATATATATATATGTTATGTTATGTTGTGTGTGTGTGTGTGTGTGTATTCAAAATAAAATTTTTTAAAACAAGAATGAAACCACTTTTGGAAATCAAAGCTGTTTCTTTTGTTTTTAAAAAAATAGAAATAAATGGTTTTTATATTCTAAAATCATTGTTGTGTTTAAAAAAAATGGAAATGAGTAGTTTTCCAATTATAAAACCACTGTTGTTTTATGTGTGTGTGCGTGTATCATACATACATATATATATATGTTTGTCAATTTTTATATATATTTTTATATTCACATATATGTTTATATAAGTATATCGGTGTTTCCATTTATATATCTATCTATATATAACTATTTTGATTTATTTTGTAAATGATAATAAACTCGTGATCAAGTGCTTTGTTGTAAATTTGGCAAATGGAAGACATGGGTTCAAATTCTACCTTGCCTATTCTATGACATTAATTTGTTTCTTTGTTTTTAAAGATATTTTTTGAATTAATTAAATCATAATTTATTTATTTTATCCAAATTTCAACGGACAAATTCAGCTTAATAAATTTTAGTGTACTAAAACTTAATTATTTTAAAAAATTAGTATATACTTTTTATTATATAAATTTAAATGCACTAAATCATAAATATTTTGCATATGGTGTACCAAAACATAAATCTCTCTAAAGAGGTACATCAGATTCTAAAATAATTAAAGTTTGGTGTATTTAAATTAATTAACATGATTTTTCCCTCTGAAATTCGGAAAAAAAATAAAATTTAATTTTAATTATTTGATTAACCAACATTAAAAAGAATAAAACTACTTAATCTACCCGCCAAAACCGAACAACCAATCGATTGCACATATATTATCAATTGACAAGCAAATTGAAATACTCATATATATATATATATATAATATGGAAACACATATATAAGTATGCATAAATATATATAGAAATAAAAACATATATAAATCGACAAAATACACACACACACATACAAACATATAAATACATACGTACATACATATAATATATATATATAACTATACATAACTATATAAATATATTTATATATAATTATATATCAACATATAAATAAAAATAAATAATTAAACACACACACACACACACAATTAAACATATATATATATATATATATATATATATATATATATATATATATATATATATATGTATGTATGTACATATGTATGTATGTGTGTGTGTGTGTGTGTGTTTATATTTATTTATCGATTTATGTATTTTTTTATATTTATATATATTTATGTATATTTATGTATATATATATATATATATTATGTATATTTATATATGTTTTTCTATATATATTAATATTTCAATTTATTTCTCACATGATAATATGCTCGTGATCAAATAATTTGTTTGGTTTTGGTGAGTAGACGATATGAGTTTGAATCCCATATTGCCCTTATTACATGATTATATAATTTTATGTTTTTTAATGTCACCTAACCATATAATTAGGGGGGAAATATGTTTTGGGGTATTTCCCTATAAATTTTTAACATTTAGAACCAAAATTTTTGATATTTTAAAAAAAAGTTAACCTAAAAATAAATTAAAAATAAGGGCACTCGAATTCGTAAGTTTTAAACTACCCTTGCCCCTCACCTATCGTCCCTCCCTAGCCCTTGCCCCTCGCCCTCGCCCTCACCCTCCCCCCTATCCCTTGCCCCTTGCCCTCGCTCCTCGCTCACGCCCATGCCCTCGCCCTCCCCCCTATCCATTGTTCCTTGCCCTCGCTCCTCGCCCACGCCCACGCCCACGCCCACGCTCACGCCCACGCCCTCAGCCCTTACCTTTCTCCTCTATCCCCCCGCCTGTCTCTACAAGCTCCATTGTGGAACTCGAAGGAGCTCCATGAGCTCCACGAAGGAGCTCGTCGAGCTCCAATGAGCTCAATCATAGAGCGCATTGGAGTTCCATCGTGGAGCTCAATGGAACTCTACGAGCTCTAAGAAGGAGCTCGCCGTTGATCCTTTGTGGAGTTTCGTCAAGCTCTAGTGAGCTTGATTGTAGAGCTTCGTCGAGTTCCAGTGAGCTTGAAGTGGAGCTAACCGGAGCTCGATGAGCTCCCTCGATGAGCTCATTCGTGGAGCTCATTGAGCTCTAGTGAGCTCTACTTTGAGCTCGCTGGAGCTCCAAGAAGGAGCTCGTCGAGCTCAAGTGAGCTCCACTATCAAGCTCAATGTATCTTGTGGAGTTCAGTCGAGCTCTATAATGAAGCTCCATCAAGCTCACTAGAGCTCCTTCATGGAACTCAAGGAGCTCCGTCAAGCTCCACAACGGAGCTCCAGTGAGCTCCAACGAGCTCAATCATTGAGCTCACTGGAGCTCGACTAGCTCTTTCATGGAGTTTTGTCGAGCTCCAGCGAGCTCGACGTAGAGATCGAAGAAGCTCCAAGGTCGAGCTCGAAGAAGCTCCAAGGTCGAGCTCGCTGGAGTTTCACTTCGAGCTCGTTGGAGCTCAACAAAGGAACTCATGGAGATGTGTGTGGGGAGAGAGAAGCAAGAGGTGAGGGCAGACTGACGAGGAGAGATAAATGAGGGCGAAAGGTGATGGCGTGGGAAAGGGGCGAGGGGCATGAGAGAGGGGAGAGGGGCATGATAGATGGGTGAGGATAGTTTGACTTACAAATTCGTGTGGCTCTATTTTTAATTTATTTTTAGTTCTGTGACTCTTAAAAATATCAAAATTTTATTTTCTAAATATTAATAATTTATAGGGAAACATCCCAAAACATAATTCCCTCATATAATTAAATTACTTTTTTTTCCAAATTTTGAAAATCAAAATTGAGTTAATGAATTTAAATAAATCAAAATTTATTTATTTTAGTATATGATATATTTTTAATTATAAAAATTTTGTGTTTGGCATACAAAAATACAAAATATTTGTTTTTTGTTGGACCATGAGTTAAGGTGTCAAGTAGGACATGTCGTGTCAACATGACCTGATTTTTGGTGGCTCATCGAGCCATCATGCAGGGTCATGCACAACAAAACTCAAAAAAGGCACGGTCTCATTGGCCTAATTGGTTTGAGTCTATTGGAATTGGGCTGATTTGTGCTGGGTAATGATGAGTTCATGTTGGGTCGTGCTGTTGGTTCCAAAAAGTTCAGGATCGAGCCTTCATGTTTCGGATCGAGTGACCTCGGGCAAGTGGGTAGAGCAACGCAATGTGTCTAGATCATGGGTAAAGTTTGTTTTAAAAAAAAAAATTATTAAAAAAAATAGGTGTGGTGGGTGGGTCTGGATCAGTCCAATCAGACAACGGCTGAGCCCGACCTGACTGTGCCTTTGGGCCCGACTGTGCCACAGTGCTGCTGGATCGTGCCTTTGAGCCAAGCAGCCGGGTCATGCCTGGCCCAGCATGAGCCCGGCAACCCCCAGCCTGGCACGGCACAGATGGCCGGGACATGGGCGGGTCCCGGGCTACTCGGCACTTACACTATCCACTAGATTGAATCATTAAGAGATTGAACAGTTTGTCCGGACATACGGCATTAAGAGATTAAACAGTTTGTGCGGACACGCGGCTTGAAAGATTGAACAGTTTGTGCGGACACGCGGCTTGAAAGATTGAACAGTTTGTGCGGACACGCGGCTGGAAGAGATTGAACAGTTTGGGCGGACACGCAGCTTGAAGTGATTGAACAGTTTGGGCGGACACGCGGCTTGAAGAGATTGAACAGTTTGTGCGGACACGCGGCTTGAAGAGATTGAACAGTTTGTGCGGACACGCTGCTTGAAGAGATTGAACAGTTTGTGCGGACACGCTGCTTGAAGAGATTGAACAGTTTGTGCGGACATACGGCATGAAGAGATTCGGACATACGGCATGAAGAGATTCGGACATACGGCATGAAGAGATTCGGACATACGGCATGAAGAGATTGAACAGTTTGTGCGGACATACGGCATGAAGAGATTGAACAGTTTGTGCAGACGTACGGCTTGTTGGTAATGGAATTGTTAAGGAGGTGCTATTGGGTGAGGGTTAATTGGAGAAACTTGCTGCTTTCCGGCGGTGTAATGACAATAGTTGCGACGGTTCTTCCAACTCTTTTGCTAACTGATTCTGCCGATCTATGGTTCTTTTCGCCACCTTTTACAGTTCCTCCATTCAAGGATGCGAATGGAAGCTTAATGTTGAGGGATGATGCTGCACTGGTAAAAGTGAAGCAGTGGTATCAGGAAGGCGTGGAGCAATTGAATCCTGTTTCATCTCCTCCAATCATCGGTGCTAATTCTACATTCAAATTTAAGAAAGAAAAGGATGCGTATTTATTTGGCAGAGATTCTTCACATATAGTAAAAAAGAAGAAAACCAAAGAAAATAACGAACGAATGGTTGTCAATTCTGTTATTACCCCCTCATCGCCTGGCCTACAGGTATGCTATTCAATATTCATAACCATGATGGCGTTGTATACCCAATTTTGATTTTCTTTTGTCTTTTATTTGACTTGACGTAGTTCAGACATACATAAATTCCTTGTCACCTTACAACGCCCTTGTTTATGCTAAGAAAGAGATAGAGCATACTACTTTGGTAACGGACGATCCTTATCTGCACCCTCCAAATTTTAGGAATGTTTCTGTTTTTAGAAGGTATATTCTTCATTACCTTAATATTCCTGCATTTTTGACCTCATATTTGCTTTCTGTTTCATTTTTTTTTTCGACATGTAGAGGAGGGAACAAGGAAGAGAACCCACGTTTTTATGAAGGTAGTCGTGCTGCCATTTCAAATTAGATATATGAATTTTATTGAAGTGATTTACTGAGTATAGAGGGCTATCAAATACATTATTATTGCTTAATAGAAAGGATATGCAGGATCACCATTTTATAGAATGGTCATGCAATATTGCTCTTTTAATAATCGCTGACATAACATCAACTCTCTTCTATATGTGCAGTATCACTAATATTGAGACGAATAACTTTTTTTAATGTATTTTTTATACTTTTTTTCTGTCTTTATTCATCTTATAACATATAGAAAAAAATGTTTATGCTGCAGCACAACTCTTATGGGTTATACTATATAATGTAATCTTTATTACTTTGTCATTCTTTTCCTATGGATCCTAAAATAATGCTAATTTTTAATATAATATATAAGAAGAGAAGAGAGAGATGATTGAGAAGGTGAAAAAAAAAAAGAAAATAAAATATTGTCATTTCTTAAAATCAAAATCATCATTATTAATTAAATTTTATCTTAATTATTTAAAATTAAATTTATGAATTATATTTTTTTAATTTACTTAGTTAAGAATTATATATATATTTAATCATTTTATTATTATATTTTTATTTATAATACTCACCTAATTTTTTAAGGTATTTTCTAGTTTTTTTATTTACTTGAACAATATCTTAGTTTTTAACCGATGTGTACTAAGAGGTTTATGTTGGGCGTGACTAAATCATCTTAGTTTTAAGGTATTATTATAATTTTATTGTTAATAATTTTTTTTAATTATATCATTTGTCTTCTCACATATTTTTTTTATTATCATTATCTCTGTTATTTTTATCTTTAATGTTTGTTGTTTTTTGGTGCTTAACATTTATTTTTATAAAATATGATTAATTTTATAATTAATTTATATAATTTTTTTAATCAATTTGATACTCTGTATCATCCATCACATAATTTTTAAGATCATTTTCTATCTATTTTATGTAATCTCAATCATACAAGTTATATTCTTATTAGTTTTTATGTTAATACTAATTAAAGAGTCTAGATATTTAAATTGATATTTATTGTTTTTTTATTTTGATCACTAAATCAGTATGATTTTTAAATTTAATTAAACTCATTTGAAAATTATTGTCTTATTAGGATTAATTTTAAATCTTTTAGGCTTAATTATTGTTATCTAAATTTTTAGTTTTCAACCTAATTATTTTTCAATGTTATCAACTAATACTATGTTATTTGTAAATAATGTATACTAAGACTAAGAGTTATCTTATTAGAAATCTGTTGATAATTTATTCATAATTAGAATAAAAATATAATAATTGAGTGATGATCCTTGGTAAAGTCTTATAATTATTGAAAACTTGAGTGATGTACCAAATCAATATAATTTTGAATGATATTTTTTCACATATATTTTGATCAACTTAATATATATTTGATATTCTTTTCTTATATAATATCTATGAAATATTTTTTTGAGATTTTATTACAAGTTTTTTTTAATTGATAAAAGTCATCCATTAGTTTTTGTTATTTTTTTCTATCTTTTGATTAATTATTTGACAAAGTAATTAGTCATAATAATGGATCTACTTGACATAAATTCAAATTAATTATTTAAAAATTTTATTTTTTCTGAATTCATGTTTAATCATTTTTTTTTTCAAAATTTTATAGTATGATTCAAGAGCTTAATACTTAAATTTTTTTTATAATTTTGAATATTTTATTGTTATAAATAATAATTATAATAATTTTCTTTATTTATTTGATTTTTTTTTTGTTATTTATAATCTTGTTAAACTACTTAGTTAATTAGATTATGCATTTCTCACCAATGAAATTCTAAACCTTAATAGGGATGTTATCTGACCACATGACTTTTCTTGCTTTCATCTTCTTGAAAGATTATTTAATTTTCATGAGTCTTATTATAGTTATATATTTAAAATTGTTTAGATTTTTATTGTTTTTTTTAAAATGTAAATCTGTGAATTTATTTATAAGATAAAATTATATTTTTTATCTTTTTTTTTGATTTTTTAATTTTCTATTATAATATGATTATTTTCATTGTTAATGTATCCCACATGATTAATACCTATTTTTTCTCTCTTATCCTAGCAATTTTATAAATGCTATTTCTATCTTTTTACTTTTTGACTTATTATATAATTTATCATTTACCTTAAAATCAATTTTAAATATCACTTAATTAATTTTTGTTTTGTTTTGTTATATACTTTCATAATGTTTTTATACATATTTTTTAATATTTTTAAAAATAAGTTTGTTTTTCAATGTAAATAAATATTTTTTCGATATTCATAAAATTTGTTTTAATTTTTTTTATAAAATGATTTACCACATTTTATTTAGTATTTGCATATACGTCTTATGATTAATTAACTTAAATCATATAGTATTTTCTCGAAGGCACATTTTTTTTTCTTTAAGTTTTTTAATTTATTTTTAGATATTTATTTAAAATATTTTATTGATTATACTTTGTAAGACACATTATAATTAATATATGTTGATTGATTAAATGTTTACTTGGTATCAATTTACATTCTTATATAATACTTTATTCACTATTTTTAATAAGAAAAAAATGTCTTTTGGAATTATTTTGCTTATTAGTTCTTCTTATATTTTCTTAAAATATGTAATAGTTATCGAAAGATCATAAGCTAAGATAAAATTTAAGGTAGTTCGTATTTTTTCTTGGTATGCCTTGTGTTATTTTATCTATATTTTTTTAAAAAAATTTATTTATTCTTTCATTCAATTTTACTAGTATAGTATAGAAACTAATTATATCTAAGACATTTCTATTTGTTATTAGTTTGATTGTTATAAGTTTTTTAAATTTTTTTGAGCTTTATAAATTTTTTTATTTTTGTCTATATTTATTGTAATATTATTTTTATTTGTCATTTTGTTTATATATCAAAGCTTATAATCATCTTTCTATAGATATTTAATTTTTTATTTAGTCTATTGTAAATGTATTATATTAACATTTCTATATTCTAGGGTATCAATTAATTCTTTGTAATTATCAATAACATAGAATTAGAGTTAATTTCTTTAATTATTATCATCTAAGAAAATGTGAATTCCTTTTTTTTTATTATAAAATTAGATATGATTGTATTAATCTTTGCAAAGATACAATACTCGTATAATGTAGTATATTGCCTAAAGTGAATAACCGATAGACCCCTAGTCCACAACACCTACACAAGGTGCAATAACATAATGGTTTCCAAGATTGTGAATGCAACAAATACAAAAGAACTTATTGGTTGTGTTTTCATGTGACAACTTAACATTTTATTATTGTATGTGGATAATGGAGCATTTCATTATGTAGTTGGTTTGTGAGGTAGGGGAGGGGGGAGAAAAAAGAGTAGGTAGTGGAGAATTGAGGTCTCTTGAATTGTCTCCAGATGTGATTCAATTATCTTTATTAGTAAGAGTTTCTTTCAAACAAACCCTATCATCTTTATTTTCTATTAATTGGTATCAAAGGGAATTGGCTCTTGAGTCTTATAGAATCAAAGAAGGTTGAGGGAAGAATTGAGGTAGTGGAAGAGCAGGTCGTTGGCATCTATGGAGAGATTGCAATGGTGAAGGAGGATTTACAAAGATTGGGACTAATGGAGGTAAAGGTGGACTCCTTGTTAGAGAAACTATCTCTCCTTGAGAGAATGAAAATGATGATGTAGCAATAAAGGTGTCGAACGAGTTGGGTAGCCAGGGCTCGGCCCGATGCACGGCCCGAGGCATTGCTCGACCTAGTTGTGCCCTAGCCAGTTATAGCATGAGCTAGAACCATGCCTTGGTCCATACCGAGCGTTGTGCCGAGGTAACCCTGGCCAGGCATGATTTGATACCTTGGCCTGAAGGCATGAAATTTTAGTAAGACCTAAATCGTGCCCCTCCCACTCCTCGAGCCTGACTAGTGACTACTCAAATGCCTCAGTTTAGACCCTGACGATAAGTTTCATTCTAAAAGCCAAAGCTTTTGGAACATGTGACTGTTGGATTGGTTCTATGGTCAGACCTACCCAGCAACCAAAAAAAATATGCATTTTTTTAAGCTGTTGGATTTTAGCCCCAATGGCTAGGAGGAAGAATCCAACAGCTCTAGGGATTTTGTCCCTTGTTAATTTAAAAATTTCAAAAAAAATATAAAAATTGATTTTTGTTAAATAAACTTTTTAAAAATTAACCATCTCACTTATTCATAATTTATAACTTATTTTTTTCTCTCTATCTCATATTATCTCTTTGTTTTTTCTTTGCTCTTATCTCTTTTTCTTTCTTGGTTTTTTATTTTGGTTTTGACTTTTTGAACTCGGGTGCGAAGTGTGACATGTCGATTGTGGTGTAGATATCATAATGCAAACGAGATTTTACTTATGCATATTAATTTTTTAATTTTGTTTAGTTAAGTTTATTTTTAATAAATATATAATTAAAAAAATATAAATAATAATATAAATAAAAAATTAAAATGATAAATAGTAATTTTAATTATGATAACCAAATTAATTTAAATATAAACATAAAAAATTTTAATATGTATAATAATAACACTGCAAAAAGGTTGAGTTTGTCGTAATTTTGTTTTTTAGGTCACCTCGACACAAACTCAAATATTTAAAAAATAAAAAATTAGAAGAAAATTTAATAGTTTAGATCACCTTAATATAATTTAATATAAAATATTAGGGGTGTTAATGAAAAACTGATATAATATAAATATTATAAAAAAATATTAACTTATAAGAGTTAATGTGAAATTAGACACCTTAAGAGATATGCCGATAAATACACTAAAAAATATGGTGCAATCTTAGACAAACCTATCTTAGCGATGAGTTCTTTGAGGTTGGATCCAATTCAATCGCAATGTTGACCCCTTTCATATACCGAAATCAGTTTGGGAGGAAAGGAATAACCAAACTTATTATCACAATGAGTCATTCGATTAGATTTTTAGATGCAAGATTAGTTAGTATTATGCAGACTTATTTTCAGCTTGCATATCGTAGGATTCCTAGGTCAACATCTAGAAATGATATACTAAAATACTATAACTTAAAAAAAAAATAATTAATAAATTTAGGGCATATAGTTGAGTGATGTATATAACGTCCGATATTAGAATTAGTAATGATGATGCATCTTATGCATGTATTACTATACACACTGTAGATTTTAAATGAACACTAAATAAAAAAAATATTATGATTCTCAGAGATTCTCAATCTCATGATTATTCATTCATTTATGAGTGCATGAAAAGAATTTTTTGAAAATATAATATTCAAAATAAAATATATAGTATTAATTAGATAATATATTTAATAGTTGAATAGTCATTAACATGTTTGTCAGGACTATCAGGGATTAGTCATTAGGAGTGATTTTTCACGTAAGATGTATGTCTCATATTATTAATCTCATTGTATAAGTGGGAATTAAGATTTTTTCTCACATTTTAGAAAATATACGTAACTCATTAAAATTTTTTTCATATCTCTTGCAGATAACATGAGTTTGATAATATTTGTTTGTCTGTGAGTATAAAAAAAGGAAATTCCAATTGGATGTGAGTTATTATTATTTATGTTTAAGTTTATATTCTTTTTATAATATTTATTATTTATTATTTTATTTAGTTTAGGACATTTTGAGTTGGAGAAAACTTTACTTTTATTGTCATATTAGAAAAAAAATTAACTCAAAAGAAATATAAAATATGTGTACCTTCAACCTTACAAAAAATTAGACAAAATAATCTAAAGTCGATTAACAACAATTCCGTAATCTCCAACATGAATGTTTGTATGTCAATATTTTATTCATAGTTTTCATTCTCACATGATTTTTTAATTATATAATATAAAATTATAAATGAAAAATATTTATAGTTTGCTATTATATATTGTTAATATTGTGATATTTTCTATAAAAATTATTTATAGAATTTTTATTAAGATATAAAAAATAATTTTAAACTTTTTTTAGGATAAAAATTTAATATCCATTGAAATTGTATCCACAAATTTTTAATGGCTTAGAACAAATATATATTTTTTATTTTATTATTCTTTTCAACAACAATAAAGAATCTTCTTTTATTATTATTATTACTATTATTACTATTATTATTATTAATTATTTTTTTTTATTTTTCTCATTCTCAATCATTATTATTTTTGTTTTTTTTTTTTTCATTTTCTCATTCACATGCCTATTTTCAAAGAGCATTAGCATGATAAGCATGTGTCTGGCATGCAATGTACTTGTTCGGGTTGAAAGCTCATCTACAATGCTTGACATGGTTCGAGGTTCATTCTGCACAAGCCCATCCTAGCAAAAGATGTGCCATGGGATTGCACGAGGCAGGTTCATACACGTTTTTGGATTATGTCGTGTCGTGCTAGGCACGACATTTTCGTGTCATACTTCAAAATGGGCTCAGGCTACGTAACCTAGATAAAATTTTGAAGAACAATAATTTTGACTATTGATTTTAGTCTTCAATAAATTGAGATAAATTTTGGGGTGATTATATTCTTCTTGTTCTTCCAATTAATTTGCGGAAAAAATAACATTCACATTTATTCATTATAATAAAGTTTACCTTGTCCTAGTGACAAGTTTTTTGTGGAATACATAATTTTGACTATTGATTATTCCGCCCAAACTAGTTAATTAAATCTACTTAGTTGTTCCGAAGCACTATTATTTCCTGAATTGTGAGAAGCTATGTTGAAAAAATAATATTTCTCTAGTCTAGTAGAACTTGAGAATTGATACTCTATTTTTAAGTATGTTTGATGTTAGTTATCAGTGTGTGATACATGTGAAAACTAATTCCACGAGACGGAATGTTGACCCAAAACCTAATTGATAGTGAGAGATTTTGCCCATGCATATGAAATGGATTGCTAAAAAACTTTTGTATCAATGATGATGATCTCTATTATGATTTTGTTTTCCTTGACTACTTTTAGGTTATCAAGTCATAAAATTGAACAAGAGCTGAAAGTCAGAAAATAACAAGTGAAAAAAATAAAATATTATTCATTATTTCTTTTTTATACTTGCTGAATATAAATAAATACATTGAAGCTGAGGCACCTCAAACTCTCACAAGTACACTGAAAATGCCAATGCAAGTGGACAAGCTGTCTAACAGCATGTGTCTATATACAATATACACGCATATATAATATGTGTGCTTTTACTTTTGGTGGAAGTGAATACTGTTTTTGATTATTCATCTCAAGGATAATCAATAATGTTTTAAACCTTGATTGTATTTGGGATTACTTTTGGATATTTTAAGCAATCTGCACAAAAATCTAATTTTAATATATTTGAAAAAATATGAAAAAATAATCTGGACAAAATTCAATATTTTTCCATGTTATTTTTGGATTTTGAATTTTGTAGTTGGCAATGTATTCTTTTGACTTTACTTGTAAAGTACAAGTGATCCTATAAAAAACACAATGCTCTCATATTAAACCCACCCATCTTTTACATTTATAACATTATTATATCTGCATTTTCAGGAGCTATGAATTGATGGAAATGATTCTAAAAATTTACATCTATCCTAATGGAAATAAACCCATCTTTCACACACCCCATCTGAGGGGTATTTATGCGTCTGAGGGATGGTTCATGAAGTTCATGGAAGAAAACAAGCAATTTGTCACAAGGAATCCAGAAAAGGCTCACTTGTTTTATCTTCCATACAGTGCACGCCAGCTGGAATTGGCACTTTATGTGCCTGACTCACATAACATGAGACCACTTTCAATTTTCATGAAAAACTATGTCAACATGATTGCTTCTAAATATCCTTTTTGGAACCGCACACATGGGGCAGATCATTTCCTTGTTGCTTGTCATGACTGGGTATGTTTTACCTCTCCAAATTATGTTTATCAGCATATTTTCTAGCATACATGCTTTAATGTCTCTCTATTGCCTAACAAAATTGTCATTGCTTTGGCTTTGGTGATTTCAATGTCCTAAGGTATTATCAGATGCCAATAAGAATAATATTTGGAGAACCAATTTAACATGCAACCTAATGGTTTAAACTTTGATAAAATATCCAAGTCATCTTCATTATGAAAGTAGAATAATCTAAGATGTCTAAGATTTCATCATCAATAATAATAATAATATAATATGTCTATACTAAAATCAGAATAAGTTTCACATTTAAGTTGTATTTCACAAATATGAATAATCAATTTTTTTTTTGCAATGTCCAAACAATGTAATTAAAGATAATGATAATACTTCATCCAAAAAAGTAACCATGGAGAATTAGACTACTTTAACCTGCATAAGGTCTTATGTAGCTAATAAACAAATATTATTTGTCTGGTAATGGTAAATCTTGATGATTACTTGGAGGTGTTAGCCGGCCCGGCCAGGCACTGTTCGGTCGTGCCTGGGCTAGCCCGGCACGGGATAATCCCGTGCCCGGGTAAGGCACGTCCTTTGTCGTGCCGAGGCCAACCAGGCCTCGTGCCATGCCTGACCCGGCACGGTTCGGTGGCCCGTGGCATGGGTGCACCCGCGCCATTATCCCCTTTGTCCTTCCTGCAAAAAAGACCTCGGGTCGGGTCCAATCAGACTCGACCCGAGGTGACCCCGATCCCCCCCCCCCCCAACGGGCAAAAAAAAAATAAAAAAAATATTATATTGTAGTCGTTGGATCTCACCTCCAATGGCTAGGGGGCAGAATCCAACGGCTCTCATGATTCTACCTGGTAAAAAATTAAAAAATAATCAAAAATAATCACATTTTTTTTAAAAAATTATTTTTTATAATCTATAAATTCTACTATCTCTCTCTATAATAGTTATGTTTTTCATAAATATTTTTTCTCTCAAATCTCACATTTTCTCTCTCAAAAATCTTGCGCCTCTCTCTTGGGACTTTGGAAGTCGGGATTTCGTCATTTCACATTTGATCTAGCTTTTCGGGAATATCAACTTGGGTTTTGAATTTTGAGCTAGACTGTGGTGCACCGTGCACGTGATCAATCTCATTGCTTGACCGAGTAATTTAATTTAAGTTTTTGTTTACTTTATCTCTCTCTAGTCTCTCTCTCTAGACCTAAAATAGATAAATTTTAAAATAGTGTCCTGATTAAGAAAAATCCTAAAAAATGATAAATGCTAATGAAATATTTAAATTTAGAAAATAAAAATATTATACAGAGGTCTGAGGCTGCTGAAACTAATTTTTCCTGTCGTCTCAGCCAAAATTTCTAAAAAACAAAAAATTAGGACTTCTATAGTTTGGACTTATTTTAATATAATAAAACAAAAAAAATATTAGGGGTGGGAAAGAAGAAATGACACAGTACAAATATTGTATGAGACTTTTAACATGTAATAGTTCATTTGGGACTGGACACCTTAAGAGGCATGCCGAATTATGCACCAAAAAATATAGTTCATTAGATCCTAGGCAAACCTAACTTGACACTGTATTTTTTGAGACTGGATCGAGTTTTGTCTCAAAATTTATTCTCTTCATATACTCCAGCGAGTTGGGTAGAGATGGTTTAACCAGACTTATCACATTGATGGGTCTTCCGATCAGATTTTCGGAAGATCCAAGGGTTGTGCACATCATGCTGACATATTTTCGTCCTGCTTATCGTAGGATTCCTAGGTCCGCATCTAGGAATGACATACTAAAATTGTATAAGTTAGAAAAATCAAAAATAATTAATGAATTTATGACATATAGTGAAGTGGTATCCGTGATGTCCGATATATGGACAAATTACAATCAATCATCTTATGCATGTCTCACCAGCCACTATGTTGATTCTAACTGGATAACGAATAAAAAAATTTTAGGATTCTCTGAGATTCTCTATTCGTATGATGGTCCGGTCATTTTTGAGTGTATGATAAAAATTTGCAGGGAATATAAAATTCAAAATAAAATTTTCAGTGTCACATTTGATAGCGCATCTAATAAGGGAGTAGCATTTAAAATGTTTGTTAGAAATATTCAAGACGCATCATTAGAAGAGATTAAAATGTCATGTGATTAATTTTATTTGTTGAAGCAGGTATGAAGGTCTGTTCCCATGCTTTGGATAATATATATAATGTTCTAAAATATATTCACACTCTTCGCAGATAATAAAAGTTTGATAGTATCTGTTTGTATGCGAATATTAAGAAGAAGAAATTTCAATCGGATGTGAGACATCGTTGGAATTACACGTACCTGATGTTAGAATCATGTGTTGGATACGAACACGTGATATCCGACCATGTTAACAGTAAGAGTGACGAACTTATTATTGATGACACTAACTGGGTTTCAGGAATTTTATTCATAAAATTTCTGAAAATTTTTTATGACACGACGAACATGTGTTCATTTGGTTTGCTTATGTGTTTTTTACTTATAAATTTTTTTAATATTATTTATTGATTTATTTATTTTTTTGTTTTAATTTTTCACTTAAAAATTTATAACTTTATTATATAATTCTAATAAATTTTAAACTAATTTTATTTTACATTATAAAAAAAATTATACTTTGTAAATTTAATTAATTCTAAACAATATTAATAATTCATATTATAAATTTATAATATTATACAATATCAATAATTTTATATATAATTTTATAATTTATATAATTAAAATAAAATTAAAAATAATAAAATTTTTTTAAAAAAAATTTTTCCCTAATTTTTTGGCCGGTACGGCCAGGCTCGAGCGGGCTCGGCCTGTCAAGCCGAGCCCGACTTTTATAAACCGGGCCTAACCCGACACGAAAGCACGGCCGTGCTCTTGAAAAATGGGCCGAACTTGCCCGGCCCAGTCTGTTTGATACCTCTATGATTACTCCATTCTATAAGTGTCAAACGGGCTGTGCACGGTTGACATGATTCAAATTTTGGTGGCTTAGTTAGGTCACTATGCTATGTTGAACACGATATGAAATGAGGGCTAGACCATGCTGGCACGACTTGATGGCTTGATTCTATCAACAGGCAGCTGCAATCATCCTAGGATGGACTTTCAATGGCACAACATTGCCATTGGCTAGTGTCACTTCTGGTGGCCCAATTTAGTGGCAATAGAGAGGTGTTAAATGAGTCGTGTCGTGTTGGCACGATCAATTTTTGGGTGGCTTAGTCAAGCCACTTTGTCATGCCGGGCACGACTCGACTTGGGAGTCATGCTGTGTCTAACACGACATGACTCCCAAGTCTACCTTGCTCGGTCCTACAAGGCACGATTGGCATGATTCATGGTAGACTCATGCCTATTGTGATTAGTATTGCTTGATCGTGTTGGTTTTGTGGGCACCATCACCATAGGTGCCATCCACCATCCATTGCCACCACTACTAGACATTGATTATCAATTATCATAGAAATATAAAATAAAAATGTTAAATAAATAAAACAAAGTAAAAAAATTAATTACATGCATTAATGAATCTAAAGTATAATTAAAAGATAAAAAAATTATAAATAAACTATTACATTGTAAGAAAAGTAAAAAAATAAATACAAATGTTATTATAAACCAATGTACAAGAACCTAATATTAAATAAAAATGATAAACAATTAAAAATAATAGTATAAAAAATATATAATCATAAATCATAATTGAAATATCTAAATCGAATCGTATCTTATCAAAATGATAAATATAAAATAAATATGCCATCAAAAAATAATTATCAATTTTAATGCCAATTGGTGTTTATATGTCAATCATCATTATAATGTAAATGTGATCGTCTGATGATATCGCTAGTGATAATCTCTATATCTTACAAGTTCCATGAGTTATCATCTATTAGCAATTCTTATAATTTTGATCTTGCTTTATCTTGAATGTTTAACATTGAATTCTTCTTAGTCTTACATGTGTCATAATGATATCTGATCGAAATCTTTATCTCTTATCTAAAATAATATTGATTATAACAAAAAAAATAGAATTTGATGTTATGCTACATATCAGAAGAGTTAGTAAATCCAATGCTATCTTAGACACTAAGGGATATGTAGGTACATATGATTTTTATTTTAATTAAATATTAAGATTTTTGTTATCTTTATATGATAGGATTGAGTAATAATTAATATTTAAGTATTGAGACAACTCATTTTTATTCGATAATCTATCACATTGTTTTTCTTTTACTAACTATATGTAGACGTTGATGTCTTTGAATATGGTGTTCATGTTCATACTTAAAGTTTGACTATAACTATTATCATACTTAGTTTTGTAGAATATAAATAAGTTGGTGAATTTTTTGTAAATGAATTTTTTAAGTTGATGATCCTAGTTTCATGCACGTTAATATGTATATTAAAATATTTTCTATCTTTTATATCTTAATTCTAAGATCTATGCAAATAGTTATATAATAAAGTGTTAAAATGGTGGACTAGTATTTAAATACTTAGATTTCTTCTCAATAATCATGATACTAAATCTAGGATGACTTATACATTTTCTAAATTTGATGTTGCATTTGAGTGTAATATAAGTGATGAGAGTGTACATAGATGAATATATGTTTGTTGAGTTATAGAAAATCTTCAAGAATTTAATAAAAGAAATTTTTATATCATAATTAAAGTCGTCACTTATAAGTTTGTCACTCTTACTATTGATATAATTAAATATCATATGTTTGTATTTAACACTTGACTCTAATATTAAGGAAATATATTTTTAACAATGTTGCACATTTGTTTGGAATTTTTTTTTCTTTAGACTCGGAGATAAACAAAGGATCACCTTCTAATGTCTACTAAGCATTACAAGATATTTTAGTGATTTTTTTTTTCTAATGTGAGGAAAATAATTTATTATTTTATTTGTATTATTAGATTAATAATATGACACATGGACCTAACATGAAAATCTTATTAATAATATGGTCATAAAAAAATAAATTAATAATGATTCTATTATTACATGCATTATTAAATATGATACTAAATATTTATTGTGAATATTATATTTTCTAAAGATCATCATGTACTGATATATGGTAGGATCATAATAATGATAGAAAATCTTAAAAAATTCTAAATTTTTTTTATTAAATTTTACATACAATTTTCATAATGGGCTGTGAGGCATGAAAATGATGTATTATTGTGACTAGTCTCGATATCACGCATCATAAATATTATTTTATTATATTAATAAAATTTATTTATTTTTAATTATTTTTCTAATTTATCACATTAAATTATGTCGTTCCTATACATGCACTAGGAATCTTATGATAAGTAGGCTAGAAGTAGGTTTGTATGTTATTGATCATCCTAAAATTTTCTAAAAATTTAATCAGAAGATTTATAATTATAATTAGTTTGATCATACATTATCTTCCTAAATTATTATGATATATGAATGAGTTTAAAGAACTTGAATTAGATTCAACTTCAAACACCTCACCGCTAGTGCTTAGTTGAATTTATCTTAGATCTAATGTATCATATTTTTTGGTACATTGATCAACATATCTCTTTAGGTAGCTCATGTCACCTATATTTTTACAAGTATATATTTTTTAATAATATATACATTATGTTGATTTTTCATTTATATCATTAGAATTTTTATTTTATATTATATTAAATTGAAGTTTTTTTAGTTTTTTTAATTTTTTAGATATTTAAGTTTGAGTTGAGGCTAATGAAGAAATAGTTTTGGCATTAAATCTTTTTGTAGGATTATTATTATTATTTATATCTAAATCAATATAAATTTCATTATTATTATATTTACTATTGATATTTGTATTTTATTTTTTTAATGTTTAAAAATAAACATCAAAAAGAAAAAAAAAATATTTGGATTCTATTATCGTTTGGCATTAGCATACTGCAATTGGAGGTTAGGTGTCATTCCATTTAGCTTTCAAACTTTAAATTAAAAACTAAGAAAGAGAAAGTCAGAGACTTAGAGATGAACATCAGATAAGAGGAGAGCACATAGCAGATGAGCGGAGATAACTTCAAAACTAATAATGAAAAATTCTAAATAATTAATCTATTTTTACTAATTTTTTTATTAAAATAATATATATTTTTTTAAACAAGTAATTTTTTTAATATATATATATATATAGAAATCCAATTACCTTTGAATTATTCTCCTAGATGTTGGAATGAATTTCAATTGACAGAATTTGTTTGTAATTTTTTCTAATTCAATTCACGTACACACATGCCCTACAGTGATAATGACTACTGTTGTTGTTGGGCATGTGTGCACATTTGCTGAATGCTGCGATGTGCCTGACAGCCATTGGGAATACTGTCCCAATTGGCTGATCTGCCACGCCAACTTAGCCGAATGGGTTTGGGCCAGTTTAAAAAACACTTGATTTGGGGTTTGAGAGTGATTTTGGGTTATAGTGAACAGTGACCCATGACTCGATCATGGTTCAAGGTCTCCGTGTCAGTGGACTGTGCCAATGAGTCAGACACGTGGATTGTGCATGGCACGACATGTGGCATTGTAGCCTTTGGCCCATCATGACATGAGTTGTGCCTCGAGCTTGTACGACTCAGGTCCAGGCACGACTTAGTCAGGCCATGCCTTGTGTCGTGCTTGGGCTACTCGGCCTACTTGACACTTCTACTAATATATGATTTTTTGTTGTTGTATTGATTAACATGTCTTTTTAGGTGATTCATGTCATCTGTACTTATATATATATATATATATATATATATATTGTGTTGATTCTTTATTGACATCTCTAATTTTTTTATTATTATTTTAAAGTGGGTTCAAATAATTATGATTCTTATAGTTTTTTGTTTTTTAGGTATTTAAATTTGAGTCGGGGTCATGAGATAACACATGATTTTTGGCTCATACTTTTTCGTATGGTTATCATTATTATTCATGTATTAATTGATATTAGTTTATAATCATTATATTTATTATTAGTCATTTATTATTTTTTTGGTTATTAATAATAAATGATATTAATTTATCATTATTATTCATATATTAATTCATTTATTAATTGATATTTAACCATTGGAATTCAATCCAACGGCTAGGATTTGTTATTTTTTTTTTATTTTGATGCACGTGCAATTGTGCCTGATAGTGATAGTGCTTGCTATCATTGTCGGGTGCGTGTGCACATTCGTTGGATGCTGGCACATGCTCGATAGTCATTGAGACTTCTGTCCCAATAGGCTAATCTGTCGCGTCAACACGGCAGATTTGGTTTGGGCCCGCTTACAAAAATACTCAATTTTTTTAAAAGGATTCGGGTTCTGGGTGTGGTTCCATGTCACTGTGATAGGTGACCCATAATTTGGTCATAGGTCATAGACTCTGTGCTGGTGGACCGTGCCAACAATCCATGAACGTGGGTTGCGCCTTGCTCGACATGAGGTACGACATCCTTTGGCCCAACATGACACGAGCCATGTTTCGTGCCAGCTCGATCAATGTCCAGGCATAGTAGTTCTGGACTATGTTGTGCTGTGCAGTGCTAAGTTGGGTTGTGCCTCTTGCTGTTCATGTACAACTCTGCCCACTTAACACCTCTAAGTGGCCACATGCCACTAGTCAATTGGTTAGTGACATATTGGTAGTGGACATTGGCCACTCCAGTTACCACTCTTTAGTGGCCACAGGGCACTGGCCAATTAGGTCAGTGGCTCTTGATGAGTGATAGTGACAGTTTTGTTTCGATATCATGTATCAACTTTTATTTTTTTGTTTAAACTTTAATGTAAAAGTTTGATTTTTATAAATTAAAATAATAAAATTAAACAGCAATGCAATGTAAATTAGAATGAAAAAAATATCATAACTCAATTGAAAAAAATATATTTATTTCTACTTGTGATTTTGTAGTATAATAAATAATAATAAATTGAAAAATTTTAAAAGCACAACATTAGTTATATTCATGTCAGTCCTTCATTATCATATCAACATACAAATTTAGGATACTATTATTTTTATCTACTTTTTTTGTGTATACGAATCCAACTCTTGATACCACATACTCAAAGAGTGTTTAAGTTCATTCAATAATTTTTTTAGTTTATATTCAAAGTTTTTCTTATTTTTCACCTCAAAGAAAATTTATATTATATAGATATTTTTTTTTACATCTCTATAAAGAAAAGTCGTCTCCATATCTATTTGCTCAATCTCTAGATCATATATAACTACAACAAACAATATTATTTGAATTGAGGATATCTTTGCTATTAGTGAGAATATTTCATTGTAGTCAATGCCTCTAACATAAGAGTATAAAATGCATTGTCTTAGAAGTGAGTTTTTAATTCATGTAGTCAATGCCTCTAGCCTTAATGCATGTGTAGTCTCGAATACTTTTTTCTTAATTGAACATCAAATTTTGTTAGCATTACCTCTTCATCAAGAGCTTATATGCCATTAGTGAAATAGAGTCCCGACATGTTTTGTGATGTCGTAATTTGAAAGATATCGTAACTCATTTTGTAATATTGTGATTGACTTTTTTCATTAAGATCATTCATATTGTGATTGGCTTGGATTTCTCTACTCTTATATTGAATTTGATATCTTTGTTGAAGATGATTGTTTTTATCTCTGGGTTTCAAAGATGATAACATTTGATGTTTTTCTTTTAGTTAATAAATTTGGATAATGTTTTATCTTTTTGTTCATCATATGCATGTTTGCATCACACTCAAAGACCCAAAGGTGGGTTATACATGACTTATTTATATTCAATATCTGAAATGGTCTCTATTCCATCATCGTCAATGTAGGAGAGTAGGTTTTCAGGTAGAATGTTGTGGTAATTGTTTTAGTTCAAAATTTCAGCTCCAAATCTATTGAACTCTTCTCAAGCAAATTGCATTCTTCATTTATATTTTATTAGGTCTTTCATCCATTCTAATTTGTTGTGATATCGTCTTGATCATGTTTTGTTTGATAATATTTTGCTCAATATAGGAGTGATAAGTTGGAAAGTATTTTATATCATTATCTATACACAAAATCTTTATTTTATGTTGAATTAGTCTTTCACTAATATTTTAAATTCTAAATTTTTTCAACATCTCAATTTTCTTTTGAATGAAGATGGCTCATATATATTTAGAGAAATTATCAATAATGATATGTAGTACTTTGATCTCTCAAGTGATGTCTTCACTATTTCTATGAGTAGGTCACTACTAATTTAATTCAGCACTGTCGTTGATTTACTAGATGTTGATTTGAATTTCACTTTTTTTTTGTTTTTCATACAATTAATTCTCATAAAATATAAATTCTTCTGAACATTCTAATATTTTTTTATCATTTTATTTGAGAATATAATCATCACTCTTTTCATTGATATGTTATAGTATTTGATATCACATTGTTCCATGTCACTATATTGAATTGGGTCATGATATTATGTTTTAATAACGCAACTCTCAACTTGGTTGTGACACAACAATTATTCACGCTATAATTTGTTATATATTATATGATTGTTCTTAATGTATTTTTTCTTCTCAGAAATGAAGGATTCTCTACTTATAGTCTTGATCTATGTTGCACGGACACGGATACAGACACGGCAGGATACGAGGACACGACAAATTTCAAAAAACTAGGATATAGATACGGCTAGGACATGGCATGAAAAAAATATTAAATATAAATATTATCCATTAACAGAAATTTAGATAAATAAAAAAAATGCTCAAACTTTATTTTTACAAACATTCAAACACAAACATAAGAAATATTAAAACAAAAGATTTGTATTTTCTTATGAATCAAACAAAATAGCATCCAATTCAGGTTCATCAAAAGAAAGATCTGCAATCTCGAGAATTCCAGCATTTTTAATATCCATTGATTCAAAACCATCACCTCCAATGTCCCACATTTTAGATTCGCCTTCATTATAGTTTGGAGATCTCTTTGACAGAAGTCGAAAATTATTATGGATATAAACTAAGTCTTCAGCTCTTTGTGGTGTCAATTTGTTTCTCTTCATGGAGTGAATAAAATTATAAGTGCTCCAATTTCTTTTACAACATGAGGATGAACAAGGTTGTCCTAACAATTTTAATGTGATAGATTGAAGCATCGGTGCAGCAGTTCCATGAACAATCCACCATTTAATAGGACTCATATACTATCTGTCTTTTATGGAATCACTACTAGAAAAATCTTCCAAAAATGCCAAAAATATAGCATACTCGTCATTTGCTCTTCTCCTTTCACTTTTATTAGAAAAATATCTCTCAAAATATTTTTTTTTTCTCTTACTATTTCTAAATCTCGAAGCGGTGGAACACGATCACCAGACTCAGCAAGCTATTGTTGACTATAATACCTGCAAGTTATGTTATAACATTAATTATAAAATATTAAATATCATAGAATATCATTTATATTAAAATTATCATAATCTATAATTTAAACTCTTAAGATTACCTTGGATTTAAGGAATGAGCAAGAGAATGTAAAGGTGTGGCTTTTATTCCATCTTTCCACCAAGATTTCATTCACAATATAAAAAAACCTATAGGTTAAAATACATAGCAAATCATATAAGTTCAATTATAATTAAAACTTAAACTTTCAATCAAAATAATAAAAATTAAAAATTAAATTAAAAGTATACCTTGAATTATCTGTGGGGCTTTTATGTTCTTTCTTAAAAATAGTTTCCTTCACTTTTTCGATCATAGAATCTTACCACTCATAAATATTGTGAAGGCAAGGTTTATTAGTGTCAGCTAATCGAAACATTTCATAAATAGGAGTTGTAAAGCTCAGGATATAATCTACATTCATCCAAAAGTCTTCATTTAGGATTTTATCCTTTATTTCTTTAGCTTTCACTAAATTATCATCTTTATATATCTCTCATTCTTCACTTATCACTAATTGCTCCAAACCTCTTTTTATTATTTTAAATCGTTTAAGCATAACAATAGTTGAAGCAAAACGTGTATTGGTCACTAAAAGTAACTTCAGCTTGCAATGCTTATTAAACATTGATAATCTCATTGCATGATTCATAATGAAATTCTTGATAAAAAAAATATCACTTTATACTTGAGCGATTCAACCAAATTGTTCCATCATATTATCATATCTTGAGTTTGTTGGTGCACAAATATTCTCCAAAGCAAGATTAAGAGTATGAACCACACATGGGGTCCAAAAGATATGCCGAAATTTTGCTTCCACAATGTATCAAGCTGCTTTGCAAGCCGCGGCATTATCAGTTATAACTTGAATTATCTTTTGTGGACCAATCTCTTGTATAGTATTAATCAATAAATTAGCTATAAAATGTTTGTCCTTAGTCTCTCCTTCACAATTTTTGCTTTCAAAAACATTGGTCCACTTTCAGAGACTGTCATGATATTAATAAGTGGTCTTCTTTGAGCATCTGACCATCCATCTCTACAAATACTCACTCCTTTCTCATTCCAAGTCTTCTTGATTGGTTCTAATAGATTATCAATATTATTCTTCTCCTTCTGCAATAATATTGTTCTTAATGTATTATAGTTTGGTGTGACATAACATGATAGTTGACTTGCACTTTTAAAGGCACATGCATAATAAGGATTTCTAGCTAAGTGAAAAGACAACCCTCCAGAATAAAACAGCCTAGCTATCTCACTGTCAACTAATTTACGTGTACTAATTTTGAATGCATTTTTAATTGATCCCATAGTTCCTTTTCTCTTTTTTAGATCAATTAGATTAGCACTAGAAGAAGAAATCTCAAAAAAAGAATCTGCAATGCTTAATGTGGGTAAAGAAACTGACTTAGGATTAAGTTTTTTCATTCTCTGTTCAGATTCCTCCACCATCCTTCGCATCTCAATCAAATTTTGATTTGTTACTTTAGTATATGATGCAATCCCAGCCCCTTTAATTTTTAACAAGTGTGCCTTGACTCTATAATATGATCCTCTATATATTTGTCTACAAAAATTGCATTGAAAAGTAACATTTCCTCCCCCTTTTCCTTTATCTAATTTTGTATCTTTCGTAACATATTTTCATAATGGAGCATTATCATCAACATCTTGAATATTTTCTTGATTATTTGAAGGCTCAGAATTACAACTCATTTTATTGTATAATTCTGCATGAAAAAAAATTATGCATTTTAAATAATCTATATTTATTCAAAATTAATTTAATCTTATTTTTTTCTCCATCAATACTTAATTACATTTTTTCATTATATTTTTATTATTTTCATAAAATATTAATTTATTTAAAATAAATTATATAACAAAAATTATTATACTTACATATTATATATTACTAAATATTACATAATACATACTAACAAAAGTATTCATATTTAAATATTCCATATTTTAATATTGCATATTTATTATTATTATTAAAATTATGTATTAAAAATTAAAATAAATTATTTGTTTATTATATTTTGTATATATATTAAACAAACAATAATAATTAAAATATAAAAAAAATATATTTAAGCCCTCTAACTCTTGTCCCCTCCCGTTACAGCTTCTAACTCCCTCTAACATATATTTAAAATATAGTATTTTAAAATAATTTGAAATATAGTATTTTTAAATAATTTAAAATTTTGTATTTTAAAATAATTTAAAAAAAAATTTAAACTCTCTAACCCCCTCCCCCTAGAGGTGTCAAACGGCCTGGCCCGGCACGGCCTGGCCCATTTTTTTAGGGCACGTTCGTGCTACTGGGCCGGGCACTGCATTGTTCCTGTATCGTGCCGTGCCCGGCACGGTTTAAAAATTGCTGAGCCCGGCACGGCCTGTAGGCACGGCGGGCCGTGCCTTACCTAGCCCGCTCGGGCTTGCCTGTCCGAGCGGTTCGGGATACGGGAAGACCGCGGGTCGGGTCGAATCAGACCAGACCTGCGGTCTTTTTTTGCGGGAGGGGCTTCCTGGGGTCGGGCTCACGGGACACCCGGCACGGGACTGACCCGTGCCAAACCGTGCCGGGTCAGGCACGGCACGGCACGCGCCTAACCCGGGCACGTCACGGGCCTGGGCACGGAATTTTTCCGTGCCGGGCCGGCACAGGCACGGCTGAACCGTGCCTCGGGCCGGCCCGGCCCAATTGACACTTATACCTCCCCCCTCCCCCGTCCAGAACCTTCCCCCCCCCCCCCCCCCCCCACCCGATTTTCGAACTCTCCCCCTCCCGATACAGATTCCAAAACCCCCCATTCCCATTATAGAATTAGGTTATCTTAGTCCTTAGGTACTGTCGGCGGCTCGGCGGTGTGTTCCTCCCCTCCCTGTTTGACGCAATGATAATTGATAACTATTTCCCGTAATCGGCTTGTTGGCAATTCTCTGTCGGCGCTGTGCTCATCAATTTGTTGGAGATGTAAGAGTAATTGTCGATTTATAGGGTATTTCATACGCGTTAGATTCGAAAAAACGCATCAGTTGGTAAACGACGCGTCGGGAGGTCAACGTCTGTTTCCGAACAATGTGTCGGATACGTCTCCTACGCGTATCCGATACGCCACGAGGCGTATCGGACACGTATCCGACCCGTGTCCACGTGTCCGACACGTGGACACGACAGGACCTAGGCGTATCCGTGCAACACAAGTCTTGATGATGCTTACCCGCAATTTTTGTGAGGTTTTATATCTTGTTCCTCTAGTTATTATATTATTCCTCAAATTATTTTGCAAGATCTGTCATCACTACAAAATCAAACACTAGGATCAATGCTATACTCATAAATTAACTTTTTGCTCAAGTATGGAATACACATAATTTCTGGAATAATTTCAAAGTCCCTTCACATTGCTTTATTTTTATTTTTTTTATGACCAATTATCTTTATCATTGATTTGTTTTTCATAGTTATATTTCATTTATCATAAGACTCATATTGACTGAATCAGTTCTGATGATGAGTTATGTGATATGAAATATGTGTCAATGAATTAGGTGCCCTCATCAGTATGGGCGACACATAATTTTGCAAATTATAGGTTTTTAATGGATAGCTCTTTATCTACCGAGCCTACTTTCACTTGGGTCTCAAGTAGAAAAGGTTTCGTGACCCAAGTTGATTTTTTTTTATTTCTCTCGTAGTCTCTCTTTTAAGTACTCAGATTTATTATACTTCCTGTATTTTACTTTTAATATATCTATATTATTTGATTTTTATCTAGTTTTTAATTTATTTGTAGGATGATCTTGACTTTTTTTATATAGTTATTTCCCTCATAAATAATATATTATTTAAGTAATATTCATACTTTGTCTCATCATTTTCATAGATAGTAGTGTTGAAACTGCTATCTAATAAGATAATTTTATTATATTACTATTAATAGTGACAAGCAAGTAATCCCATGAATTTGTAGTGAACAGAGTGTTAGAATTAACTCATATATTATTTGGAATCTTAGAAGGCTGCTTCTATTGAGGAGGAAGCCACAATATGTTGAAGTTGCGACACATTTCTTCTGTGTCGTGGCCATGTTAACTTTCTACTTAACTTATAAAAGTCGTGATCATATTCTTTGGGTTGCAACACAAGTTGTCATGATATGAAACATGTTAGGCTGCAATGGTCTTGCAATATGAAACATGTTATTGTGATTAAAATAGTCACGCCACATGAAATATGTTATCGTGAATTTGTTATTAAGATATTAAGCAATTGTCTTTGGCATTCTCACAATATTGAATGTGGTGTTATGATATCATTTATTTGTATACATGCTTAATATTTAAGTGATTAGTAAATGAACAAAATAATAGAGAGAATAACTAAAGAACATTCACAACAAAGAAAAAAAAACCTAAATTATTTTAATGATTTATTGTGTGCTATCTCTTTCTCCATTGGCTCCCTCTTTTGTGTGAATTAGTTTTTGTGTGGCGTTGTACTTGTTCTCTCTCTCTCTATCTCTCGTAGCTCATAACTATCTTGATTTCAATTATATCAAGGATTTACCCTAAGCATTTACATTCCCTTTCACACTGTCCATGCCGAAGAAGATTTGATGAACTAATAATAAAAATTTGGGATAGTATGATTTCTCTTCACATTGGTATCGGACCATTTTCTTAGTTTTGATTCTGCTTGAATTCAAAGTAGAGGTGTCAATTGGGTATTTGCCTAGTTTTTGATGGCCCAGTCGGGCTATCGTGCCGTGTCTGCCACGGCTTGATATGACTGGACAATGGCCAGCCCAGCATGGCCCAACCATCTCGAGTCTGGCTAGATTTGGCCTGGTCATGCCTGGCCTTGAGGTGTGAAACGGGATGTGCCGGGCTGGCCCGATCTGTTTTATTTGAGCACGTGCATGCTTTCATGCCGTGCACAACACAGTTTATTCAAGCCAGGCTTGGCACAGCCGCTGGCCCGGCTGTAAAATTACCATGCCGGGTCAGGCCAGTATGGGTCTGGTTAAAAAAATAAAAATTTTATATTTTTAAAAATTTAAAGTATTGTATTAAACTATATATAAAATATATATTATATTATAAATAGATAATGTTTAAAATTTTTAAATTTCTAAGTTAAAAATTATTGAATATAAAATATTAATAAAAATTAAATTTTTTTTGTTGATTTTTAATAAATTTAGATTATAATTTATTAGAATTAAATTATAGAGTTTTAAATGAAAAATTTAAATTCAAAAATAAATTAAACAAAAAATATTGTAAAAAAAAATTACAAAGTAATAAAAACAAAAGCAAACAATTATGACAAATATTCAATTGGCTAATAAATACCGAATCAAAGCAAATACAACGTAACGTAAATAAAAAAGCATACAATCAATACCAAATAAAACATCAAAATCAAAAAGTAGAAGCAAGAATAAATAACACAAATTATAAATTATGTCTGTGACCATGAGACATCAAAAATTAAAATCAAGTGGCAATGACAAATAGCTGTGGCGTGGCATTGACAACTGGCATCTGGCAGGGGAAACCGACAATCACATCAATCATCAATCGGCACATCATGAGGATGAAGAATTTCAGAGAATCCTAAAATTTTTTTATTCATTATCCAGTTAGAATCTACATAGTGGTTGATGAGATATGCATAAGATGATTCATTGTGACTTGTCCAGAAATCGGTTGTCACGGACACCACTCCATTATATATCATAAATTCATTAATTATTATTTATTTTTTTAACTTATAAAATTTTAGTATGTCATTCCTAGATGTTAACCTAGGAATCCTACGATAAGCAGGCTAAAAATATGTCTGCATGATGCGCACAATCCTTGAATCTACCGAAAATCTGATTGAAAGACCCATCGATGTGATAAGTTTGGCCATGACTTTTCTACCCTACTCGATGTGGTATATGAAGGGAGTAAATTTTGAGACTGAACTGGATCCAGTCTCAAAAAATGTAGTACTAAGTTGGGTTTGTCTAGGATCTAATGTACCATATTTTTTGGTGTATAATTCAGCATGCCTCTTAAGATTTCTAGTCCCAAACAAACTTTTACAAGTTAAATTTCTCATACAATATATGTGCTGTGTTATTTTTTCTTTTTCATGCCCAATATTTTTTTGTTTTATTATATTAAAATGAGTCTAAATTATAAAAGTCATCATTATTTTTTATTTTTTAGATGTTTGATTTGAGACGATTGGAAAAACCTAAATTTTCAGGAGTCTCAGACTTATGTGTTAGATTTTTATTTTCTAAATTTAAATATGTTTTATTAGAATTAGTTATTTTTTAGGATTTTTGTTAAACAGGAGGTAGATCCATGATGATAGATTTTAGATTTTTGGATTAGAGAGAGAGAGAAAGTAAACAAAAAAAATTTAAAATACTCGGTAAAGTAGTGAGGTAGATCACGTGCACGTTGTATCACAGTCTAATTCAAACTTTCAAACCCGAGTTTAGAGCCCCGAAAAGTCGAGCCGAATGATGAAATCTCGAGTCCCGAGAGAGAGAAGAGCAATAGTTTCGAGAGAGTGAGATTTAAGAATAAATGATTATGAAAAACATAAATGTTATAAAAGAGATGGGGGAGATTTTATAGTTTAATGAATTTTTTTTTAAAAAATTATTTTTTTGTTTTGCTAATTTTTTATTGAATTTTAGGGGGCAGAATCATGAGGGCCCTCGGATTCTGCCTCCGAGCCGTCAGAGGCAGAATCCTATGGTTGATATTCAAATTTTTATTTTTCTAATCGTTTGGGGGGGGGGGGGGGGGTTCGGGTCGGGCAGGACCACGGGTTAGTTCGAAGTGGAATCGAATCCGTGCCTGCATGTTTTTTCTATCTGGATTCCGAATAGAATGGCACGAACGATGGGGTGGGGTGCGGGACATGTCCCGTGTCGGTGGGTTGTGCCACGAGCCACCGAACCATGTCGGGTCAAACACGGCATAAGACCCGGTTAGTCTCGGCACGGGCCCAGGCACTGGAAATTCATGTGTCGGGCCGGCCCAGGCACGGCCGAATTGTGCTGTGCCTCGTGTCGGATCTGGCCGGCCAGGCCCGGTTGACATCTCTAGCTTGGCCGTGCTGCGCTGGATTGGTTTGGGCCCAAATATGATAGCCTAGCTAGGAGCTTAGGACTAGCCGACTAGGTCGACCAGTCACCATCCACGCTCTACTGAGAGTCCGAGACCGACACAACTCACTCTCAACTGTTGTGAATTAATGATTTTAATTTTTTATATAAATTTTAAAATTTAATATTATATTATTTATTTATTTTACATAAATCATAAAAAATAAATTCATTAACATAAATCATAAATGACATATTAATAATCAAAAAAACACATCTATAAATATAAAATATTCAATCATTTTTCAATTCAATCAAAAAAACATTATAATTCACAACTTAATAAAAATTATCAATCATAATTATGATTCATGCGAAAAGATATGTAATGAAAGTTTAATCTTAATGCTAATCGGTGTAAGTATGTAACTGATCATCATCACGTAAGTATCTGATGTTAGAATAGTGGTTGGCTCTAGAGGTGTCAAACCGGACGTGCCGGCTTGGCCTATTTTTAGCCGGCCTGACTGTGCTTTTGTGTCGGGCCAGACACGACACGGTTATGTGGAGGTCAGCCCAGCACGGGACCGTAGCACGAATCTACTGGGTTCGTCCCTGTCGGGCCAAATCCATAATATAAAAAAAAATTAGGGGTTCGACTGCGCGTCGTCGTGCCGCTGCGCGTCGAACCCCTTATTTTTAAAAATTAGGGTTTTGGGCAAGCAGAAACCCTAATTTCAAAAAAAAAGTTAGGATATTGGTGCTCCAGAAACCCTAATTTTTAAAAAAGTTGGGTTCTTGGCTCGTGTCGAAGTACAATGCCAATGGGCCACTGCATCGTGTCGGGCTAGGCATGGCATGAGACATGGTTGGCCTCGGCACGGCACGACATGATTGGTGCCGTGGATGGGCATGACACGAGCCTGGCCACGGGAAATTTTAGTGCTGGGCTGGCCTAGGCACGACCGAATCGTGTTGTACCTCGTGCCTGACGAGCCAGCCCAGCTCGGTTGACACCTCTCGTTGGCTCAATCTCCTCAAAGTCTCACGAGTCATCATTTGTTAACAGTTCTTCTACTCTTATTTACTTCCAGAATGATCTTGGATATCCAACCTAGAATCTTCTTAACTCTTCATGCATACTAGTGTCTCAATGATATTTGATCATGATCTCGATCTCTTATACGAAATCATAATAATTGTAATAGAAAAATTAAACTCCAATGCTATGCTTGATATTGGAGACAGTAAATCTCGTGTCATCTTAGAAAGCATGGGATAAACAGACTCATGATGTTCACTATTATAAAATATTAAGTTGCTTATTATTATGTGATAAGATTGAACAATAATCGATATCTAAGTGCTAAGATAGATTGCTCTTATTTGATGGTCTGTCCTGTCATTTTATCATTTCTAACTGAATGGACAAGTCATCCTCTCTGAATATGGTATTCATATTTGTACTTAGAGTTTGGCTACAACTATTAACATACCTAGTATTGAAGTATGCACATAATTCAGTCAATTTTTTGTGAATGAACTTTTCAGGTTAGTGTTCTTGGTTTATGCATGAGAATATGTATTTAAAATATTCTTTACCTCTTCCATCTTAACTTCAGGATCCATGCAGACAGTTAGATATTAAATAGATGGAATGGTGGACTAGTATTTTAAGTATTTAGTTTATATTTAAACATCTATGTTACTAAATATTGAGTAATCTCTAAACTTTCTAAATATGTCACTAATATTGTATATGCACCTAAGTGCAATACAATTGGTGTACTATACTGACCAACACATGTTCATCCTGTCATACAAAATATTTAAAAATTTTATAAATAAAATTTTTATATCTCAATCTCTGAAATCAATAATAAGTTCATTAATTTTATTATTGACTTAGTTGGATATCACGTGTTCTTATTCATCATATAACTCTAACATCAGATATGCGTAATTTCAATAGTATCGTACATCTGTTTAGAATTTTTTTTTTCTTTAGGCCCATAGATAAACATCGACTACTAATTTTATATTGTCTACTAGTCGTACAAAGATATTTTATTGAGCTACATATTTTTTCTAAAGTAGAGAAAATATGTATTCCTGCTTGTACTATTAGATTAATGATATGATATATGTATATAACGTGAAAATTTTTTCCTAATGCCTCATATCTAATGGTCTTAAAATATGTTAATGGCTATTCATTATTAGATTCTCTATCAAATATTATATTATATATATTTTATTTTGAATATTATATTATTTAAAAATTTTTATCATGCACTCATATATGGCTTGACCATCATGAGGTTAATATTTTTTTGAAAATCTTAATATATTTTTATTTAGTATCAATTTAGAATTAAAATAATAGGTGGTGAGGCATGCAAAAGATACATTATTACGACTAATTTAGATATCGAAGATCACAGATATCATGTTTTTATATTATTTAAATTTATTAGTTATTATTTATTTTTTTAACTTATAATATTTTCGTATGTTGTTATTACATATTGATTTAGAAATCTTATGATATGCAAGCTGAAAATAGATCTGCATGATACTGATTCTAACAGATAGAATTATTATCAAACATCCTTATTACTAATCTTATCTGGTTGACTGATTGTATTAAATAATTTCATCTTTATGATATTAAGTATGACTAACATTATTATTTACTCGATATTTTGAAGTTTAAGATTTATGGACTATCATGACCTAGAAAAAATAAAAATTCAAGATAAATGTGAAAGTAACAAAAATTATAGAAAATCAGGTAAACTTGACATGGTTAACCTTGGGCCATTGCCTATCAGCCACAACAACGAATCATGCATGCTAAGAGAGGTAAAATCATCTCATTTTAATGCTCTTGGCCACACTAAATTTTAAAAATCAATCAAGACACAAATATTGAGTTTGAATTTTGAAATCTAATGTACAAATTTTAAAAAGCTAATTCACACAAGGAAAAAAAAATGGAGAGAAGGGAAAATTATCCCGGAGAGCATCATAATCATCAGCAATTGGCATTGATTATTACTCTAAATGTTAACACAGTTCCTTCTTTTAGCTTTGGCGTCGTCATATCTCAGAAATCACCATTTGCAGGGCCCTTACACGTTGACTCTTCATGAAGAGCTGATGCGAAACACAATTAAAGCTCTGTGCAATGCAGATGTATCAGAAGGCATTTTTGTTGCTGGAAAAGATGTGTCTCTTCCCGAAACTGCCATAAGGACGCCCACAAGGCCACTTCGAAATGTGGGCGGTGGGGTGAGAGTGTCACAGCGTCCGATTCTCGCTTTCTTTGCAGGAAATATGCATGGTAGGGTCCGCCCGAAGCTGCTCAGGTACTGGCACAACAAGGAAGAAGACATGAGGATCTACGGGCCTCTTCCTGGCAGGATATCCCGAAAGATGAGCTATGTGCAGCACATGAAATCTAGTAGATTCTGCCTATGCCCAATGGGGTATGAAGTGAACAGCCCCCGGGTTGTTGAGGCCATATATTATGAGTGCGTTCCGGTTATCATTGCGGATAATTTTGTGCTTCCTTTCAGTGATTTTTTGGATTGGAGTGTCTTCTCTGTTGTTGTGGTTGAGGAGGACATTCCAAAGCTGAAGCAGATTTTGTTGGCCATCCCGTTGAGAAAGTACCTCAGCATGTTAGATAACCTAAAGATGGTTCGAAAGCACTTTCTTTGGAACCCAAGGCCACTCAGATTTGATCTGTTCCACATGATTCTCCACTCCATTTGGTTTAGCAGGGTCGACCATATCAATGATGCCTCCTAGTTGTGCTTCTGCAACCCTCCACATAGTTGCTTTGCCCTTTTCTCTCGAAGAACAATCCTTGCTGGGCATGTATTGATCGTTCTATTCTTTTTTTTTTTGTATTTTATCATTCTTTCCCCTTCTGTCGACGCCTGACATCTTTCATTATTTCGGCACTCCATCCACTGACACGGCCAGACTTTTTTGTTTATGTTTGGTCAGATGTGACATTTTGATACATTAATTTGATGGCATCATATTTCATTATAATTTTTTATTTAGTGTCATGAATCTTTTTTTTTTTTTTTTTTGATTCATAAAGTTATACAGGGCGTACATGTTAATGGATGATAATGTGTCGTCCATTACACATCTAGCAACGGATGAAGTTTATTATGTGGCACACTTTGTGTTAAAAAAAAAAAAACAAATTTTAAAGTTTTTTAAAAAAGTGTTTTTCAAATTGCAAAATTACATTTCCAATTTCAAAGATGATTTTCAAATTTGAAAATACATACGAGTGTGTATAAACCTATATATGTAAATGTATATATAAACCTATATATGTAAAACTATATATATAAACATATACGCGCACACACACACACACACACACACACATATGTATGTATGTATTATATATGTATACATGTATGTATGTATGTGTCTGTGGGTGTGGGAGTGGGTGTGTGGGTGAAGGTGTGTATGTGGGTGGGTGTGTGTTGGGTGTAACTATACACATATATATATATATATTCTGTGTGTGTGTACTCAAAATAATTAATTTTGAGAACACACCTAAAATAATTAATTTTAGGTGCACTCAAAATAATTAATATGAATATTCGTCAGATACATTTAAATTTTTAGATTAACAAATGAAAATATTCATCGGATATATTTATTACAAAAGTCTGCTATCATGGATTCATAAGACAAGTAGACTGAAAAATATTCCTTGAAGTCGAAGAAGCTAAAAGGAAAAATATGCTTAAGTCTGCATATAATTATAAAGATATTATTTTATAATTATTCCATTTCTTCATTTGTTATGATATTACAAGTGATATTCTTAAAAAATGCTTATTTCAATAAATGCTTCCCAAATTTTTTTTAAAAGTAATTCATGGCATTCTATTTAGCCTTTATATGAACACAAGACAGTCATGACTTTTCTTTTCATCCCAAATAATTTATGTTTCTTCATATCAACACACCTCTCATGTTTGATGCATATCCGTCAGGGAAGATGAGCTCCATAATTCATTTGCATCATTGTCATGACTATAATAAGTTTTAAAGAATTTATTTGTTGTATTGTCCCCATGTAATCTTGGATGTGAACATAACTCTTTAAAAATTCTCTCTTGATTTCACATTTTCTTTTATTTTTCCTCCCACATTCATGATAGTATTAATAAAACTATCAAAAAAATTATTCTCAATGTACATTATATCTAAGTTGTGCTTAATTTTGAACAAATATTTTTAATTACATCTAATATTTTAGTACCTAACCTCGAAGTTGGTGCACCTTTTATAATTATATAGTTTTTACTAAATACATCAATATATATTTGAAATAGATGTTACATATGTAAGAACTTATGGAGGTTGATTATTAAATCAAGAAGTCTTTCCTTTTTTTGCTCTAGGAAAATACATTTGACTCCTCAATACAATAAGGATAATCTATAATACTATATTTTGACAATATTGAATATGAATGAAAATCACTTATAGTCCACATATTTTGGCAAAAGTGTATACATGCATCTACGCATATGTATTTACAGATATGTATATTAAGTATTCTTTAAGTATTTTGTATAAAAAGATATATAATATAGTCTTTGGTCTACTATTTGATAATAGTTTGATGGAATACCTATTGAGATGTTGATCATAGAAATTTTTTTTATAATTTGTATTACAAATTTAGAGTAGTTTGTGTATGTAGAGTTTATTGATGTCTGAAAGTGATAAATTGTAATATAAATTTATTGTCATTTTTCGATGCAAAGTTTATAGATTCATAAAAGTAATAAATAATAATTTTTACTAAAGTCAAAAATTGTAAAAGAACTATTATTCATTTTTATTAATTTATAATTTACATGGCCAACATAGATTTTATTAAAATTGTAGACTCCTTTTGTAAGTTGAGAGGAAATTGTTGTTAATATATTTTGTTTTATTCATGAAATTCAAGATTTGATCAAGAATAATGAAGAGTCGATTGGATTAAAGGATGTTTGTGCCAACTCTATTATTCTTCATCAGAATATCACATTTGGCTCACTTGTGAGTCATAAGTTAAATTTGTGATGAAATGAGCATGAAGTTAAATTCATTCGCCATTTATGTTTGGTTAATATGTTTTTATTTGATTTTATTTTAATTATTATCAAGTATCCATGTTTGGGATTTATATTTTTGTTAGATATTATTTACGTCATTATCATTTATTCATCTTTAAATTTTGTGTTTTTGAAATTTTGTGTTTTTGAAATTGTGTGTGTGTGTGTGTGTAAATGATACATTTGTATATAATGATGCATCATGCGTGCATGTACTTACAAGGGTCAATTTTAAAAATTTCATTTAGATATTATGAAATTGAAATTTTTGATTTGTATAAAATTTTAATTGGTCAAAATACATGTTCTAATTTTTGAAACAAATACTAACAATAGTGTAATAAATATTTATTTCTTTAAAAAAATATTGCTAAATAATGTATGTGATTTAGCTTGATTTTAGAAAGATAAATATTATAAAAAACTTTATTTACAAAAAAAAAATTTGCACCTCATATATTTATATGCAATACATGATATTTATTATAAATAATAAATGTTTAAGATAAATTTATTAATTACAAAAATTACACGGTCATCTATTTATTCTGAACACAAATAAAAAACTAAACTCATATATTTATATGATCATTTATTTATTTTGGAGAATTAAAAACATTAATTACATACAAAAAACAAACTTATATTTATATGATCGTCTATTTATTTCATCTAATTATTTTGAACACAAATAAAAAAAAAAGTTAATTATTTGTAAAAAAACAAATGCTTACATTCATTATATGCACTACATTGCATTTTTTGAACATAAAAGTTTAGAAGATATTACTTACACATTCAAATTAAGGTTATATATTTACATAAATTACATTTTCATTCTCAACATAATTGTAAAAACAAAATTTATTATTTGCAAATGAACCAAACTCATTTGTTTATACTTTATATATGAGTTTCATGAATACTACTTTTAATAAAAATGTTTATAAGATAATTACTTACATAAAATATAAGCTCACATATTTAATTAATAAAATTTATTTTCAATTAAAATCATGAAACAAATTACCACTAATATTTTATATATTTTTTTCTTTTTTAACAAATTTTAACATACATTACCCACTAATATGCTTTACACACATACATATATATATGTATTTGTTTTTAACGTACACAATTTACAATATTTAATAAATAGTGAACGTTATACGATATAATATTTTAATAAAATTTTTAAAATCAAAAGTTTCACACACAAGCACATCAATATATAAGAACATATATATGAACACACGTATGTACAGAAGTGCACACATGCATATTTATATATACAATAGGGTGTGCTTGGTATATTTATATTGACGCACATATCTAATAAACACATATATTGATGTTTTTAAAATTTAAGTCATGATAAACTGTATGACATTACAAAATAGATACGATAAAAAATGATTTTTATAAATTTACATTATGTTTATAAACAAATTCATAGATTTACAATTAAAAAGGGGCAAAAAAAAGTAAAATCAACACAACTAGGACATTACTCATTTTATCCATATTAAAGTTCAGACTTAAATTTTGGAAATACATGATAGAGATGACAAATTTGTTTCATAAATCACGATGACAAAAATAATAAATAAATAAATCTAAAATGTTATAATTCACATTTATAAGAATAAACAAAATATTCATGAACATAATAAATAAACACACCTATTAGCCACATTTTTAAGACTTGAAAAAAAAATAACACCGATAGAAAAAAATGAAAAATAAATTTCAGAGAATCAATTTTAAATTGTGCCACTTATGTATGCCTACTAAAGACACTATTTCGATAATCAAATAATAAATAAAAATTGTTGGATAATAAGAAATACATGTGCCTAAATCATATGATTTAGAATAAAAAAAACTTGCTTAGATATTCTTTGTGATACACTGAACAAATTAGAAAAAAAAAATCTATAAAATAACTATAATATATAAACTATGTTTTATGAGCGGACATTGGCGATTAAAAAATAACATACAGAAAAGATAAATTTAACATACATACATTAGGATCACATGGTAGACATAATAAGAGTACGAACGGATAAAGTTGATAAAAAAAAGTAAGAAAATTACAATAATTCCTATAAGAGATAAGATAACAAAGAACTAGCTGATTAGATTAAAAATAATGTATGCAGCTCAACGTAGCCAGAACACTGATCATTGTAGAATATTAAAAATAAGTTAAAAACCCCTGCTGCACACAGACAAAGAGTATTTCTGGCGAATACATGACCCAGCAAGATTAAATAAAAGAAATTTCTAGGAATTTTAAAGTGATACACAGCCACGAGCAACTTGCTATTAGCAAACATGCATAAATTTATGCCAAAATATCAAAATCCCATTACCAGGCAAGCTGCTTTGACAAAATATCACCTAACAGTTGCTTTTAGATATTATTCATGTAAACCAACATAAGTCTACACTTAAAATGTGGGACATAAAATGGACATCTCAACAGGACCAGAACCATGACGATTTAAAGGGCACTGTTGGACGTTGGTTGCAAAGACTATATAGGGGTGGGCGAACAAGATTATGCAAGTTTCAGTATTACTTAAATGGCAGGTTAGCTAACGGAGCAACCATCATAGCTAAAAACAAGAGAAAAAAAAAAGAAAAAAAAAAGAAAAAAAATAGAAAAAAAAAGAAAAAAAATAAAAAAAAAAGAAAAAAAAAGTAAAAAAAAGAAAAAAAATAAAAAAAAAAAGAAAAAACAAAAGAAAAAAACAAAAGATGCAAGCAACAAAAACAAGAGAATTTAAAAAAAAAAAATAAAAAAGCAAGAGAATTATTATACCTCAATCCAATAGCTGATCGGGATGAAACTGGCCAAATATATCAGAACACGAGTCCCAGCTTCCCTTTTCTCTAGCCTCCCAATAGCCCCCAACGTATCTGTGTGTGCCAGTTAGCTTATCTTTGACAAACCACCGTGGTTTCCAACCAATTTCTTGCATCTTGTGGGCCTGCATCCAAAATCCAAACATAACAAAGATTACCTGCAGCTAGAGGTGTCAAACGGGCCGGGCCGGCCCGGCCCGGCACGATAAAAAAACGTGCCCGGGCCCGTGCCGGGCCCGGCCGAACAAACCACGTGCCGGGCCGTGCCCGGCACGAGCCGTGCCTTGGCACGGCACGTCGGCCCGCGTGCCTGAGTCGTGACTCGTGAGTCGCGACTCACGAGTCACGAGTCACGAGTCACGACTCACGGTCACGACTCACTGAGTTGTGACTCGTGACCCAACCGGGCCCCGCCCCCGGTAAAAAGACCGCGGGTCGGGTCCAAACAGACCCGACCCGCCCCGCCCCGCCTGCCCTGCCTTGCCATGCGCCCGTGCCCGAGCGGGCCGGCACGGCACGGCCTTGCCGTGCCCACGGGCCGTGCCGTGCCCGAATTTTAAAAACCGTGCCGTGCCGGGCACGGCATGGTACAGTGACCGTGCCGTGCCCGGCACGGCACGGCAGCACGGCTGGGCACGTGAAAAACGGGCCGTGCCGTGCTGGGCCGGCCCGTTTGACACCTCTACCTGCAGCAAGCTACTTTTCAGTTCAGAGTAACTGGTACACTCCATCTACATCAGGTAATGCATGTTGATCTATGTTTCCAACTTACGAAAAAAATATAGGCCGTCAAAAAACAAAAAACGGCCAAATTAAAAATAATTAAGGATGAAATAATGATAAATATCAAATGCAATAATAATAAATATTGTATGTGAACGTTATTTGATAACAATAAATATCACATGTCTGCCCATGTCAGCCCAGCCTAGTTCGACCAGAGCAACCGAGATAACCGGGCCTAACAATACCCAGCCCAAAAATAATGAAAGAGGTGTCGACACAGCCCAATAACCTAGCTGGGCTGAATCAATTAGTAACCTAGCTGCATCAATTAGAGGTGCCAACTGGGTCGTGTCGGGCCATCACTGCCCCTTTTTTTTTGGGCACAGCCAAGCCATCGTGCCGTGCCCGGCACATCTTAAAATTTATCTTCTAGCTTGTGTTCGTTGCAGGTTAGCATGGTTCGCTCCAGGCTAGCCTGGGTCATGTCCAAGCTAGGTTGATAATCTTGTAAATATTAGTTTTTAAAGTTGTTCTCCAGCAATTACGAGTAAGTATAATAAATGCGATCTTTGAAAAATTTAATTATGAAATAATCATCAGACTTGATATTATCAATGCAGTTAGTATAATTAGTTTTTTAGATTTTTCTTTCTTTTTTTGTTCTTCATTTTCTTTATCTTTCACTTTTTTTTTTCTGCCTCTTCATCATTTTTTTTCTCTACATCTTATTCTTTCACTTGTTTTGTTTTTCTTCTGCTTATTTTTATTTTGTTCATCTTCTTCTTACATTTCTTCTTGATCTTCATTTTCCACTTTCACATCTTATTTAATGTCTGCTTCCTCTTATTTTTCCCTATGATTTGTATCCTTCTTTCTTTCATTTCTACTTCTCCATCTTTCATTTCCTATACATCTTCTAGTTCTTCTTTTTTTTTTTCCTTCATACTCATCTTTTTATTCTTATTTTTTTTTTCCTTCTAATTCTTCTTCTTTACTCCTCATTTTTCACTTTCTTCTCCAACTTCTTTTTCTTCTTCCAAAGGTGCTCCTTTTAAGTCCTTTACACACTTAGAGGTACTCCACACTCAATTTTGACCAAAACCACCAAACAACCATGTTACACGGAACCACAACACCCACTCCAAAGTATCGAGGCCCATCACACATCAACATTGTGGGCGTGTGATGGCTAAAATGATGACACTCAATGGTCATGTACCATCTTCCTTTTCAAAGTGCATGTGTATGCACTATAGCAAGCACTGCCACATGCACTATGCTGGTACATTGCATGTGCATGCATTATAGCACACACTGACCCATGCACTATGCTGGTACATTGCATGTGCATGCACTATAGCAAGCACTGCCACATTCACTATGCATTGTACATTGCATGTACCTTCTCTCTAGGATTTGTACCTTCACAAATAGCAAGAAATCACTATCAATGATGAAAAAACCACACAACCACACACACCCACACACGCACGCACGCACGCGCACGCACACACATCTATATTCTTTTTTGATTGCCAGCAGTTAGATTTCTTCCAACAATTATGAATTGAAATCTACTGATTGCTAGATCTTTATTCTAAATAATTGAAAAAAATTTAAAAATATATTTTTTTTAAACTTAAAAAATTTTTCATTAATAATATGTTAACATTAAATTTTTTTTTGTTGAAACTATAATCACTTCTCTCTCTCTCACTCTCAAAATATCACAATTGTTCTATAATAATGAGCTTTAAGTATTTTCATTTATTTATTTTTTTATATTATATATATAAATAATAAATTATATTAGAATTGAGATAAACATTGATTATGAATAACTTAATATTAGTGGGTGAGCATTTTGATTCGTAATTCCATACTTGCTAAGTATCTTTTTCTATCTAAGTTAATTCTGGTATAAAATAAATAAACTAATTTTTTATACTCAAAACTGTACGAACTAAAAAAGTAACGAGTATTATAAAAAAGATGTAGATTAGACATAAATAATTATAACTTGTTTAAAAGATTAGAGACTAAAAAATATCCTTAAAAACCAAAAAATAAATGAATTTTTATGGTGTTGGCTTATTTTAAGATAATTAAAATAAAAATTATAAAAATATCATAGAATATTCAGCACAACATTTATATTATAAAAAAATATACATTTGTAAAAATATAAGTGTACTAAATACCTTAGAAAACATGCCGAATAATATACCAAAAAATTAGATACATTAAATTTCAGGCTAATCCAATTAAGTATGAGCAATAAAGTATTTAAATATAAATCAACTTTTAGATTCATTAATCCTCTTTATTTACCAATTACCATCAATAATAGAATGAGACAACAATATTTATTGCTAGTATGAGTCTTCTGATTACATTTTTAGATAATCTTAGACTATTTTATCTTATCCATATATAATACATCTAGTCTCCTTATAGTAGAATCCCTAAGTTAGGCAGTAAAAATGATGTAATAAAAAATTATAAAATAAAAAAATAAATAATAATTAATGATCTTAGAATACAAAGTAGAATGATCTCTATGACATTTTACATTTAGACTAATCACGATTACAATATATTCACATGACTTACCACTCACTTTGTTAATTCAAAGTGAAAAAAAAAATAAAAAAATATTATAATTTTATAAAATCTTTCATCATAATGATGATCTCATCATTTATGAATATTTACGAAAGATTTTTAGAAAATATAAAATATAAAATCAAATATTTAGCACAATATTTATTAATACATCAAATAATGATATCATCATAAATATGTTCATAATAATCATTACAGATGATTTCTTAAAAGAGATTTTTGAATTTAGGTATATGTGTTATATAATAAAACTAATAATAAGAAAATCAGCTTAAAAATAAATTTTCCCTCATAAGAACATACATGAAAATACAAAAATATATTAAGATACCTAATAGATTATAAGAATTTTACACTCTATATAAGTTAATATATCTAAAAAAAGAGAAGATTTTAAATAAAATGTCAGACACTAATAAAATTATAAATAATTTATATTGAATTCATGTATTGATTATCAATATATGATATTCTACTATGTTAAAAATAATTCTAATAAAATAATAATTAATGAATCAGACAGTGATATAGAAATTTTATTTTTAAAATTCCTCAATTTTTTTATAATACGAAGAACAAGTATTCGCCTGTATATCCCCCCTCTCTCTGATCTGAATAGGTTATGCCTCCATCTCCCTCTCTCTCTTCTGAATATGCTAAGCCTCTCTCTCTATTTGATCTGAATAGGCTAGCCCCCCCCTCTCTATCTGATCTAAAGAGGCTAGCCCCCCATCTCTCTCTGATCTAAATAGGCTAGCCCCCCCCCCCCCCTCTCTTATCTGAATAGGCTAAGCCCCTCTCTCCCTGATCTGAATAGGCTAAGCCCCTCTCTCCCTGATCTAAATAGGCTAGGCCCTTTTCACACTCACTCTCTCTCAGATCTGATTAGGTTAGGTCCCTCTCGCTCTCTGGTCTGGAATAGGCTAGGCTCCTCTCTCTCTCTCTCTCTCTCTCTGATCTGAATAGATTAGGTCCCCCTCTCTCTCATCTGAAAAGGCTAGGCCCCTCTCTAACTCTTCTGATTAAACTAGGCCTCTCTCTCTCTCTATATCTCTCTTTCATCTGAATAAGCTAGTCCCCCTCTCTCTCACGTGAATAAGCTAGGCCTCTCTCTCTCTCTCTCATCTCAAAAGCAATAGGCTAGCACCCCTCTCTCTCTCTCTCTCATCTGAATAGCAATAAGCTAGTTGCCTGTTCTCTCTCTCATCTGAATAGGCTAGGCCCCCCATTCCCACTCTCTCTCATCTGAATAGGCTAGGCCCCCCACTCCCTCTCTCTCATCTGAATAGGCTATGCTCCCCACTCCCTCTAATCTGAATAGGCTATGCCCCCCCCCTCTCTCATCTGAATAGACTAGGCCCCCCCCTCTCTCTCATTTGAATAGGCTAGGCCTCTCTCTCTCTATTTCATCTCAATAGGGTAGACCTATCTCACTCTCTCATTTGAATAAGCTAGGCTTTTCTCTCTCTCTCATCTCAATAGGCTAGGCCCTTCTCTAATTCTCATCTGAATAGGCTAGTCCCCTCCTATCTCTCATCTGAATAGGCTAGGCCTATCTCACTTTCTCTCTCTCTCTCTCTCTCACATCTGAATAAGCTATGCTTCCCTCTCTCTCATCTGAATAGGCTAGTCCCCCCATCTCTCTCTCTCATCTGAATAGGCTAGTCCCCCCATCTCTCTCTCTCATCTGAATAGGCTAGTCCCCCCATCTCTCTCTCTCATCTGAATAGGCTAGTCCCCCCATCTCTCTCTCTCATCTGAATAGGCTAGTCCCCCCATCTCTCTCTCTCATCTGAATAGGCTAGTCCCCCCATCTCTCTCTCTCATCTGAATAGGCTAGTCCCCCCATCTCTCTCTCTCATCTGAATAGGCTAGTCCCCCCTCTCTCTCATCTGAATAGGCTAGTCTCCACCTCTCTCTCTCTCTCTCTCTCATCTGAATAGGGTAGTCCTCACCTCTCTCTCTCTCTCATCTGAATAGGCTAGGCCCATCTCTCATTCTCTCTCTTCTTAATAGGCTAGGCCCCCCTCTCTATCTATCTAATTTGAATAGACTAGCCCCCTCTCTTTCATCTGAAAAGGCTAGCCCCCCTATCTCTCTCATCTGAAAAGGCTAGCCCCCCCTCTCTCTCTCATCTGAAAAGGCTACGCTAGGCCCCCCCTCTCTCATCTCAATAGGCTACTATCCCTTCACCACTCTCTCTTTCTCTCTCATTAGAATAGTCTAGGCCCCTCTTCCTCTCTCTCACCTGAATAGGCAAGGCCTCTCTTTCTCTCTCTCATCTGAATAGACTAGCCCCTCCCCTCCCCCCCTCTCTCTCTCTCATCTGAATAAGCTAGCCCCCCTCCCTCTCATCTGAAAAGGGCAGGATACTTCTCTCTCTCTCTCATCTGAATAGGCCAGGCCAATCTCTCTCTCTCTCTCTCTCTCCTGAATAAGCTAGCTCCCCTCTCTCTCATCTAAATAAGCTAGGCCCCTCTCTCTCATCTGAAAATGCTAGGCCCCTCTCTCTCATCTGAAAATGCTAGGCCCCTCTCTCTCATCTGAAAATGCTAGGCCCCTCTCTCTCATCTGAAAATGCTAGGCCCCTCTCTCTCATCTGAAAATGCTAGGCCCCTCTCTCTCATCTGAAAATGCTAGGCCCCTCTCTCTCATCTGAAAATGCTAGGCCCCTCTCTCTCATCTGAAAATGCTAGGCCCCTCTCTCTCATCTGAAAATGCTAGGCCCTCTCTCTCATCCGAAAATGCTAGGCCCCCCTCTCTCTCATCTGAATAAGCTAGGTTCCCTCCCCTCTTTCTCATCTGAATAAGCTAGGTTCCCTCCCCTCTCTCATTTGAATAGGCTAGGCCCCTCTCTCTCTCACGTCTGAATAGGGTAAGCACATTTCTCTCTCTCTCTCATCTAAATAGGCTAGGCACCCAGCACACACTCTCTCTCATCTAAATAGGTTAGGCCCCCGGCATTCTCTCTCTCATATGAATATGCCAGGCCCCTTTCTCTCTCTCTCAATAGGCTAAGGCCTCTCCATATCTCATCTGAATAGGCTATGCCCCTCTCTCTCTCATATGAATAGGCTAGCCACTCTCTCTCAATCTCTCTCTCTCTCTCTCATGTGTATAGAATAGGCTCCTCACACACACACACTTTCTCATCTTAATAAGCTAGGCCACTCTCTCTCTCTCTCATCTCAATAAGCTAGGCCTCTCTCGCTCTCTCATATGAAAAGGCTAGGCCCCCCTCTCTCATATGAATAAGCTAGGCCCCTCTCTCTCACTCATCAGAATAGGCAAAGCTCATCTTTCATCTGAATAGGCTAGGCACCTCTCTCTCTATCTCTCTGTCTCTCTCTCATATGAATAGGCTAGTCTCATCTCTTTTTCATCTGAATAGGCTAGGTCCCTCTCTGTCTCTGTCTCTGTCTCTCTCTCATCCAAATAGGCTAGGCCTCTCCCTCTCATTTGAATAGGCCCCGCCCCTCTCTTTCTCTCATATGAATAAACTAGGCCCCACTCTCTTAATATCTCTCTTACATTTGAATTGACTAGGCCCCCCTCTCTCTCATCCCAATAGGCTACGGGCCCCTATATATCTCTCTCTCATCAGAATAGTCTAGGCCCCTCTTTCTCTCTCTCACCTGATTAGGCTAGGCCTCTCTCTCTCTCTCTCTCATCTAAATAGGCTAGGCCCCACTCACTCACACACTCTCTCATTAGAATAGACTAGGCCCCTCTCTTTCATCTGAAAAGGCTAGTCCCCTCTCTCTCATCTGAAAAGGCTAAGCCCCCCTCTCTCTCATCTGAATATGCTAGGCCCCTCTCTCTCTCATCTGAATATGCTAGGCCCCTCTCTCTCTCATCTGAATATGCTAGGCCCCTCTCTTTCTTATGTCTGAATAGGCTAGGCACCTCTCTCTATCTCTCTCTCTCTCATATAAATAGGCTAGGCCCCTGGCACTCTCTCTCTCATGAATAGGCTAGGCCCATTTCTTTCTTATCTCAATAAACTAGGCCTCTCCCTCTCTTATCTGAATAAGCTAGGCCTCCTTCTCTCATATGAATAGGCTAGAACCCTCTCTCTCTCTCTCTCATATGAAAAGGCTAGGCCCCCCCTCTCTCTCATATGAATAAGCTAGCCCCCCCCTCTTTCTCATATGAATAGGCTAGGCCCCCCTCTCTCTCTCATATGAGGTTAGGTCCCTCTCTCTCTCTCTCATATGAGGTTAGGCCCCTCTCTCTCTCATATGAGGTTAGGCCCCTCTCTCTCTCATATGAGGTTAGGCCCCTCTCTCTCTCATATGAGGTTAGGCCCCTCTCTCTCTCTCATATGAGGTTAGGTCCCCCCTCTCTCTCTCATATGATAGGCTAGGCATCTCTCCCTCTCTCTCATGTGTATAGGATAAGCTCCTTACTCTCTCTCTCTCTCTCATGTGTATAGGATAGGCTTCTCTCTCTCTTTCTCTCATCTGAATAGGCTTGGTCTCTCTCTCTCTCTCATCTTTATAAGCCTCTCTCTCTCATCAGAAAAGGCCAGGATCATCTCTCTTTCATCTGAATAGGCTAGGCCTCTCCCTCTTTCATCTGGATAGGCTATGCCCTTCTCTCTCTCTATATGAATAGGCTAGGCCCTTCTCTCTCTCTCTCATATGAATAGGCTAAGCCCCTCTCTCTCAATCATTCTCTCATCTAAATAGGCTAGGCCCCTCTCTCTCTCTCTCACTCACACACACTCGCTCTCTCATTTGAATAGGCTAGGTCTCTCTCTCTCATCATAAGGGCTAGGCCTCTCCCTCTCTCACTCACTCTTAGAGTACCAACATAGTTACTTTTAATGTCATGTGACTATTTACTAACTAGTATCATAAGTAATATCATAGATAAAAAAAGAAAAAAATAATAGATTCAAATAAAACTTTAAAATTCTCATTCTACCTACACATTAAAAAATAAGTTCTAAATAAAATAATATTTATACCTAGTAAAACATAATAATCTATAATTATAAATACTGCTGCATATGTAATTTATTTTTTGATAATCTATTTGTATAACTAAATATTTCTGTTTTAATATTTTCATGTAAGTGCAAGAAAGAAAATATTAAGAGATCGGTGATGCAGCAATAGCATAATAACGAAGGTCCTACTATCCGGTCAGCGGGCCAAAATTTTTGAAGCAGAGTCTAACCCGTCACATGATCCAACCCGCTCCGGTTAAATGAATCGAGAGAGTTTTTATTATAAAATATTTTATAATTTTTAATTTCAGGTTATTGTTTTTCAGACCTGGGAACTGTTCATCATCCTCTCTCTCTCTCTCTCTCTACGTGATTTATCACGACTGCTCTGCACTGTACATATTGTAAGACATTTTGTTAGTTTAATCTGTAACGCATAAGCATTTTTTGATGGATATAGCTAGTCGTATTGAGCGACTAGCGAACTACGTGATTTCCTGATATTCTATTTCTTGTTTTTTTTGATCTTGCCGTGGTTGAATTGTAGATTGGATATATATTATTTGTGTTCTGTTATTTGTATTATCTTTTGTATCTTAATATCACTACTGTGGAAGCGCAATTGCCTAATAAATACTTATTATTTTTATAGGTATTATAAAATTCAATGAATATATATCTCAAAACCCTAAATGTCAGCTTGTTTCAATCTACAAAGCGATTTTGAATAAACCAAGTAAACACAAAAATTCTAAGAAAATATAAATAATATCTCCTCATGATACATAATCCAAAAGAATATATGCTAAGAAATCATAAAAAAATCATTTAATTAATGAGCTAGATTATAATTAAAACTATCTCAAAAATATTTATAAGAAAAAAATATAATGAAAATGATATGATTACTTATAATATAAATATCAATTTTTTTGATAATCCAAAATTTTAAAATAAAAATACGAGTTAAATAACAAGTAATATATGAAAGAAAAGAAAGATCTGTTGATGTCAAAAATATAATTTTATATACTTTTCTCTAATAAGTTCAAGTGTCATGATAAATAAAATTTGTGATGACCTCTAAATAACTCTAATAAGTAATTTGTCTCTTTTAATATTGTATAAAACTAGAGATTGAAAGTGAGCCAGATGGCCCAAGTACTACCCGACTGAGTTGTGCTTGGCCAAACACAGCATTGTCCAGAACCATTCCTAAACCCAGGCCGTGCAGGCTTGAGGCATGGCTAGTGCAGTCGTGTCATGTCGTGCCGTGCTGGGCTAGGCGGTGTCGAGCCTCAAGTCGGGCAAGGCACAAGCAGGCTGCCTGACCAATAGGCATGGTCTAGTGGCACGAAAGGCTACCGTGCCTCAAAATTCGAACTAGGTTTTGGGTGTGTTCCGAGAGGACCATGCCCAACCCACTTATTTCTATAAATAAAATAATATTTTATTTAAAAAAAATGTCTGCCCCGCCTTGTACACATGGTAGGTATTTTTAATAAACCTGCCACGTGGTTGGCGGAGAGCATCAGTACGGAATAGTCCAGGCACATGTGAATACACCATCCGACGGCTGTCAGGTTTCTACCCTATTTATTTATAGAAAAAATTTCAAAAAATAAAAAAAATAATTTTTTAAAAATTTCTTTAAACACACACACACACACACACACACACACACATCATGTTTCACTCTCATCTCTCTCAACTCAATCTCATTCTCACTCACTCTCACACTCTCACTCCCCTCTCTATGTCAATTTTCTCTCTCATCTCATTTATCTCATTCTCTCTCCTATTAATTTGGCTTCACTCTCGAGTGCAACTAATAAATTGCGATGTGATGCAATTTCGACAAAAAAATCAGGTGTGGTTTGGCGCACGTGCAGGTTTTAGCCTTTTCTATCTTATCCATAAACGGTATTTTTTAAAAAATTATTTAGTTTTTTATTTTTAATAATATCTAATAATTTTTATTTTAAAAATTAAAATATAATTAATAAACTAAAAATAAAAAATAATAAATAGTAAATTTAATAATAAGATTAATATTAACGTAGATATAGATAATATTAATAATAATAATTCCAAGCAAATATCCGTGGCTGTCAAACCATATTTTCTCCAATGACCTCGACCCAAATTCAAACATCAAAAAAATAAAAAATTTAAAAAATATATACAATTTGAACTCACTTTAACATAATACCAAATAAAAATGTTAGAATATATCAATGAAAAATCAATACAATACACGTATTATAAGAAAATATATAATTGTAAGAGTGCGCGTGAGATTAAGCACCTAAAGATAGATGTCAATTATAATACAAAAAAATATGATACATTAGATCATAGGTAAACCCAACTAAATAGGAAAATCTTTGAGATTGAATCTAGTTTAGTTTTTATGTTGACCTCCTTCATATACCATAATGAGTTAGAGAAGGAATATACGATCAAACTGATCACTATGATAGATCTTTTGATTAGAGAAGGATCTAAAGATAGTTAGTATCATGTAGACCTATTTTCAGCCTACATATCGTATGATTCCTAAGTCTAAATATAAAAACTACATACTAAAATATTATAAGTTAGAAAAATAAATAATAACTAATTAATTTTAGGAATATAGTAGTGTAATGTTCATAATATTTGATATTTGAACGATTTGTGATAATGCATCTTTTGCATGTTTCATGCCAACTATGTAGATTCTAAATGAATACTAAATAAAAAGATATTAATTTTTTTAGAAATTCTTCATCATCATGATGATCCGACCATATATAAGTGCTTGATTAGAATATTTAATGAATATAATATTCAAAATAAAATATATATTATCACATTTGATAATGCATCTAACAATAGAATAACCATTAACATGTTTGCTAAGACCATAGTTATTTAAGGCGCAAAGCGCACTGAGGCACAAAAACCTTTTGGGGCCTTAAGGCGCAAGGTGCATTTGAGGCGCGAGCTTTTTTATTTGAGACGCACCCAGCCTAATACACATAAAAATTATACATTTTACTAAATATAGTCTTTAATTTTCATCTAATAATAAACTAAAGAACATCAAAGATAAAAATCAAATATTAATAGTGCTCACATCATCCAAATATTCAAAGTTTTAAAACAAAATAACAAACATTCAAAGTTCTAAAATAAAATAAACACTCATGTATCTACATTTAAATCTAAATCAAGAAAGTCTTCATCAATATCATCCTCATCATCAATCTTCCACTCTCCCTCTTCTTCATCTTCCTCTCCCGATGAATAGATCATTTCTTCATCTTCAACAATTAAAGCAAGAGTAGAAGTATGTTTAGAGCTAGATGATCTTGACTTTGGTTTTGGTGTTGGTTTTTGTGTTTTGTTTGGTTTAGTATGGACACGAACACGGACATGAGATTACGACACGGCAGGATATGGGGACACAGCAAATTCTAAAAAATTAGGATACGGATACGGCTAGGATACGGATACGGCTAGGATACGTCATGATAAAAAAAATAAAATTAAAAATAAAAATTATTTTCTTTATAAATATTAGGTATTTTATAAAATAAATTAAATTAAGATATTTTAGTTTATAAAATAAATAAATATATTTTTATTTTATAAAATAAAAATATTGTATTTTATTTTATTTTATAAGATAATATTTATAATTATTTTATTTTATAAAATAATATTTTAAAATTATCTTATATTATATAAAAATATATTTTTTTATTTAATTTAAAATAAAAATATTTTATTTTATTTAAATATTTTATTTTATTTTACTGCCCGCCTGCCTCCCCCCTCAATTCCCGTATGCCTACCTCCCCCCTCAATTCCCGTACACCTACCTCCCCCCTCAATTCTCGTCCGCCCCCTGCTTCCTTCCCCTTAATTCCCCGCCTGCCTCCCCCCCTCAATTCGTGCCTGCCCCTTGCCTCCCCCCTCAATTCGCGCTCGCCCCTTGCCTCACCCCCTCAAATCGCACCTGCCCTCTGCCCTCTGCCGCCCACTGGACGTCCGATACGCCACCGTCCGATACGACATGTGGCATATCGGATACGGATTTATCAATGATACACCATGTGGCGTATCAGACACGTATCCGTGCCGTGTCCGTGCTTCCTTGCCCGCTACGCCTCACCCGCCTGTGCCTCGCCTGAAGCGAGGCATTTTTCCCAGGAGTGGTGGCGCCTGAGCTTTAGGCATGCCTCAGACGTGTCTTTCATAACTATGGCTAAAACTATTAGAGATGAGCTATTAAAAAAGATTTTTCACATTGATTACATCTGTCATATCATAAGCATCATAGTACAAGTAAGAATTAAGGTAGTTTCCCCCATTTAAAAAAAATATGAAACTTATTAAAATATTTTCGGATACTTAAAAGACAACATGAGTTTGGTAGTCAGTCTCTATTTATCTGCGAGTCTAAAGAAGAAAAAATTCCAAACTAATATAAGATATCATTGAAATTATACATACCTAATATTGAAGTCATGTGTTGAATATAAACACATAATATTTAACTACGTTAAATATAATAGTAATGAATTTATTATTGACGACAAATATTAGGATGTAGAAATTTCATTTACAAAATTCCTGAAAATTTTTTATGACATGACGAATATGTTTTCCTTAGTTTATACTTCCACGACTTACAATGTACTCAGATACATATCTAACATTAGTAACATGTTTAGAAAGTACCGAGATGACCCGATACTTAGCAATATGATTGTATAGATGAAAATCAAAGTATTTAACGTACTGATTCACCATTCCATCTCTTTATTATCTGACTACATGTATAAATCCCAAGATTAATGTGAAAAGAATAAAAAATATTTTGACATACATATCCTCGTACATGAAGCAAGAACATTAACCTGAAAAATTTATAAAAAATAAGTTAGCTGAGTTATTTACATACTACAACATTAAGTATAATAGTAATTATAGCCAGACATTGAGTACAGACATTGATACCATATTCAAAGACAATAACTTATCTATTCAATTAATGAGAAAAAAATAATGGGATGAACGATCGAATAATAGCAAACTGTCTTGGTACCAATTACTACTTAATCCTATTACATAATAATAACAAAAACTTTAATATTTTACAATCATAAAAACTATGAGTCCACTTATCTCATGCTATCTAAGATGACACAGAATCTACTGACTCCTCCTGTATCGGACATAGTATCGGAGTCTATTTTTTCTATTACAATTGATATAATTTTGAATAGAAGATCAAGACCGTGACCAAATTTTATTGAGGATCTAATATGCATGAAGGATTTGAAAGGATTTGAAGTTAATCATCTAAGATTATATTAGAATAAGAGCAAAGAAATTATTGACAAATAATGACTCGTAAGAATTTGAGAAGATTAAATTCACCATTACTAATACTATCTGAGGCTTATGCAATGAAGATTATTTGCATACTCATACCAATTAGCATTAGGATTGAGCTTGTATTATTATGATTGATGATTTTTATTTATGTTGTGATATTGTGTTTTTTTTGGATTGGATGATAATTGATAAATTTATATTTTTGATATTTTTAATTATTAAACTGTCATCCGTGTTAAATTTTTTTTTTGTGATTTATATGAATGAATAAATAATATATCACAACTCATAAATGGTAACTTAAAATTTATAAAAAATAAAATTTAAATCATTAATCTGCAATTCCACAATTGGTGTGGCATGGGGGTGAATCGAGGGTGAGTCAGTCACAGAGTCGGGAGTGCTAGCTAGGCTGGCATATCCAGCCCCGAACTGGCTCGACTCGGCACCACCCGGCATGACACTGCATGATCGACCCCAAATCTGGCCAAACTCGGGCAGGAAGGGCCATGCTGGGCTGGCCAATTTTGAGTCATTTTGTGCTAGGCAGAACATGACATGACCCATTTTACACCTCTATATAAAACTATCGACCTTTCTTTCTGGAAATAATATCTAACAACTGCTTTTAGTGTGATCCATTTCCTACAATGTGCACCAAATTGAAAATCTCCTTTATTTACCTCTACTATGAAAAGCTCTCTGGAAATAATATCCAACAACTCCATGTGCACACCAAAACTTCCTAAGACAAATCCAAGAATCATCACAAACACTCTGCTTAGAGGTACTTGACAAATATGACCCAATAACATGACAAACAAAAATGCAGCATAATGTAGTTGCAAATAGCAACAGTGGGAATCAAAAACAAGGATTGCAGAAATTTGCAATGTATAGTCAATGTGCAAAGAGGCAAGAGAATGAAAGAATACCACAAGGGATTAATAATTACAACAAGCATACAGAATGCTTTAATAGGCCCCCATGAATCATGCGACACATATTAAGCAGTGTGTGTTACCTGACGCTGCCGCTTCTCTAATCGTCGTTTCTCTGAGTTTGCCATTTCAAATTCACCATTTTCCAAGCAGCGCTGATCAGGTCGAAGCCTAGAGTCCGTCGGTGGTAACTTTTCCTACATAAAATAAAGGAATGACCAAACAGGGGAATCAACTTACAAATGCAATTTCAAATTCAGAGGGTTTCCTTTAATTATGCTGCATAAAAAATACCTTTAATTCAGAGGTAAGCTCGTTCAGTGTTATTGCAAAACGTGTCAAGTTATATCTAGTCGGAAACCTGGGGGGTTTCCCTCGTTTCCAAAGCATGTGGGAATTCACCGGACAATTCTTTACTTTGCCAAAAAGGTCATTATTTACAAAATGCATACTCTCATCCCATTTTCCAAAAATACTCGATACTACATTACCATTCTTATCCTGAACTATTCCCTGTACCTACATGAGCAAAACTATAATTATGAGAATGAAAATCAACAATTAACATACACATCTTGAAATATAAAATAAAAGAAGTTCCCACAATTAATAGTAATACACATGTTAAGAGCGATGACAAATGTGTAATTACACCAACACAAACATATTATTTGATGGTGGCTAGAGTTAGGTTGGGCAAGGAGAACAAGGGAAGAGGTAAAAGAAACAATGAGAAAAAAGAATTATTATTAAGTATGAAAATAGTATTTTTTGAATACACAATCTTATATATATGATTTGAAACAACCTATAAATCAGGTGTTCTAAAACTATAAAAAACAATGTATGATAAAATGATAATACCTCATCCATCAAGCTGAGGTGTATATATCACAAAACCACGACTTGAAAGAGAGAAATGAATATGTGATCCACCAGCACTATGAGGGGTACATAAAAAACAATGCATGACATGATTAAATTCTTGAGCCATGTCAGGCACGGCACTATGGTACAGTGAAGCCGTCCACCGGCCAAGATGGCACGATGCCACAATCAAATGCACAACCATACATGACCATGCCGAACTCCAAAGATGCACAAGTCATGCATCTTCGCCGTTGCCCATTGCATAACAGCCAACGAGTGGCCAGCTTACGAGCCAGCCAATTACAATCTACCACGTGGCAAATTGTTAAAAAAAATTGAGCCATCCCATGATGAAATGGTTGATTTTTTTAAAAAAAATTGATTGCCCAACAAGGACCCCATCAGGCAGTCCCTCGGTTACTATACCTCTGTGCCAGGCACACGAATCATACTTAGCCCAGCACGAGGCATAGCTAATGACGGCCCAGCACGGCAAGAACCGTGCTATGTGGCAGCTCGAACAAGCCTGAGGTACAGTTTTGAACCGAGTCATGTTGTGTCAGGCCAGACATTGGTGAACTGGGCCAAGCCACAGACCAGACCCAGGCTACCCGGCCTTTTGACACTTCTATACTGGGTTGGCAACAAAGTGTCAAGTTGTTTGATTATCACTATAAAGTATAGTTGATCTCTGAACTTATAGATAAAGCTCTTCCAAAATGTGTCTAGTCTATTGGAGCTAATAAGTAGATGATCTCATATTCAGATAGAGGTGTCAAACGGGCCGGCCCGGCACGGCACGGCCCATTTTTCACGAGCACGATCGTGTTACAGTGCAGTGCCCGGCACGGCACGGTTTGTATATAGGCGGGCACGACACGGCCCGTAGGCACAGCAAGGCCGTGCCGGGCCCGCTCGGGCACGCCTTGGCCATACAGGCCAGGAGGCACGGCCGGGCAGGAGCCGCGACGCGGGCGGCGGGACCGAGGTCCGGGAGGCCGCACGGGCTGACCGCTGACGGACAGGCAGATGGCTCATGGCAGTCATCTATCATCTATGGCCGTCGAGACCGCGGATCGGGTCCAATCAGACCCGACCCGCGGTCTTTTTACCGGGGGGGGGGGGCAGAGAACGGCCGGACGGGTCACGCCACGCCACACGCGACATGCCGCCAGCGCCACGCGTGTCTGCGTGAACTGGCACGGGACGGACCCATGCCGGCGTGCCGTGCCAAGGCACGGCACGGGCTGTTCTTAACCCGAGCACGGTTTAAAAACGTGCCGAGCCGGCCCAGGCACGGCCGGCCCGGCCCTGCACGTTTGACACCTCTATATTTAGACATATTCTAGTTTTGTACTAAATTTCAAAATAATTATATGCCTCTTATTTATTCATGAATTCAAATTACGTGCAAAAAAATCATTAAAACTTATAGTAAATCTCTTCTCTATGACAATGTCCGAGGTCTCTAAGCATAATCTCTTGTCCTATAATCTTCTTTATAATAACTCATTATATTAACAATTTAGTTTTCCTATGATAAACTTATACATAATATAGTCAACTAATGAATCAATATTTGTAGATAAGTTTATACCTAAATTAAGTGTGGAATCAATATTCAATAGGTATACATACCAACATATCAAGATTAGATAAAATATCCAAAATATATCTTTTCTGAGAAAGAAAAATCATACGTCCTGAGTTATATGCTTTAAATACCAAGAAACTACCTCACACATGTCAAATCTTTAATATGAAACTCAGTATGCAAAAACTAACATTCACATATTCACTTCCTAATCCACATTAAAAAAATTAAGAAGTCTACATGCCCAACATGTGCTACCATGAACAGTGATACTTATTAGTTGTTATATAAATACTTCTTCCACTAAATTATTATTAAAAAATATATTTCATATATCTAACTAATACACAATCAACATATGTGATGTATATCAGTCATGCATCTGTGTAAAACCTCTCGCTATCAATTTAGCAGATTCAATTAACCTTTTCCTTGAGTCTCGTTTGCATCATATATACTCATTTACATTTTAATATAGGCTTACCTACTAATTTTTGGATGAGATCTCATATATGAATAGATGTGATTGTGCTCAATTATTCCAAGATAGTTTAACGACAACCTAAATGATTAAGTATCTCAGAAATAATATTTAAGTTCGTGCAACTATCAGGTGAGGATAAAAAATTAAAATATATAATATTAAAATGAAAATAAAAGAATACTCGAGACCAATAATGTTGAGTAAAATACATTTACGATTCTTTAAATAATGCATTGAGAAGGTACATATCATTATTTTGAACTAGAATAATAGATATGATAATAGACTCATCTATAACAAATTATATACGTGTTCATCTGGTATACGCCTTCAAATTAAGATCATCAAATACCAAAACCCTTAACTCTCTATCTTGGAGAAATTCACACTTCATGTCCAGTCGGACACACACACTAGACTCCTCTTTTTGATATACTACTCTATAATAGGTATCACTATTCTTCTCAAAACTAATTATAATAGTTATATTAGCTATAACCTCTTAGTCTTAGATGAATAATATATATAAATCTTATGAGTACTACAGTACTCAATGAAGACATACTTGATAACACAACTTTTCCCATACTGAGAGAAGTTAAAAAATCTTCAAAACTTGAGATCTCTATCAGCGATAACATGTATTATAGTTAGTCAAATATTCATATTTCAGTTGAGCATTATTTGCACAAAGAAAATGTCTCCAAAAAAAATAAGTAACACACTATAGTTTTGATATCTAATGCAAAGGCATAGTTCAAAGTGATGCCTATTATTTGAATGATATTTTGAATATGACACTTATTTTCGAAGATTAAATATCAATTTTCTTCTCTCATTAGTCTTTATTATGATAGTTATGCAGCAAAACACAATACCTCAAATATTTTATAAGCAAATAAAGTATATAGATGTAGAATGCTTCTTTCTCATTGAAGAGATGCGAAATAGAATTATTGATGTAGCCGATATTCATATAGTAAGGCAACCAGCAAATATTTCATTAAAACTTTGAAGATGCCTCAGTTTATATTTATTTCCTTCCAACTTGTTCATGAAATAAAATCTACACACTGGCTGGAAGGGGGTGTTGTAATTTCATTAAAGATACCTTAGCTTTTATATATTTCTTTAGTGTGATTTCATTAGATATCATTTTCTTTTAGCTTATTTCTTTAGAAGTTGTATTGAGAGACTTATGACTAAAAGACAAACCAATTAAAGTTAAATACTCTAAATCAAAATCATCAAAAATATAAACTTCATTTTTATTTAATTCAATAGAATATATTTTTAATTTAAAAATTATAAATATTTTTTTAGTTATTATACAAAACCATTGACTAATAAGAATAGCCTAAAACCATTAAATTATTAGCATTTTGGAAAAAAAATTGAAGAAAAATATCCTAATATATTGTCTAACACAAAATAAAATCTACATGTTGCAATGGGAGACCTAAGACTACAAGAGATACCAGATGCATTTAGATTTTTTGAATTTAAATCATCAAAAATATTAAATTCATTTTCATTAATTTCAAGAAAATACATTTTTAATCTAAAAAAAATTATCAATACTTTTAAGCTTTTAGACTGGATTACTGACCAATTAGAATAATCTAAATTTTTTAGATTATTAGGATTTTTTAGATTACTAACAAAGAATATATGGAGCTTACAAAATAATGCACCAACCATCACATCACTTTCATTGTGTACTAGAGTCGGATGCGGATCAATTGATATAAAATTTAAAATTTAGAAAACTTAAATTTTTTCATAATACAAAAATTATCAGAACAAAAGTACATTCAAATGAAGCGAAATAAAGATCATTAAGAGATTACATCTATATAATTTATAATTTATAGCTTGTTATTATTTTTTTTTTTTCTCTTTTTGATTCATTATTATATTATGGACGGGAACACACATGTAGAATGCACCAATTCGATTAGACCTTTATATAAAGATTCTTCTTGTACATCATTTTTACATTGAGTTTTCCACTGAAAGATTTTTTAGAAAAAAAAATTTTATATGATGTAAAAATAAGTTTAAGTTTTCTATTTTTATAGAAATAACACATATTTAAAAAAAAAAATCATTCCAACCATCGACAGAAATCTGACAAATGAATTCCATTCAAAAATTAGGTAAGACACTTTTAGTTGGCAGTTGGCACAGATAAAGATAGGATGAGGATTGATGTATTAGCTATAATAGTCATTGTGTCAAAAGACCAAAGGGTCTCTATGTTGTACATGTCTGACCAGACCATACTTGGTTTTTTAAGTTCAACACAGGAATCTCATGTGTCATACTCAAAATCATTGGCTCAGCCCACTTCAAGGCACAACCGACGACCCAAGTACGAAAGAGGACCTAGGGTGAATTTAGCCTCGGCAAGTCGATATTTCGGGTCGTATCATGCCGCCTTATGGCTGCATGTGTGCTGCCCCTCTAGGCCCAGCACTACTCACATGTTCCGGCCTTGCCGGAAGTCACAATTTCCAAGCCAAAATTTTTGCTGGTGATGTGTGTGATACATAGCATGTTGAGTCAGGTCGCCCAACCCATTTTCCACATCTAGTCAAAATGTATTCTGATTTGGAACTGAAATCAACTTTTGAGTTATTAACCCAACTGCACTCAAGAGATATTTCCTTTCCAAGAAAACACCACTCTCTCTCTCTCTAAACTCAATCAATTTCATTTTTTATTATTAATATGACAATCATTATAGTGTAAACCCGTATGTTGAAAAAAGGCTAATAGATACTGAATTTTTTTTTCATTGTTGGTGAGCATTCGAATAGTGGATTACTCCATATCACATATATAATTGATGTACTTAAAAATAAAACATGTTTTTTTCTAATCTTTTTACTCTCCCTCTTATCTTCCCCTTCCTCGAAGTTTAATGTAGCTAAAACTTTAAATTGGCCAAAACATAATATCAGAGAAGCATTTGGCAAAGTGAGTGATAGTGTTGAGTAGCACAAGCAACAATGCATCTCCTTGTGGTGTCATTGAAACATTAGATGAAGAGCATGCCACCATACTATTGAGGCAAAAAGCCATACACAATGGCCATTTTTAATAGTTTTCAAGTAGATCATGACTGTCAGGCATAATGGCATGATTTTCATGGTTCAAAACCCAATTTCAACAAATAGTGATTGTTTCTATGAAAATTGGCAAGGCAATGCTGATACAAAATCATACAATAAGTATGTGTGTGTGTGTGTGTGTGTGTGAGGTTTAATGTGTTAGAAAATTTTTTTAAAAAAATTATATAGAAAACCATTGTGATTTGTGCATGTTTATCTCTATTTGATATTATTATAAAAATTTACTCTGTTATTAATTTTTTTTAATAAAAAAAATTGTTAGACTCAATATATGACCATTAGAAATATTCTAATTAAAATTGTAAGCATATAAATACTCAATGTGAATTATGTCAATGAGGATATAGTTTGTAAGCCAAGGGAGTACGGTTCACATATTAAAAACCCATCTCAAATTGAGACTGATAGGTAGATGATAATTAAATAATAGATACTAGCATATCTTGGGCTCTTGCAATACATGCAAGAATGTTTGCGGTATGGTCATATCAATATAATCTTTGAAAATAATATATTTGCATAGTGGTACTACTCAATTATTCCATGTAGATTGACTAATTATAACTAGGTAACTCATTATGCAATTCAAACAGAACTGTTTGAATGAATTATTGGTAAGATATATGTATTAACAAATCGGACTACATTATAATGTTGTGATCAAACTTATAGCATTCTTTATATACATTCATTATGAGAATAATATATTATTTTGCGGATCCATATTTTTGATAAGAAGGCACTGGCATTCTTTCATGGATTTATGTGTCAAAAGAAAATATTCAAAATTAATATTATGTTAGCACATGACCAATACAATGATGATATATCTATTCTAATACAATATTGACATGGTAGATAAGAATTTTTTATGCATACATATATGACATATTTCATAATCAATACATGTTGCTCATTTGATGTGCAGCTCAATTTTTTTTTTTAAGTTTAATCAATGATAAATATCTCAACCGAGAGTGTATTAGAAGTTGATCAATAATAGGCAAATACTAGAGAAACTCCTATGAATGGAGAAAATATATAAATAATCCATTTAGCTCAATATTAAGGAAGCCACGTGCATTGTTTGATAATCCTGTATAAGGACACAACAAAAAGAAAAAATAATATCACAATCTTGTTGCTTAATAAAGTAACATACAAAAAATAAATTATAACAAAAATTTAGTACATATAAATTATGTTAAAAGAAAAGACTTAACATTATTATTGTATTGCTGCATAACCCATACAACGATGATATTGATAATATTACAAATATTATACTTCAAAAAGGAAATAAAGAGTATGATCACATGTTGCATGTGTTTGTATTGACTCTTACATTTATGACTCAAAAATCTTAACAAAGATGATGTGAAGACATTCACAAAAAATAAGAATATTATAATTGAAGCTAATGGCATTCATGAAAAATAGTTTGGAATACTCCTACATAAAATTATTTAGGCCGGTATGTGTACATATGAAAGGACTAGCAGTCTATTGCCCAGCCTTTGAGCCCCAATACATCACCAATGAGTATATTGAGCGAGCTAAATCTCAAATCTATTTGCATGTATTACAATAACTAAATATATTGGACACACTCAGGTTGAATGACTGGCATAGATGCAATAATAATCGTGCACCACTCATTACTCAATCAAATGACTCGACCTCAAGTAACACATTCAATAAGTATCTCAGCATTCTTGGTTCACTAACTAAATCTTGACCAAAATATACTATAATGAATGTGTTCATTCACAATTTTTATTGAGTTATCCTTAATGATCAAGAGCTAATTATCGTTATCCCTTATATATAATACATTATGGCAATCATACATGCGCATTTGCCCACACGGATAATATATTTCCACACAACCAACTTTTTCAAAGTACAAAACATACAAAAAACACTACAACCTACACGTCTCCATGCCAAAAATGAAAAAAACAAGTACTCACATTGGTCTAAGCACCTCACAATCCTTAATTGAGGCTTTACCAACTCTGCGATGGTTTTGTATAAGCACCAACATATGAATCATCATGGGGGTCGCCATTGAGACCACAAAATCTTGAAATGAACACCCAAATAAGGTCGTTTGACATTCAAAGGTTGCAATTACTTAAGCACATATTTGGAAACAAAAGAAAATTATTGTCAAACACTATCCAAAAACTAGCAACACCATGACCAATGGAAACCATTGGCAAACCTCTTCACCAACACTCACAAAAGTTGCATCACCATCTCATGCCAAGTGAACCAAAGTTACTTCACCAAAAAAGCTCTATACCATGTGCAAGAGGGTCAATTAGGATTTGGACCCTTATGAATTTCGAGAGGGAGAAAAGCATATGAGTGGCGAAAAGAAAAGAAATCATTAACTATAAAAAACTATTTTGAAACTTATATCAATTATATATATGGATTGTGGAAGTCTACATATCAAGTACTCATAAACAATGAATAATTATATGTGATATAACTGTTAGTCCATAAATCAATAAATTATGAGCCTAAATGAGAAGAAAAATCACGAGAATTATAATACCTAATAGATATGAAATATCTATTGTTACCTTATTAATGAGAAATTCTACATATTCCCCTTTAGTAAGAATCAAGATGAAAGAAGTTGTAAGGACCCAAAGATTGATCTGGTAGATTATATCTCTCTCAGTAATTTATAGTACTCGGTTATTTAAGATGAAAGGTATACTGAGACGCTAAAATTTTTGAGATCTCGAGATGCAAGGCGCAGTAAGACATACTTTTTTTTATAAGACATACTCTATCTAACACACCCACACACACACACACACACACATATTCACTAAACATTATATATAATTTTTAAATGTTAACAAAATACAATTAAGTAAAAGAAGGTAAACATAAAATTAAATATTATTATATTTTATATCATCAAAAATATTTAAAATTTTAAAACAAAATAATAAAAATTCAACAATCAAACAAATAAAATTCTAAGATATCAAATATATTATATATAATAATTGAAAATAAGGACTTTGTGATTAATTAATTGGTGGGGAATTTCAGGAATAATATATTATGTAAGGAAATGATGCTTGAGGCGAGGCAAAGCGAGGTGCTTTTGCCTAGGTTCTAGGCATCTAAGAAGCACGGACACAGACACGGACACGGGGATACGACACGGTAGAATACGGGGACACGGTAAATTCTAAAAAACTAGGATACGAATACGGCTAGGATACAGCTTAATAAAAAATTAAAAATAAAAATAAAAATAAAAATTATTAATTATAAATATTAGGTATTTTATAATAATTATTAAATTAAATTAAATTAAAATATTTTATTATATATAATAAATATATATTATTTATTTTATAAAATAAAAATATTTTATTTTATTTTATTTTATAAGATAATATTTATATTTATTTTATTTTATAAGATAATATTTATATTTATTTTATTTTATAAAATAATATTTTATAATTATATTTTATAAAAATATATATTTTTTATTTTATTTTATAAAAATATTTTATTTTATGCCCCTGCCTCTCCCCTCAAGCACGCTCGCCCGCCCCTGCCTCTCCCCCTCAATCACGCCCGCCCGCCCCTTGCCTCTCCCCTCAATCACGCCTGCCCGCCCCTCTCACCTCAATCACACCCGCCTGCCCCTGTCTCTCCCCTCAAACATGCCCGCCCCTGCATCTCCCCTCATATCGTGCCGCCCCTGCCTCTCCCCTCAAATCATGCCGCCCCTTCCTCTTCCCTCAAATCATGCCGCCCTTCCTCTCCCCTCAAATCGCGCTCGCTCCTGCCTCTCCCTCAAATTGCGCCCGCTCCCTGCCAGTGGCCAACGTTAACCACCGACGTCGTCAGACGTCGGGCACTATAGACATGGATACGGCTGCCGACGCAACCATCAGATACGCCATGTGGCGTATCGGATATAGATTGTACAATTATATGCCACATGACGTATCGAACACGTATCCGTGCCGTATCCGTGTCGTGTCCACGTGTCCAGGTGTCGGACACGTGGACACGGCTGCAGGGAGCTGTGACCGTGCTTCCTTGCTAGGCATGCCTGAGGCAAGCCTAACTCCAGATAACTCTCTCTAATGTGATCACATTTTATACAACATGTGCACTTTACTAAGAATTTCCAATATTTGCATCTATTAAAACTATTACTCTCTTTATCTCAATGATATGTTCTTTGAGATATCTCTCTAATAGATCAATCTTACTTGCATATATTGAATTGTCTGATGATTAATCTCTGCTCTAAAGAAAAAGATAGGATCACTTATAATATGCGAAATTACTAGGTAGTGAGTATAAGAACAATATGCTAACAAGTTGTTCCATCAATTACATTCATCTCAATGAGGAATACTCCATAAACTACAAAACAAACTATATGAGACAAGTAAAATAAGAAGTGATAAGAATTATCACTAGGCTCATATAATCTCGATCCTACAAGGTAAAAAACAATATCATATATATTTGTAGTTTGTGATACAAATTACAATATTACTAGCTTTCATAATATCTTATACATTGTGAAAAATAAAAACATAGTTGTCAAATTTGCCTCACTATATCACCATATGGAAACAAACAATCAATAATCAATTTATAACTAGCCCACATTTTTCTTATCTCTAAAAGGCTCATTCATCAGGTAGTCAAATTTCCTCTCACCAAAAAATTACATTCAAACTTCAATAGCCTATTATGTGTAATTTCATTACTCGAGTTTCAAAAAATAATTACAAAAATTTTGACTCTATCACCATCAAATTTATATGTGAACCACGCCACAATGCACAATATAATTAATACACACACTATTTTCAATTTTTTTTTCGACACTACTCTCATTGTGCAATACATGACACCACGCAATGTGCACTACTACCCCCATTGAACATCGTCCACTACATCCACTACACGATCAACATTCTATGTGTTGTTGATACATGTTGCATACACTTTTTCATTGAATACCACACATTTTGCCCACGCACTATCATTCACATCAATGCAATGGCCATCAATGTCGCACACCCTACACAATGCTAGCAATGGGTTTTCATCATCACCAAACAATCATCACATCCACATAATGTAAATCAACTTAATACACATTGTATATTCACACTTCTATGGTTTGCAGTCACCCATTGATACCATGTGAAAATAAAATCCATAGAATGAAAAAATATAATACATCACTCATTACATTATAAAAATCCTAATCCTTATATAATAACAAAAATATATATACAAGGGCAACCCAAAGATTGGGTACTCATATCATAAACAAAAAAAGAAAAGTAAAAGTCATTGAAACAAATATCAACCAATAATTTACTTTGGGTTTCATGTAGTTGTATCAATTCATTCTCTACATCCTTGAGTGTGCAAAAAGTGCATTTGTGGCAAAAAAGAAGCAAATTACAAAGAATAATTTTCTCATGCTCAAAGCATAGCCAAACCTGGTGAGGATTGCGATCAATAACAGACATCTCCTTAAATTTCAATTTACAAGAGTATTCTTGATTCCCCTTTATTAGCATTGTACCATAGTGATCACAATACAACTTTCCCAATATTATATTGTATATTGATGTCGTAACCTGATATTCAAAATCAATAAGCTATACCGGGAAAATAAGACAGGAAAACAAGATAGATTAAATACCATATTCATACCTTACTCCATTGGAAAACTTCCCCATCATTGAACTCCAATGTCAAGATACCAACAGGATCTAACTGAATTGATCTTCCCCAAAACTTGCTTTTCAGGTTGCTATCTCCCCACAATTTCCATCCCATGCCATCACAATGATATGCAATAATCATGGGGTGATGACTGACCTGATAAAGAAATTGCAGAAAAAGTTTGACTTTTGAATATTATATATTTCTTCCTTCGCACATTGGAATACTGAGAGTAAATGAGAGTACTCCAATTTTTTTTTCATTTTCAACCTTATATCTTCTTATATTAGATAGGTAGTAGAGTGCTCATAGTGATAAAAGATGTAATCATATGGGGTGCTCATATTTTCACTTCAAATGTGTGTGTATGTTTATCTTGAAAAATTAGGCCAAAAATCTAACAAACCATCAATAGAAACTCACTATATATAGAAAGAGTACATAGGGTGTTAATATATTGTAGACTTTGTATTAGGATAATCCATTAGTTGAGTTGTCTTATTTATAATATTATATATATATAAATAAGATATCACAAAAAAATAAATTAAGAATATCAAGTTGGAGCATAAATATCAAAAATATCAAACTTTTTAAAAAAATAAATTAAACATATTTGAACCCTTCATTAATATGTATGATGGCTGATTTGTTGTACTACAACTCAAAAGTTTAATATCAATAAGAGTATCAATTAAAACATCTCATCTAGGATAATAATTTTTTTTCCTCGATTATGTAACATTTATCCTAAAAAGCATATAGATATATCCAGATTTTAGGTTTTAAATTATGATTGAATATACTTCTTAAATTATGTGATTCACAATTTATAATCTCTTATAATTAAAATATTATTCACATACACAATAAACAAAATTAATTTGCCATCAAAACTGATTCAAAAAAATAAAGAATAATATATAATACATGTGTATAGATCAAACACGATAACTATATGTAAAATCTCATAAAATAAACTTTTAATAAAATTATTTTAAGTCATATAATATATTTCATAATCTAAAAAATATGTTTGATTATATTGCACCAAATCTAAATGGTTATTTCATATGCACATTCAACTTAGGTCATTGCGAAAAAAAATATTTTTTATATTTAGCTAGTATAATCTTCATCTATGAGATGTTGCTAGTTAAATAAAAATTCGTACAAAAATTATTTTTAATGACTAAAAATAAATACATAGTAAACTATATTAAAATCTGAGTAAACTTTCTCACTATAAGTTTTATCTTATGGCTACCTACCTTCTCACATACACTTGTGTTTATATTTAACACACACTTGCAGCCAATAATTTTTTTAAAAGATTATGATATTAGTTATCAAGTCTTATTAAAATAAAGAATATTTATCTTTTCAATCATGATCTGACATTATCATATATGACATAATATCTCAAAAGAAGACTTTGATATATTAGTAGAATCAAGAAAAAAAATAAAGAAAAAAAAATTAAGTATGACAAAATATGTGAAATTAAATACTGAGTACAACTCATTTATCCCTTTCAAATAGTAATCAAAAAAACAAAATATGAAGGGCCAATACATGATCGTAGTATGCACTTTAAGTCATAGATAAATAAGTCTCATAGTTATCAACTTATCATTAGTCTAAACTAGAGAAGACTTACAGCAAATTGTGTCATATGTACTTGAGAAAATTCATTCTCTTGTGAAACATATGATAACATAATATGAAGATCATCATATTGTGAACCAATAAGCTAAAATATAATCAATGAATAACTCTCAAACAGGAGATCTAAATAGAACAATAGAGTACAAAAAAATAATAGTTTCAAATGTATCATTGAATTTTACTCTTCTAGTCTAACTTAGAGACGAGTCCTACTAAAAAAAAATAATATCAGCATATATTAAAATTCCACATGACTCTTGTAACGAACACATACAATTTTTAATTACTAAAATAACTAATAAAGACATACTATAATACCTTAAATATCATATTATATTGTCTTAGGAAGAACCCATGAATAACAAAAGTATTCTAAGAAATTTTGAGAAACAAGCTAAATAATTTCTATTTATAATTTAGGATATGAAAAGATACTAAGAAATAATAAAAAAATTTTATTTGATTGTTTGTTTGCAATTAACATCGCATCTCACCAAAAATACTTTGGAATACTCCGATCAAATAGGAGTGTACGAGCTATACCAATTTTATAATTATTTTTTCTTTCTACAAAGTTATTTTAATAACATGTTAGTACAAAAAATCTGATATATGATCCAGTAATCAATATGATAAGTACCAAAATTATATGATATATATTATAATGAATTGAAGCTTTTTATTTTTGTAAATATTTTTATTAAATTAATTTTTAATTATTTTATAAAATAACAAAAAAAAATTGTAACATATTTAAAAAATTATGCATTTTAGTATTTTTATTATTTTATTAAATCTCTATTAGGTATTTATATATTTGAGTATCAAATCAAATCAGTCCTTACTCACATTAAGGTATCATTATTTATAAAAAATTTTGATATACTTTCTTAGTTGATATATTTCATACTCTAAGATAAAAATACTTTTAAGAGTAAGATAAAATATACTTAACTTGACAAGTAATAAGTGATCGAGTTGAGAATGCACAGACAAATTATCTAGCACACTCAAGTACTTAGTAGAAGATCATATCATAAAAAATAAAGCATATATTACATCCCGCTCAAACTAGAGGTATCAAACGGATCGTGCTGGTCTGACCCGATTTTAGGCTGCCCAACAGAGCTACCATGCCTGGCCCAACACGATTCTGTAGAGGTCAGGCCCAATATGAGCATGCGGCCCAAAATCCGTTGGGTTAGGCCCAATTTGCATCGGGCCAAAACTCTAAATTTTTTTAAAAATTAGGGTTTTGGCAGCGTGTTGCCGAACGTCTTCGCCCTTTCAAGGCTCAGCAAGCCTCGGCCATCGAGTGTCAGCTCGTTGTGACCATGTTTGGAGTGTGGTCACGCGTGCCGTGCCCCAACCCATTTGACACCTCTAGCTCAAACCCAAAAAGAAGTGTTCATATTATTTTGATCATATAAATAAATATCAACAAAAAAATAAAATCAGAATTAAATTGTTTAAAAAAATAATTACAAAATATTCAAAGTGTTACTCATATTATTTTGATCATATAAACAAAGATAATTATAAAAAAATAACATAATAATCATAAATAAACAAAACATTCATAAAAAATAAGAAAACAAATTAAATAGTATCATACCTAATAACTTTTAAATAATTATTATTGACTACTAAAATATTTAAAGAATAAAAAAAATATTTAAAAGAAAATAATTATGAGTAATGTGGGTATTACCTCTTTTATAAATAATTCAAGAACCTAATATGAGATATTATATTGGTAGGAGTTTCTATCATTAAAATAAACATATACTATAACTCACTCAAATTCATATAAAATCTCTCTTGATCATATAAATAAATACCTATACAAAAAAATCAAAATTAAATTGTTTAGAAAGATAATAATAAAAAGAAGATTGATAGAATAATCAAAAATAAACAAAATATGTATAAGAAATAAAAAATTAAAATTAAATATTATCATATTCAATAACTTTAAAAATATTATTATTGACAACCAAAATATTCAAGGAATAAAAAATAATAATTAAAAAAGAATGATTATGAGTGATGTGGGTATTAACTCATTTATCAAAAATTCAAGAATATAAGATTAGTATAAATAACAAAATAAGTAGTACACAAATTATATTAAGTATTTGTTATTACTTTAGAAAAAATGTTTGTATGCTCTTCTCTAGTACCACCATAAATGAACTTTATTATGAGAATCCTCAAATTGATCTGGTTGTCAACATATCCCTTTAAATACTTTGTAACACTCTCAGTCTTTTATCTAAAAATAATTGACAACACTTTTTATTGTTACATTTTTACTTCATACAATATAGAGGTGTCAAACGTGCCGGGCTGGCCCGGCCCAGCACGAGGCACGGCACGATCAAAAAACATGCCCGGGCCCGTGCCGTGCCCGGGCGAACAAAGCACGTGCCGTGCCGTGCCTGGCACGAGCAGTGCCGTGCCGTGCCTGGCACGAGCAGTGCCGTGCCGTGCCTGGCACGAGCAGTGCCGTGCCGTGCCTGGCACGAGCAGTGCCGTGCCGTGCCTGGCACGAGCAGTGCCGTGCCTGGCCCGGCACGGCTCGTGCCTTGGCACGGCACACCGGCACGCGTGCTTGCGTCGTGAGTCACGACTCACGGTCACGACTCACTGAGTCGTGACTCGTGACCCAACCGGGCCCCGCCCCCGGTAAAAAGACCGCGGGTCGGGTCCAAACAGACCCGACCCGCCCCGCCCCGCCTGCCCTGCCTTGCCGTGCGCCCGTGCCCGAGCGGGCCGGCACGGCACGGCCTTGCCGTGCCCACGGGCCGTGCCGTGCCCGAATTTAAAAAACCGTGCCGTGCCCGGCACGGCACGGTAGCACGGCTGGGCACGTGAAAAACGGGCCGTGCCGTGCTGGGCCGGCCCGTTTGACACCTCTAATACAATATGTGCGTAATAAAAATAATCTCATATATCTGCATACTAACATCATGCATAACTCTCTCAAATTGAAACCAACAATGGATTAGTGTCACTCAAAAAATACAACACAAAATTTATGTCCCCCCTCTATTTTTTTTCCTTCAAGTGCCAATTATGCACAATTTTGGCATGCTTTTCCATCTTATGTTAGTACCACACTAATTGCTTGTTCAAAACCTACTATAATACTATAACAAAATAATATTCTACTCTAATACCCTACATGCAAAAGCCAAAAAATAAGAGGGGAGGCACAATTCTCATGTGCCTTCTACATAGGCATTTCACAACACCATTTAGCTTATGTTACACACACATCCATTGTGTTTGCACTCACTAAGATTTTGGCTCTAATATAATATTAAAATTAAGCCACAAACAATAATAAAATATCAATATATACTCAATAAAATAAATGTTCACTAAAAAGATCCTTTTATATTGAGCCAACCAAATTCGAGCAACCCACAAAATGAGAGTTATCATCCATAATATAATATAGTAAAATAAAATAAAAAAAATTTAAAACAACAAACCAAACATTGTTTAACTAATTTTCTATAATAATAACTTCTTTTAGATTGTACATATGTATTTCTGAATTTTCATTCTTTTATAGTAAAATTTCTAAAGGTATAATTTTTCTTTTACTAATTTGTGTTGATAAATAATAATAATATTATTACTGGTGATGATGTACAATCATCAATGATTATATCCTACTAAAATATAGAATAATTAATTTTGCTAATTTTGAATCGTTGGAACATGTCAATTGAAACACTAATTTAGTAAGAAATTAATTTTTCAATTAGCATGTTCCATCAATTTAACAAATATATGAGAAATATTAAAAAACTTAATATTTTTTTAATTATCAGACAAAAAATATTATATATCATCAATATAATAAATCATTTCATAGATTTTAAAATACATGAATACACAAATATTATAATAAAATATATTATAATATAATAAATTATTTCATAAATATTTTTTATTTATCTAGACTTTAAAGGGTTTTTAGAGATAATGATCATTGTTAATTATTTAATTATTTATAATTTTATTGGACACTAACTTACATAAATGAAATATTTATTATAAATTTTTAGATTTTTCTAAAAAATAATCTTATATTTAGAAAATATCAAACTATAGCTACTGAGACTTTAAAATTTTATTATATTGTTTATATAAGAACACTATTAATATGAGTTTTGAGTGTGTGTGTTATTGAGTTTGTAGCATTTTTGTTTTACATTCCAACATAGTATAAAAGTATTGTTGATTAAGGATTAAATTTCTTGGCTGAAGTATGGCCATCTTGGTGGAATCCTAACCTCCTTCGTTTACTAGTTGCATTCTACAAGCATAAGATGAAGTAAACAATATCATTTTAGCTTATGGATAAGGTGCCAAACAGGAAGTACAGCTCGGGCATGACCCATGACACGGCACGATTCAGCCGTGTTTGGTATGGCAAGCACAGTCTGGAACCGTGCCTAGTCCCATACCATGCTACCCCATGGCATAGCTCGAGCTATGATGGGCTGGTGTGAGCCATGCCTTGTGTTAGGCCAGGCACACCCATGTGATTGGGCCAGTGGCACAGTACACCAGCCCAAGAACCAAGAACCGGATACGGTCGAGTTTCAAGTCACAAGTCATGTCTCATCGTGTGACCACCCAATGGGATGGGTGTTTTAAAAAAATCATATCGCGTGGCCGATTGCAATTGGCAGGCCACATCATCCAGCCACCCATTACGTTTTTCATGCAACAACATTAATTAAAAAAACATATTATTTAAGTTGATTTTTTATAGCCGTCAGATTGATTCCAATGACTACAAATACTAAAATCTGATGGCTGTCATAGTTCTAACCAAAAAATTTTTTAAAAATTAATAAAAAATATTTTTTTAATAAATATTAATTTTTTTTCTATAAACAGATAATAAGAAATTTAAATATTCATTCTCAATTTCTTCTCATCTCTCTCTAACTCTCTAAATTTCTCATATTTATGCCTTCTAACTTTAAGTGTAGTATTATTTTTATTTAGTATATCATTTTATAATATACATATTAGACATACATTTACATGTACAATATACTATATTTTTTTACTTTAATTTGCATTCAACCTTCAACGCTTGTGCATACAAGAATGGGATAGATGATTCAAATTGGTGTAGATGTGCTACTCAACCTATGCACGACTACAAGTGCAACACTGCAACTTAGTTACGTGGACTCTCAACTGTGGAGGTTAGAATTTACAAAGAAGTGATTTGTGAGTATGATAATAACTTTTTAATCTTTTTGTCACTGTACTAATTTAATACATAGAATTTAATAATTTATTTTTATAACTTTCATATTATATTTAAATAATATAACTAAACAAAAAATTATCACATAATAAATTTAATTAAAATAAATATCAAATTGACGTAAGAAGTGATTTGCGAGTATGATAGTAGCTTTTTAATTTTTTTGTTACCATGCTACTTTAGTACATAAAACTTAATTTATTTTTATAACTTTGGTATTTTATTTAAATAATATAACTAAATATAAAATAATCACATAATAAATTTAATTAAAATAAATATCAAATTGACATATACCTAAATATAGATAACAATAATAATGTAGTGAATGATCCGAAGTGAAAATCATGATTATTCCAACAACCTCGACCTAAACTCATATGTTATCTAAAAAATAAAAAATTAGACAAACATCAATAATTTGAACACACTTTAAAATAATAAAAATTAAAAATTCTAAAGTATCGATGAAGAACCAACACAATATATATATTATAAAAAATATATATACATATAAAAGTATATGTGAGAATGAGTATCTAAAGAAGCATGCCGATTAATATATTAAAAAAATATGATCCATTAGATCTAAGACAAACTTAACTTGATAGCTAATTAACAAATTTAAGAAATTTAGAAGTGATATATTTGACATCTGATATATGAACTAGTCACGATGATATATCATTTGTATATCTCACCGCCCACTACAAATACTTTAAATTTAAACTTAATAAAAAGATATTAAAATTTTCTAAAATTTTTTACTATCATGATGATTCTGTCACATATGAGTATATAATATAAATATTAAACAGTTATGTAAAGTATATTATGTTAGGTGCATGTGTCAAATAATTAAGCAACTAGTATAGACAAAAATAAAAATTATTTTTCTCACAAAAAAAAATAAAAAATTCATTAAAATATTTTAGGATCCTTAGCAAATAACAGATGTTCGGCAACATATTTTTGTCGATGAGATTTAAAAAAATTATTAATGAATATGAGACACTATTAAAATTATACATACATGATATTGAAGTCATGTATTAGTTACTAATACGTGATATATGATTATGTTAATAATAAAAATGACAAGTAACATACCATAAATACCGATTGATTATTATTAATTAATGATTCTTTATCCATCATTCATGTCATATATATAATGTGCTATAGTACAATATTATTGTTTGTTTGTTTGTCATTCTATTTTTCATATAGATTTGTACACTTTTGTGTATTGTATTGTGATTTCTTTATTCATAACTTATGTAATATATATAATGTATGCAACATGTATTATATTGAATATTAGATTTGATTGAATTGCACTTTAGCCATTGCAATTTTTTTCAATTTAAATTTTAATATTTTTTTAATTTTATTTTCACATTTATTTTTAATTAAATAAAATTATATTTACTGAAGTCATGAATGGTCTTACTCTTAGGCAATCTTAGATCTTAGGATCTACATTTTAGGATAAGAACAAAAAAACCTTCCTTGTAGCTCGTGCATCATGCCTTGCCCCTTGCCCCTTGCCCTATCCAAACCAGTTACCACCCTGAAAAGCCTGAACCAGAACATACCAGCATGGCCAGCTCCGGGCCAAGCATGGTCCGGCACAGCCTAGCATTATTCAGGCCTGCCATGCCGAGCCTGCCGGCTGGTTCCCATGCCGTGTCCAACACAACACGGTGGCACAGCAGTGCCACACTCAAAGGGGTTATACCTGAAGCTACCACAGTATCTTTCATATAGCATCAGTTATTGGAGTAAATGTTGTTTTAGGCAGCTTACATATGCACCTCTTGCAAGCACAACAACAGATGACAAAATGAGGATAATAAAAAAAGATTGGATGAGTTCTTGGTGGGTAACACAATTTTCAGTTAAGGCCTTATAGACAAATATTTTTGGTCTCCTGATCCAACTTGAAATTGATAGTAAGGTTTTATGGGCCCTACAATGAGTAGAAGCTGTGACATACAAGCTGGAGCTTCCTTCCACTACATCCATCCACCCCATCTTTCACATATCTCAGTTAAGAAGTGCAAACAAGACGTCACATTCTTCTTCATTGATGCCCCCACAACTTACAAAAGACCTAGAGCAAGTTGTGGAACCAGAAGCCTTAGTGGATATACGACAAAAGTAAAAGAGGAGAAACTAGAGAGGTTTGAGGGATTCATTTAATGGAAAAATCTTCCCGTGTTTTAAGCAATCTGGAAAGATTTTGATCTGCTCAACTTTTATATTTTTTTTTATGTTGTTTGATGGGAGCACACAACATGTGGGCTACCCCGATCCTTTTTATTTTCTTTATGTTGTTTGATGAGAGCACCAAACATGTGGGCGCCACAATCATTTTTGCCAAGTAAATAAGGGCAGCATGTATTATATTTGGGGATTATTATTTGAGCATAATTAAAAAGTCACCAATTCACTTCACTTATGCTATTAGTAAAGGCACATGAGATGGATATTTTATATTTGCCTTTGGCTATTTCTTTTTGTCTGCAATTTTGGCAGATTTGAAATGCTATTTGAGGTGATGGACATGGTGTTATTGGTATCAAGTTTTAGTCAAGTGAAAAGTGTCATTGTTTATCAAATTTTCAATTGTTATATTTTTTTATATTGTTTGATGGAAGCACTCAACTTGTGGATTGTCCTAATCCTTTATATTTTCTTTATATCATTTGATGAGAGCATCCAATATGTGAGCTGCCTCAATCTTTTTGCTAATTACATAAGAGTGGCATGTATATATTATAAGATTATTATTTGAATATTTTTTAGAGTTATTTTCTAAGCTTTGATCTAAGGAGAGACCAGCCAATCAAAAGCTAGAGTTTTATTCTCCAGCTTTATTTTAGATCAATTAACATCCTTTCCGTTGTCAATTTGTCTAGCTCATAACAGCTGATCCTTCTAGTCTTGGCCTTCAGAGCGTTCCCCATAAAATAATAGAGAAATTAAATTCAACACTCTATGTCACATGTATTATCATATACATGTCTTTTTCTCTTATTTTACTTCTTTGACAACTTCTTTTGACAGTATTAAAATACTTATATTTCCATCTAAGATATTATTTCACTTAATATGATGTTGAGTCATATTGGAAGAGCTAAATATTCCCAATTCCAATGAAATTTGAGAATTATTATCATTATCTACAAGAAAGTTTATTATTGATTTCATGTGAGTGTTCACTATGAAGATTTGTATTGATTAAAAAATAAATTACCTTAAAGCAAGACATACAATGAAAGAATTAACTCAGATATTTGATATAAATTACTATAACACATTCTCTCTAGTAATTAAAATATTCTCTGTATGAATCCTTATTTCTCTAATAATATTCAATAGAAAAATGATAGTTTTCTTCACAATGACCTTGAAAAGAAAATATATATAGAATAGTCATCTAGAATTAGAGTATTCTAATCATACACAATTTATAGATTGTGAAAGATACTACATGGACAAAAATAGTCATTACACACCTGATGTATAAGATTTTATAGATAGACATCTTATTTGATTTACATAAATACGTAGAAAAATATGTATCTATATAAACCTTGAAGAAAAGGTAGTTTTGCTTATTATATACATAAAAAATATTGTAATTATAAAAGATGATAAATTGAAAATTATCTATCTCAAAAAATATATTCCGTTAAAATTTCAGACAAATATTCTTTAAAAACTCAAATATTTTATTGATATAAATGTGTAATCTACTCTAAAAGTGACATTGTCTTGTCATATAAAATGTGTGTTTAATACTCATACAAGAATTTGATTTTTAGTTTATAATCGAGTAGATATTCATTAATTTATGTACTAATTATATTTTCAAAGTAACTCTTATCGTTAATTCAATTATTTATAAAATAATCATATAAAAAATTAATTATATGAATATTATCCGACCAAATATAATATATATAGTCAATATAGTTAGTTGTATATTATATTTTCCTCAATAGATTCACGTAGATATAATCATTCCCATGTTGAGGTGCATGAAGTCTAAGACTTGGGATCTCCATCTCTTTTAGAAATCATGAATAATTATAATTAATCAGATATTTAGATTTAAGTTAGAGATCAACTTATACCAAGAAAAAATTTATTATAGATTTTTATACTTGTATTTGTGATAATTTTATCTTGTAAAATTTCAATGCGATAACAATTGTCACTCACGAAATATTTTGGATCTAGCATATGCTCGAGAAGATCGAGTATCCTTTTTTTCTCACTATTTTTTATTGTGATAATCAAACAAAATATACAATATCAAATCTAATATTTTACAAGCTGATAAAATATATACGTAAACATATTTCTTTGAACAAAGATCTAGAATAAAACCATTACTACATGATATATTCAGATAATAAAATAGTCAATGAATATCTTCACAAAGGACTTAAATAGACTTGGCTTACTTTTCTTTTTTTCAAACTTAATATTTTGAATGTATAGGCATCAACTAAATTGAGCAGCCCGAGCACGAATGCTGCACGGCAAGATTGAACCATGTTTGGCTCAGCACGGCATGGTCCAGCACCATGCCTGGTCCTGGACCGTGCCGGCCTATGTCATGGCTCGTGTCATGATGGGCTAGTGCGAGTCATGTCTCATGTCAGGTCAGACACGAACCAAACACCTCGGCCAATGACATGGTTCATCAGCCCAATGACCTAGGACTAACTATGATTGAATATCAGGTCATGGATCTAGTCCCATCAGTTGACCTCCCGAAAAGGTAATTTAAAAAAAATGGTCATGTAAGTCGGATACCACCCACGTGACTTGTCACAATTGGGTGATTTTAAAAAAAAAAAATAATTTGTACTAGCACGAGCTAGCCCAAACAGCATGACCCTACAATTTGTGGACCAACCGTGTTGTGTCGGACTGCTAGTCTAATTCCCATGTTATGTCGAGCAAGACACGGTGGTATGAACATGCTACTATAATGAGTCATGACAGCATGATATAGCCTATATGACACCTCTATTAGGATGTGTACACATTGAATGTGGGATGCTAAAATTTTTTAGTTGTATTATTATTATATTTTCCTTTTTTATTATTATGTTGACAAAAGTACCTAACATGTTGACTATCATAATAAGATTTTCTTATTATATATGGACATTATTTGTATGAGGTTTGATTGTGAGTATTATTAAATTTATAAGTCTGTTTTACATTCCAAAAAGTTTTTTTCCAGGTCTTATTACACTTCACTATGGTGGTCTAACAACTACACAATTGTGATCTTTCAAGAGTGAACGAAAGAAATAGAAATAGACTACTAATTTATTAGGGAAACAATTTATCATGAGTTAAATATTAATGCTCATATTTTTTTTCATTAACAAACTTAAAGATATCTTCATAGAGATATTTAAAAGATAATAATTTTAATTTTTTTCTTCAAGCTTAATGCACATAATAAATATAGACACAAACCAAAGGATTGTGTTAAAACTATAATATGACATTTTTATTGCATGATTTATTTATTTTTTGTTGTTATATTTCTTTATAATACATAGTAAAATGTTGGGATTACAAGTAATAAACAAGTAATCGCTTGGTTTATTGGATATTGAGGAATGAACCTCCTTCTGATACTAAATATAATAAAGGATATGATGTATCTAAAAGTTGAAACATTTTTAGTGAAATGTTCCCTCTTACAAAATTATGTGTTCTTTCTTCCCTCTCACTTCTCTCCTACATTGTATAAATCTTTAAAAGTTCTCATTAAACTGTAAGCTAGCATAACAAAGAATGAGGGCTACAAATTTTCTTTTAGAAGACTAGATCAAGATTGGCATTAGAGATTAAGATGGTGCATGTGTGTATTTGTGTACATTTGTGAGGAAACTATAACGACTTTCCTCGTTTTCTAGTTTTCACTATATTAGCTTCTTTTGGAATCATATTTCATAACAGCAATAACACAAGAGCATCCTATGGATTTTCATCAGCAAATAGCATGTATATGATATTGGCAATGAGGTCATGCCTTTTTGAATACAAAATATATAGTTTATATTTCAGAAATAGCCACCAACCTTCTCTGAGAAGAACCTTAGACCTTTATCAGGATAATCAGCCTCATAAGTTTCTCCTAGTAAAGGATTGAATGGTTTACAATTTCTTCCATTGGTAGAAGCATATCCAGATACAGCAAAAGCTGCCACATTAAGAATCCGCATCAAACTATTACCCTGTAAAATAAATTGGAAGAGTTTTAAAGTGAGTGCAAGGTTCAAAATAAACAAAACAGTCAATAGCTCAATGACTCAACCAAAAAAAAAAGTAAAATTTAAGACCAGATAAATAGAAAAATAGGATATATAGAGGCAGCTCATAAATAGGTGCTCATCTTAAAAGTAAAGAATAAAAGAATAAATAATACAAAATGACAACACTTATCAAACTAGTGTGTAAATATCTAATACACTAGAATTGAAGAAATAAGATTTAAAATGAGAACTCTTTTAAGGTCTTCGTGAATATAAAGATTGATTAATCTAGAATAAAATATAAGTTATAGCAATAATCTCATTATAGATTTTCTTCTTCATAAGAAATAAATAATTTATATTTATATATTTTATTTGATTATAAAATATCAAATTGGAAACTATAAGTGCACAATTATATCTAACAGGAATATTAAAAAAATTAATTGAAAGTGCATGTAATTATCAAACAAAATATTTGACTAAAATTTTCTAAGAAAAAAACTAATTATATTAACTGTAAAAATTATATATGAACTAATAATAATCAAATAGTCTATTTTTTTATAATTTTCTTGCATTTAGTCAAATTAACAGAATAGCACAAATCAGACAAGAATTCAATAAATGATTCGATAAGAGTATCTACAAAAGCACACCCAAAAATACCAACATTTATAATAATATCAATTACATATTTTATTTATGACAACATAATATATCTCATCATAAATCATCTATCACAAAAAAAATATATAAGTCGCTGAAAAATATTATCTTTATGTATTTTATTTCCTCAAAATATTAAATTAAAAATTATATGAACATGCATTTATCTAAATGGAATACATAAAATGGCTGATTGAAAGTGCTTGTAATTACCGAAATAGGTACCAAATATTAGAGATTTTTTCATATATCAAACTTTGAAAAGTTAAGAAACCACTAATTATATTGACTTTATAAACTATATATGATCTAATGATAATCAAATTAGTTAATCTTATAATTTTTTTACATTTAGTCAAGTCAATAGAATGATCCATAATAGATAAGAAATCAATACATGACTTGACAAAAGTATCCATATAAACACATCTCAAAAGATTAATATCTATGAGAACATCAATTATATATCTCTTTTATGACAAATAATATATTTCTTGTCATAAATCATCTATCAAAAAAAATTATACGAGACACTCAATATCTTTCATTTAATATTAGAACTAAAAGTACTTATTAAGTTAGATTAATTTTTATTGCATCCTCTTCTATAAAAAAGATATCATCTATACATAATCAAGAAGATAAACATATTATCTAAACACAAAAAAAATAAAAAGTAATCAATAACATACCAAGTTTTGAGATAAAAAACAAGAACTCAAGTTTACAAATGAGTACTTGCATAAAGAAAAAAATTAGTAATAAAATTATTCAACCAAATAAAATTGTTGATGATGAATTAACAATTGAGAAAACAAATCTCATAAAAAGTAAAAACTAGATAACTCAATAGCTCAATGAAAAAATCATAATTTAAGTAAAATTTAAAATCATATGTATAGAAAAATTTCAAATATATGAGTAACTCATATGTTAGTCACATCTAAAGTAAAACAAAAAATAAATAATAAAAAATTATAATAATTCCCATCAAGATAGTACATAAATATCTAGTACACCAAGACTTGAGCAATGAGAATTAAGCTAAGAATTATTCAAGGTATTCATTAATATATCAATTGATTGATCTATTATAAGAATATAATTTGTGACAATTATCTCATTATAAATATTTTCCATGAGAAATAAATAATTATCTATATGTGCTTCAACCTCTCGTGAAATACCAAATTAATGATTATACAAGCATGTTGGTATCCAACTGGAATATAAAAAAAAGTTAACTATATTGATAAATAAACTATATATGATCTAGTGATAGGGATATGGTTAATTTTTCTATAAATCTCTTGTTTGTAGTCAAGTCAACCAGATGGCCTATGTTAGATAGGAAATTAGCACAAAGCTCAATAAGAATATTCACTGAAATACACCTCCATAAATCAACTTCTATGAAAATAATAATTATATATCTTATATGTGACAACATAAAATATTCTTCATCATAAATCATCTTTATCGCAATAAAATATCAGTCTCTCAAAATTCTTTATTTGAAATTATGATAAAAAATATTATAAGAGCTGAGCGATTATCAATTCATCCTCTTCCATAGAAAAGGTATTATCTACAAACACAATCAACAAGATAAACATCATATTTTAATTCTGGCAAAAATAAAAAAATAAAAAATAATTTATAATATACATGTATAAATTAAACAAGATGTTTGTTGGTAAAAAACCTTGTATATCAAGCTCTAAGTTATTGACTTAGATCGAACAATATCTTCCGTATAGTTATTTGAGACATAAGTCACACTGAGATAAAAAAATTTTTTAGAGCCTTTAGGCACAAGACAAAACTAAGGCACAAGCTTTTTTTTGGGGTGTGCATCTTGCATAAAAATATGTAAAAATTATATATTTCACAAAATAATTACTTATAATTTTTATATAGTAATGAAGTAAAAATAAATAAATGATATCAAACATAAAAATAAAATATCATTAGTATTTCTTACAATCATAATTTTTATTTACCAATCTAACATGTGAAATTCAAAATTTAAGCTTCAAATATATTACATCAAACATAAAAATAAATATCATTAATAATTTTTTTATAACAAAAATTAAAAATTCTAAAAGACCAATAAAATAAATACTCATAGGATTTGCTCAGACTCTAAATTCACAAAATTATTATCACTATCATTCATTTCACGATCACTCTTAAACTCTCTCTCATTTTCATCTTTCTCTATCTATAAATAAGATATTTTTTCATCTTCATCAATCAAAATAAGAGTATAAATATATGTAGAACTTGATAATGTTAACTTTGGTATTAGGATTTTTCTTGAACTTGCATTAGCTCATTTATCAACCTTAAACTCCTCATCTCTACTAGCTCATACAATATCACATCATGTATTTCATCATCATCATCAAATACTAAATCATCTTCTGTAACATCTTTATCTTTTATTCTTTCCATCAACTATTTATTATCAATTATACTATGTCTCAATAAATTATATTGAATAGGTTTCTACTTACACAAGTCTGATAGAAATTTCTTGTATATTTTTTGAACTAACATGCATCACAATTTAACATAAATACATCTCTACTATTTTGATTTAATATTTTTAGTTTGACGAAAGAAAGATGTTCAAGTCGATAATAAACAAACACTAGGTTGATGAAACTCAAAAACCTAATATAATGTCAAGTCATAAAAAATAAATAAATATATATATTATCATATTCTGTCCCAGATAAAATTCTCTTTTAAATCTTCAATTCTACAAAACAATATTAATAAGAAAAAAATCGTACCAAAATAGAATATTTAAACAAGAAAGGCGACAAAAAGAATATAATTAGAAATAATCCAATACAAAAAAAAACTCAAAAAATTTACATAAAAAAATACACATGATCATCCATATAAATACATGCTCATCAAATTAGCATCACTTACATATAAGTTTGAATGTCCTTAACTCAGGTGACTACTACATCTAATCTTCAATATCATCTTGAAGAATAAAATTCTTCATGTCTATTTAGTATATCATCCATATGTGAAAAGTTATCAATAATATAAGTATCGATACTAACATCATTTTAATCACTTGAAAGAAAGTATTCCAATAATCAATTTTATATTATGAACAAACCCTCTAACAATATGTCTCGCATCTAGACAATTTACTTTTCCACATGGACTGATCTTCACGGTGAACATATACATACAACCAATAATAGATCTTTCAAAGAATTGAAACATTAGTTCTCATCTTATTAGAGTGAAAGACTATTTCAACATGTGGAAATAGCACTTTTATTTCCACATAGACTCGTCAACTTATTCCAAATAAGTCATACAATCTTCCAACAAATATACATGCAACAAACAACCAACAATAGATCTTAACCAACAATAAGTCTCGAGAAAAAAACTTAGGTATCTTAGTAACATTAAGAAGTAGTAAAAGAGAAAATTTTAAGAATACAAGATTACAATAATACATATCAAATAAAGGTAATGAGCCAACTCACTTGTTTGCTCTAAAAAATAATCAAAAATTTAGAATCATAAGAATCAATTGTTAGGTCACGAGAATTCTTAAGAAACTTTTTTTCACTTTGAATAGGCATGTATATATCTATCTCATAGAATAAATTAAGTCTTAAGTGATCAAGATAACTTGTTCTCAACTCATATTAATCTGGGATTATATTAGGCACGAGAACTATCAAATCAATTAAACTCAAGGTAAATTCCGTTTATAAGAAAGACACTTTCTCTTCAAAATAATATAAACTAATAAATTCATTGTTTATATAAACTCATTATCTTCAAAATAATATAAACTCGAGAGTTAAAGAATCAAATATAATCATTATTGTATTAATTTGTTTTGTACGTATTAATACAAATAATGACTTCATAGAAAAGCAACATAATATAAACTAATAAATTCATATGTAGCTGAAAGATAATACTTTTTTCTAATTAGAGGCCCAAGTAAGATTATCGAGTAGTAAAAAAAATAATATATTCAAATTTCCTCATAAATTATTACCATTCTTAAGATCATTAAAGAACAAATCATGCATGAAAAAAAGATAACATCAAAACTTACAAATATTCTACCAACTTCTAAAAATTAATATCTATACTTTTTTGGGTATTAGAATAACTAAGAATAAAATTTTATCCTAAATGACATTTTATCACAAGTTAGATAATCTAGTTTTATGGTGCAAAATCTAAAAAAGTACACGATAAAAAATTAAAAAAAAAAATACATTCAATTGATTAGATAGTTTGTTGATAAAATTAGTTTTCACAAAAAATATTATAAAACATATCTGTCAAAGATGAATGTTTGAGTCATTTGAGTTGAGTTCAATGATACTGCTAGCTCCCACAAAAACTTGCATTTCATGCACGATAAAAAATCTAAGACTTCATCTCAATGGATTATCAATTGATAATAATCAATATGTAATTAAATCTCAATTGTCTCACACTTAGTTTTCGAGTGATCTATCTTCCATTAATCAAAAAAACCACATTTGAACTAAAATATTTCATCACATACCCAAATTTTTACATCCTCTATCAATCACATAATATGCATGCATCACACCTAGGCACTTGGTCGGATACTCAATCATAGAAGCAAGAACATAAAATTTATAATGCTCAATTCAAAATAAATTATTCAACGAAAATTATTAATCATATAAAATAATAAACATGAAAGAAAAAATAACATCAAAATTAAGTTACTTATACGAGCAACACAAAAAAAAACTACCAAGACAACCAAAAATAAAAAAAAAAAAGAAACAAGTGTTCAATTGAAGATTATTATTACCAAAGACGTTACATTGTTTGTTATTAGCTATTTTAACATTCGATAAATAAAAAACTAAATAAATAAATAAAGATTAAAAGTTATGTGAGTATTAATTCTTGAGTCAACACTCATAAATCTAAAAAAGAAAAAAGACATGAATATTGTAATAATTAAAAAATGAGAAATATTTATTATTATCTCACTATCAAAAAAATTTGTATATTGCTCTCTAGTAAGAGTCATAGAATACCATATATATGAGAATCATAGTTATTAAAGGCATTACTAAAGCACAAACTCCACCAAGTCCAAGCAAAAGTACCTCGTCTCAAGTACTCCCCTCTACAAAACATATTATTACCAAAGCAACCCACAAATCAATTATTCGCAAAGTACCTAGTCTCATAGCCCCCCCAAACTCTCAAAAAAATAAATAAATAATATATTTAATATCTTATAATTTTATATGTTAGATTATTAAAATTCTATTATTTTATTTTTAAACTTTGAATGTTAATGATAATAAGGAAAAATTAATGAAATTTAATTTTTATATTTGAGGTCGTTTACTTGATTGTATTTTATTAATAGATAAATATTATAGAAATATTTAATAAGAATATATATTTTTTATAAATATTAGGTAGAATGCTTCTCATAAAAAAAAACACACTTAAATTATGCCTAGCACCTCAAGGTCTGAAAACACTAGCACCTCAATGCATTTGTGCCTCAAATAATCATGAATGTAATAAAAAATATTTATATATTACCTCTATAATTTATGAGAAAAAAATTATTACAAAAAAAACTCTCAGAATTCTCCTTTGGGTTATATCATATGATCATAAAGCCAATCGAGTCATATTCTATTATGAATCAGAAGTTCAATGATCCAAAGATTTTTAATATTTAGCATAACAAACTAAATTATCCTAGATCTTCAATGATACAGTGAATCATAAAACAATCACATAAACTTCTATTAAAAAATCAGAAGATTATTTTGCCTAGTGAATTTTCTTGTAATCCTTATTCACAAGATAAGTTAATAGTTAAACCATTATAATATAAAAATACATGTGGTCATATGTAGACTTATTTATCTACCATGTAAATATTTTATTATTTTATAATTCTTATACATCTCTTAGATAATCATATATTTATCTTCTTTCCAAAAGAGATATTATTTTTGTTAGACTCATTATATAAATAATTAAATTAAGAACCCAATTCTCTGATTATCCAATCAAGATAATATCATTTGATAATACTAATAAATTTAATTCAAAAATTCTTAATAATTATTGATGTCAATTAGGATAGATATTAAGCAGCATGTTGCATATATGATATCCAAAAGGATTTAGTAGAATTAGTAATCAAACAACTTCAATAAATACCTAGATTATTACTAATGAAGATCAAATTATCAACATCTATATGAGAAGATACTGTTATGCATGTTGCAAGTCTAATAAGAATTAGACTTGCAGTCCATATACAAATTACACTCTCATAACGAACCAAAATAAGTCCACAACATAAACTTAAAATTTATGTAGGTTTTAATTCAACGTCTATCATAAGATATTTAAAAACCATTAACAAAATATATTTTTAGAGCCAAATTTATAAATTATCATTTTAGTAAAACTTATTTCTTACAATTAGGGGGAGAAAATAAATTCCAAAAGAAAGATGAAAAATTACTTGAAATACATCAGTATTATCTAATTTTGATCATCGTATAAATCAATGTGAATTTGTAGTTCGAATGATTATTCATTTATAAAATCTTTCAAATCAATTACCAGATGTATTCGTGGATATAAAGAAAATGACAAAATCACATATTCTAGCTGTGAATGCTCCGGCACAAATTGAGGTCCCTAAAGAATAAAAAATAAATAAATCTAAAACATGCTTGAAGTGTAAGAGATCAAATGGGTCAAAAGACGTAGATCCTCAGAATAAGATAACAAAAGTAAAGAAAAATACTCTTACACAGACACATATTGAACAACAAACTCCCGAATAAATGCAAAACAAACAAATATCTCCGAAAGAGACAGATACCTAAAAATTATGAGATCTCAATAAATAATATGTACAAAGATGAACAACATGATCAAAATAATTTTATTGTTGATAATATCTTTACTTTTTTAATGACCTTAGACATCATACAAAATGATGATGTTTGCTTAAAAAAATTTGGACCGTGCCAGGTGCAGGGCTAGGCATGACTGAACCGAGTCACGCCGCGGGTTGTGCCCCAACCACCCGACCTATTTGACATGTCTAGTATGTTATTTGCATATTGATTAGTGTTCATTGATGAGACTAAAGAAGTATAAGGTAGAAGATTAAAATTTTGGATGGCAGTACTCAAGTCTATGGAGTTTATGATTAGTCGTAATAAAATAAAATATTTAAAATATAAGTTTAATCACGTTCAAAATGATAATGATATAAAAATCAAAATGAGAAATTAAAAAATATCAAAAATGAGTCGTTTCAAATGCCTAAACTTCATATCAAGTAAAGATTGAGATATTGATAAACATGTATCTAATAGGATAAATATTAGATGAATCAAATAAAAAACTACCTAAGGAGTTTGTTGTGATATGAGTATCGAATAAACTAAAAAAAAATTATATGATTATGAGATCAATTATGCATTATATAAGTGAATGTTAGGTGATCGAGAAATAACATATATAAAAGATGATGGTCACAAAGATAATCATAATTTGGATATGTGGTAAGATTATAAAAGATAGAATTAAAAATAAAATTATTAGGAATAAGATTTTAATAATTTGGATCTATTTTAACATAATTAAAAGAAAAAATATTAAAGGAGTTATAGAAGATTTAGTACAATATAGATACTATAAAAAAATTATAATTACAAAATTAATAGTGAGATTAGATATCTTACAAGAGACACCAAATAATACACTAAAAAATATTGCATTTTATATCATAGGCAAACTCAATATAATCATGAGGTCGTAAAATTTAAATCTACTCCAAGTTCAATAACTTGTTTCACTTACAACAAAAGATATCGAATAATACACTAAAAAAATATGGTGTTTTGTATCCTAAGCAAACTCAATTTCATCATGAAATCATAAAATTTAAATCTACTCTATGTTCAATAACTAACTTCACTTACAAAAATAATTACAAAATATGAGTATGCACGAGACCTAGTTGTTAGAATGGTTACTAGTGTAGTTCTCTTCTTAAAATTATGAAAAATCCTAGAATAATTCATTGAATACAAAAAAAATATATCAAACTCACATATCATAGGAACCCTAGATCAACTTGTAGGACTAATGTTCTGAAAAAATTATAAATTTAGTATACAAATAATAATTCAAAAATCTTTGAAAATATTGTTGAGATATCTTGATGACGTATGATATATGAACTAGTCATGATTATATTCTTTTCGAATGCATCATCATCCATGATTATCATAGCTGTAAACTAAATTATAAAATATTAAAATTTCATGAGATATTATATCCTTAAAATGGTCATGCCACATATGACAATCTCAATAAGATTTTTAGAGATTATAAAATAAAAAATATAGTATAATATTTTATAATATAATAAATAATAATGTCGCAAAAATTTTATTTAAAAGAATTATTAAAGAGGATCCTCAATTAAGATTTTTAATGTTAAATATATATGTCACATAATAAACCTAATAGTACAATCTGACTTAAAAATAATTTCTCACTCATTATAATAAATTCAAAATTAATTAAAATATATTAGGATATCTAAAAATTATAAGAATTTTATAATATATATAAGTCAGTAGGCCTAAAACTAAAAGAAAATATTTTAATAAATTAGAAAAAAACATAAAACTTTTTTGTAATTCAACAAAATTTGTTACAATATTAGAAACTTATGAACAATTGTATGCACTCTCATATCTTGTATTGTACTTAGGTGCATATGAAACATGAGTAATATGTTTACCTTTAAATAATATAAAAAATACTTATTTTTTAGTGGCATGAATATGAAAATGAAAAATAAAATTATTTCAAATATTAGACTATCATTTCACTTCTTTAATACACAGTTATCTATATAAATTTTATAGTTTAGGTCAAAGAAGTAGATAATACAATAAAATTTATATATACTTACATAAACCAATCACAAATACCATATGGTATAATTTATAAATACTTACAAATTTTATTTAAATATTATAAAAAATAAATATAGTTATTATAACAAACCTCCAAGTATAAAAATCAATACTATATTCATACATGATGACTTTTATATTCAATTAGCTATAGGTAAATGATGAAGTGATTAATTGAATAAGTATAAATTATCAAGATACTTAATTATTGATTACTATTATACTTTATCTTACAAAGATATACAAATTTTGATATATTGAGTTAGTAAAAATCATATAAATTTATATTTTTTGAATTAATTAAAATAGCACGTAATTTAATGAATTCTCTAATGTCTAGTAAAATATTAAAATTTACTTTTTAGTCATTGTGAATATCATTTTAAATAAGTGGATAAAACATCAACTAAATATTATAAAAACTTTTAACATTCATAAGAGATTGAAAAAATACACAAATTAGCTTTCAAACACTAATACTAAAAAATAAATTATATGATATAACTAAAATTGATAATTGTGACGATCAAAATCAAATATAATGACAATGACACTTATAGACAATGATCATTATTCAATACCAAGAGCATCAATTGATATTTGATAATTATAAATTTTCAACCTCTACTCATCAAATGCCCTCATTAGCAAGCATATTGGATCATTCCCAACACGGTATGGCAGCCCATTTGAGCCACAAAAAACTAGATCATATTGAATAATACAATCCATTTGACACCTCTACTCATCAATTACATCTCAACAAAGTTCACAAAATTATTACACTCTAATTGAGACATCTTATGTACTAGCAATTAGCAAATATAAAATATATATGCTCAAAAGATAATAATATACCCCTTGGAAGAGGATCTCCCTTTTGTCCAGATGATTTGTAGCTCTCAATACTACTCTACTCTTAGCTCAGGATGAACTGTAAATGAAAAGACTTACTCACTCATGATATAGATTCTATACTAGAAGAAAAGAACATATGTAACTTTTACAGAGTGAATAAAAATATCCTAAGAATTCAAATAATCATACAGCCAATACTATTGATTTTCAATATTCACAAGAATCAGATGAGTTGTACTCGAGATATTATTTCATAAATGTTGTCATATGTCTTCTTTTTTTGTTCCATTTTAATATTTCTCTTAATGTTACTAGGATACTCAAATCTATATTCGAGATATTATATCATCTAGATGATATCAAACTATGTTGAAAAAGATTAATACCCTTCTATCCAATAAAATCTAAAAATTAAGATATAAACATATAGTAAAGCTTATTATTTGTTGTAAGAGAATATAGAGATATTAAATGAGTCATGTTGAACAAGCATGGCCTGAATTTTGACAACTCAATCGGCCACTATGTCATAATGAACACAACATAAAATGAGTGCTTAGGTCATGTCGTGTCAACATGAAAACATGAAAGATCAGCCTGGTAGAACCCAGTGGCTCACCTTCATCAACCTAGTGTGTCTAGTCATGCCAGGTCAGACGGGGGTATGGAGAGTATGGTTGGTAGTGGCACGACACTACCACTAGCTAGAATCCAGATAGGCCAGTGGCCAAGCCAGTGCAGTGCCCACCCCACAACCCATTGAGCACTGCCCAGTGATAGAGGAGATGCAAAGTTGTGGACACTACCACAATACCACTACACTACCGCACTAGCACTAAATTGTACTACCGAGCAGTGTAGCGGGCACCAACACTACAAAATGCAGTGCTCGGTGGTGCCGATGTTGGTGCACATGTGTCACCAGCTTTTATATTTAAGTTTGAGCTTTAAAGTAAAATTTTAATTTATAAAAATAAAATTATTAAAAGTAAATTGCACTACAATATAAATTAAAATGAATAAAATTTAGAATAAAATAAAAAAATACATATGTTCTGCTCCAGTTATAGTACAAATAATAATAAATTGAAATTTTTTTGAAGTCAATAACAACACCAGTAACAACAATACATATAGCAAATCAGTCTAATGATTAATATTCGCAATCAATATGTATATATAGTATAATTCGGATTATCATGTTTGATTATAAAGCAAACATTAATGATAGCTTCATAGTTTTAAAAAGTACAAGGCGTACCAAGGAGCAAAGGTTTTTTGGAGCCTTGAGACGTAAGATGCACTTAAGACGTGAGCTTTTGTGAAGTGAAATGTGACTTTAGATGCACATAAATTTTTATTAAATATGATTCTATTGATAAAAAAATAAATATTCCTAATATTTAAATAAATTTTGATGAGAAAAATAAATGAAATTATATAAATTTTAATATATAATTACAAATTTTGAAAATAAATATATTTAAAAAAAATTATTGTATATAAGACACACCTCTTCAATAAGGTACATGCCTTGGAAGGCGAGATGCTATAGCTAGGGAGTGGTTGTGCCTTGAGCTTAGGCACACCTTAAGCGCACCTTTCACAACTATGGATAGCTTCAATATTTTCGATATCCAATGAGTCATTATGCACCAGCAACTCTTTCATCTTATCTAAAATAATATTTTTAATCCTCATAAGAATATTTTTAATCCTTTAAACATGAAAATATTTTATAATATTTAGTTATGGTCTAGATATCTTATCTAAAATAATATTCACGGCCATAAAAAATATGAACTTCAATATTATGTTAAATATTGAAAGAGTTGGTAAATTACGTATAATCTTAAATAGTATAAGAAACATAAATTTATATGATTTTTACTTACTCAATATATATAAATTTTTATTATTATCATGTAATAGATAAAATATTAATCGATATCTAATTACTGAGATAGCTCACTTTTATTCAACGAACATCTCATTGTTTGTTCCTCCTGACTAATTGAATAAAAAAATTATCTCTAAATATAATATTCATATCCATATTCAAAATCTCGCTACAACTATAATTATTTATCTATGCTTCTTGTACACATTTAATTATTATTGAATAAATTTTTTATTATTATTACAATTTTTAGTTGTTACATTTATCAATCTTATTTTGAGATAAACAACACCAAGTTTAAAGAAAGAAGTTGCCAACGAAAAACTAACCATAAATAATTTAACAAAACCATTAAAGTATTGTTCACTTCCATATCGCGATACCAAGTGATTTAAGTATTCCAAAAAAAATAAAACTATAACACATAAAACATACCCTTCTTCCATAATCATATGCCAGGTCAATAAGATATGAATACTCTAAATCCTCAAATGATTTTTGTAAAGTAGAAAGAGGCTCATTAAAGTAAACTGGAAGACAAACTCTCGTAAGGTCCTTGCCAATGTTATCCTTAATCATACACCAAAGGCTAACACTTCTTTCTATTTCAACTGGGTCAGGCAATTGTTTACGTCGCTTAACCCGAGGATAGTTTTTCCCAACAGTTCTGACAAAAGGATCAATGCCATCTTCCACTTCAATTGGATAATGTTCATCTTCAGAAGGAAAAGATGGTGCCCAGAAATCAGAAGCATTACTGGTAAATGAACTTGATGAAAGGAAATCACGAGTATCAAAGAATGCATTTTCATCGTCATCTGTTTCTTCCTCAGCAACATCAACTCTTTCATTTTCATCATCAGATTCGTTTATTCTTTCTGCAAACAAAAAATTATTAACATAAAATGGATGTCCAATTCAAGAACAATAAAGAAAATGTATGTTAATTAATCTAACCAATATTTTCTTTTGGTGAACTGGAGGCTTTTAAGAGTATTAGGAATGCCCAAATCAACTGAATGATGGGTATTCTTGACTAATTATTTTTGGGCACGCCAACCTCAATCAAAACCATTGAATCAACAACCCAAACAAAGATAGAACCATGAACCTTTATTTGATCTTAACAAAAGAGCCAGATATTACAATTTATTTTATGCACTGTTAAATATCATAAAGCACCATCCTCATCACAGAGGTTTAATTCTGAACTAGTTTAATCAATTACATGAATTCTTTCTTCATTCTACAATATTTTGAATAAAATTATTGGGCATGTAGTAGAGAAAAACAGCTGACTCAAAAAATTCACTCATCACATGATGATATATGATATCCAATATCAGCACAATGATGCAGAAGCATAGTCAAGTACTACCTCTTATTAGAATAAAAATAGGCTTGTTACAATGAATTTTGTGCCTAGGGGCACCTATCAGAGAGAATATCTAAAAATAAATTTCCATTGCACAATAGAAAGCCTCGCGAGACCTGGGAATCTCACACAAAAAACAAAAAACAAAAAGTTGCCTAAAACCATGAGCAATCAACTTCTAAGGAACTTATACTTGATTACATGCTGTGTGCCTTCCAGCTCAGCTCATTCTCAAAACTGTTCTCAGTTGAACATCTGGTTCTGCACTGTGGACATCCACCCTAGCTGCTAGGCTTCACCCTACGATATAATGCATGGTGTTCTGGTTACCAATACTCCTTTTACAATCTGTGATTTTATTAGCCAATAATTTGCATGTATGACGAACAATCATTACCGTTGAATACAGACCAACCAATTTTTCTCTAAAAGATTAATGTAGAATTTAGTTATGGAACTTGGTCATAACTATACTCCATTGTAATGATTGTCTATTAACTGTATAAAAGAAATTAAAACAGGTAGATATGATATGCTCTAGCTCAAAAACAATTTTGTTTCCTCATTAAAGTCATATGTATACAACCACCATAAAATCCAGTCAAATTACTTCATTATGAAATTTAGTTAAAAGATTAATGTGGAAGGTAAGGATATTCTTCAATATGCTCATGACATTGCACAAGCTGAGAAACATGCTGAGATGCAGTGATAAATGAAAAATATGTGATGCAATATTTCCATACAGTATCTAGGAATCGCATGCCACTTGCACTGATACCATGTTAAAAATATAAAATCATAGCATACAAAAATAATACAAAACTCATACAAAAGAAAAAGAAAGCATAACTTATATAAAAATAAGAAAACTTTTAGAAACAATCTACAAAGTAAAAACATTATACCAAAAACAACTGCAACAAGAAGCTTCAATAGCCATAAAAATATGAGACAATAAAAATAAGTGAAACATAAAAAAAAAAAATACAAGATAAAAAAAAGTAATTATTGAAGGAACAGAACCATTTAGTCTCATTTGTTTTATAATAATACTAAGAGGTTGAGTCATGAAAAAGTGAGAGATAAAAACAAAAGCATACAATGATTTGTATAATGGATTAGGTATTAATAAATGAGAAAAAATATCTAAATTAGTTAAGATGATGAAACAAAAAACTAGATATTTACATCAAGTTGCAAATATTAAGGATAAGAATAAAAACGTATAAATACAGAATAACAAATATTATTCCGACTTTGTAGAGATTTATTTCTCACAACAAAAGACATTAATTATTGTGACTTTATTATTTTTATTTTAGTTTTTATATTCTTTATTAGAGGATCCAACCAATGAACAATCTCAATCATATTTGCCCTTGCATAAGGGTTTGGGTAGAACATTAATTATTATTAAGTATTATTTATTTCTTTCACATCTCAATTTGCAATATGATATTAGAGCTAAGTTGTGTACATGGGTAAGGATTTATAAATCCTAGAAGAACCACACAGACAGACACTATAAAAAAATATAAGTTTTCAGCAGTGCACAAAGGGAGAACAATGAAGCACATGTAGATGCACATCTTTTATTTGTGCACACACAGTAATCTTCCAATAGAATGAAGAATGATGGTGCACATGGTTGTGCACATGGTGGGATATGCATTGGCGGGCATGATGATGATGCATAAATTATAACTAGATCTATTTTTTAAAGACATTCGAAATTTAAACTCTAATTCAATTTAACAAAAATTAAAATTTAGTACAACTTTGTTTTCTAAATGAATTGTATAGATTATCACAACAGAGATAAATTGTGCAAGATTCAGTTCATTATGCTCATTGCCAAGAAAGAGAATCACAGTTGTGCACTTGTTGTAGAAGCCAAAAGGACATATCACACTAGAATAGTTGTTACATATTCATAGGTCATCATAGAGTTTATATATAGTGATAATTATTAGAGAATAGTATATAAGATTCATATTTAAAGCAAAAGTAGATTATTATCTTATTTCAAATATCATTGATTATTTCACTCATATTCTCACTTCAAACTGCTAAATTATAGATAGATGAATAAATATTTATATTACTAATAATCATATTATATTATTTATATTTTTTTTCTTATTATAAAAATATTATTAAATCAATGACAAATTCTTGAATTTATCATTAGATATAATATTAGTTAGCTTAATTTTTATTATTTTTTCGTGTCATATTTATTTTTAATTATCTTATTACATTATTATCGATAAGTTATTTTTCCAAATAATAAAAATCTAACTTTATTTGAACTTTCACTAATATTTATTTGTATAATCAATAAATTCTAAGAAATATTCCATTTGAGATAGAGGTGTCAAACAAACCGGACCGAGCCGGCCCGACCCATTTTTAGGTGGCCCAACCAGACTACTGTGTCGTGCATGGTCAAACATGGCTTCATCATAGTCGGCCCGGCATGGCCCATCGACCCGAATATGATGAAGCCATGCCAGGTCATGCCTGAACAAGCAAGTTCTGGATCATCCAGGCCGGGTTTAGGGCTGGGTTTGGACGTTTGGACCAAGTTGGGAGAATTTTTAAAATATTTTATCCAGATAATTAAAAATATTAGAAAATTAAAATTGTAATTATTTAATACTTACATTATTTATATTTAATTATTAAATTAATAAAAATAAATAATAATTCATTTTTTTATTTTTTATTTATTAAAGTATATAATCATAAAGTATAGTATAATAATCAACTAAAATTTAAAAATTAACAGTATCTAAATTAATAAAACTAAAATATTAATACAAACAAAAATAATGTAAATCACAAAAAATATAAATGAAGATTCAAGAATCAAGAATCAACGTAAATGATAAAAAATAAATAAATAAAGACAATGTCAATCCAAAAAAGATAAATAAAAATAAAAAATATCATCAGCATACAACATTACAGCATATAATCAATGATGATAAAGATAAGTATCGGTGTCTTAATCAGTCAATGATCATTAGTCGTTAATCGTCATTAATATCACACAGAACATCATCAGCAACCAACTTTTGTTGCAATTCCAGGATGATCCTAAATGTCAAAACTCAAATACTTCTAATCCTTCATACATAATAATATCTCAATGATATCTAGCTAAAACTTTAATGATACACTCAACACCAAAAGAATCAGTAAATTTCATGTCATCTTAGATAGCATGGGATAAGTGAACTCATATGATTTCCACCACTAAAAAATATCAATATTCTTATTATTAAAATATGATTGGATTGAGTAGTAATCAGTATCTAAGTACCGAGACAACCCATTCATATCCGACAATCCACCCCATCATTTCCCACTCACTACCTAAATGAAAAATTCATCATCTCTAAATATAGTATTCATGTCCATACTCGAAGTCTTATAACTACTACCACCATACCAAGTATTATAGTATGTAAAGAACTCAGTCAACTTCATGTGAATGAATCCTTCAGATTAGTCTTTTTGATTTATGCACGAGAATATGTATATCAAAATATTCTTAATCACTTTCACCTTAATCCTAAGGTAGATGCAGACAATTAGATAATAAAGAGATAATATAATGAACTAGTATTTTAAGTATTTGATTTTCATCTCTACAACCATATCACTAAGTGTCGGGTGATTTTGAAACTTGCTAAATATGCTACTAATATTATACATGCACATGAGTACAAAGTAAGTCATTGAAATATAAACTGACGAACACATGTTCGTCGTTTCTTAAAAAATATTCAAGAATTTCATAAATAAAATTCATGTAGCACAGTCAGTGTCGTCAATAATAAGTTCGTTACTCTTACTATTGACGTAGTCAGATATCACGTATTCGTATTTAACATGTGACTCCAACATAAGATATGTATAATTTCAATGGTATTTCACATCACATCAAATTAGAATTTTTTCTTCTTTAAACCCATATAAACAAAAACTACCGAACTATTATTGTCAGCGAGACGTGCAAAAAAATTATAGGGAGTTAAGTATATTTTCTAAAGCAAAGAAAATAACTTTTATCCCTACTTATACTATAAGATTAATGACGTAACACATACATTTAACGTAAAAATTTTCTCTTAATGGTCAATCTCTGATGACTGATAGTCCTAACAAATATGTTAATCGCTACTCAATTATTAGATGTATTATCGAATGTGATACTAAATATTTTATTTTAAATTTTATATTCTCTAAAGATTTTTATCATATACTCAAAAATAATCAGGACATCATGAGGATGAAGTATCTCTATGAATCCTAATATTTTTTTTATTTAACATCCTTTTAGAATCTACATAATGGACGGTAAGGCATGCATAAGATGTATCATCGTGACTAATCCAAAGATCAGACATCACTGATATCACTCCACTATAAATATTAAATTCATTAATTATTATTTCTTATTACAACTTATAATATTTTAATATGTTGTTTCAAAATGTAAAACTATGAATCATACGATACGTATGCTGAAAATAAGTTTGCATAATACTGACTACCCTTAAATCATCCAAAAACCTAATCAAAAGATTCATTATGATGATCAATTTTGACTTGTCTTCCCTCCTTAACTCATTGCGATAAATGAAGAGAGTCTACATTGAAGCTAAGCTAAATCCAACTTCAAAAAACTCACCGCTAAGTTGGGTTTACTTAGGATCTAATGCACTATATTTTTTGATGCATAGTTTGGCATGCCTATTAATGTGCCTAGTCCCACACGAACTCTTACAACATAAAATTTTTTTACAATATTTATACTGTGTTAATTCTTCTTTGGCACCCCTAATATTTTTTGTTTTATTATATTAAAATGAATCCAAAGTCAAAACTACTGATATTTTTTCTAGTTTTTATTTTTTAGATATTTGGGTTAAAAATACCGAAGAGACCAAAATTTTAGTTGTCTTGGACCTATTCATAGGATTTACGTCATCTAAATTATAATTAATTTTATTTTCAAAATTTAAAATACTATCATTTTCATTCTTTATTTTTTATATTATTTAATTATATTATATTATATAATGTATTTTGATTAATAAATCTCAATTAATTAAAATAAAGAAGATAGGAGAATATTTTAAAATTTAAAACTTAAAAACTACTAAATAAAAAAATATCCGTAAAGCATAATGCAAAATGCGTAAACTTTACTTTTTTGATACCTGCAATACACGCGCACCACAATTTACACCACACTCGAGTCTCGAAAGGCAAAACCAAAAGCCGAAAGCAAGAAACCAAGAGAAATTAATATTTTTAAAACATAAATATTTGAATGAAGAGAGGTGATTTTATAATATTTAAAAAAAAAAATTATATTTTTTTGGATTAATTTAAAAAAAAATTGAGCAGAATCCTTAGGATGGTCGATTTCTACCTAATAGCCATGGAGGAGAAATTCAATGACTGAGATTTGAAATTTTTATTTTTATTTTTTTTTTGGACCTTTGGGTGGTTCAACGATTGAACCAACCCAAACGGTCGTTGGTTTCAAAAACTTTGGCTTCTAGAACAATCAGGCTCAAGCTGGGGGGCTAAGAAAAAAAGACCATAGATCGAGTCAGTCGAGTTACTGGAAAGGCAAAATTTTGGTTGATTCTAGCTCGAGATCGAGTGTCGAGGCATTAGGCGTCGGGGTGGGAAGGGGTTAGAGCACGGTTCAGGTCATGCCGAATTAGCATGCACACAGACCCTTGTACCGAACCCTGCCTGGCCTGACACATGGCCCGGTAAACCTAGGCACGGCACAACACGAGTCTGGACCAAGACGTGCAGTGTCATGCACTCCTAGAAGTGACAAGCGGGTTGGCCGAGTGGGCCCGAACCAGTTTTAGGTGGCCCAACCAGACCACCAAGCAGTGTCTGGCCCGGCACGGCTTCATCACAGCATGCTCGACACAGCCCATCAACTCGGCTATGATGTAGCAGTGTCGAGTCAAGCCTAGACTGACTAGTTCTAGCCCATCCGAGCCTGGCTCAGGCCTAGTTCGAGCCAATTTAAATTTTTTTTTAATTATTTTAATACTAAATATTAAAAATATTATAAAATTTAAAGTTTAATTATTTAATTAGTAATACTTAATAACTTAAATGGTTTTTAGTTAATAGTTAATTATTAAATAAAAATAAATATTAATTTTTAAAATTTTATTATATTAAATAAAATAAAAGACAAGTTAGGAATGGTTGTACGCCTACATAACCCATCTCCTTCCCTGATGCTGTGCTGTGAGGCGGAGATAGCTGCACTTCTTAGGAAAAAGCCTGAGGTGATATACAGAATTTACCGGCACAAGAGTTTTCTTTTCTGCAGATGACGAGGCTTTGAGTTCCTATTACGGCAGCTAGCTGAGACAAAGACCCTTGATGAACTCTTTGCCCAACGAATTTAACAGCTACATCTATATGGAACGAATCTGCCGGACCCCATATAAAGACAAAGACTTGTAATTTCTTTTGGTTTGGTATATTTGGTCTAGAATTGGAGCCCGTTGATGTTTAGCTATGGATAACAGCCAGCCCCTCCTCCCCCTTATGCTGCTCCCGCGATTCCCAACCACCGAACGAGCTTACCCAACTCACCCCCCATCCGATGGTAGCTTTATTTCCTTTCTATACTGGGCGAATTTATATGAGGAGAAAGTGGTTTTTTAACTGAATAGCAGATTGACTCATGTCTCTTCTCTTAGGCTTGGATGCGAGCATCCTCTACGGCCATAGGTAGTTTCGAATAAGCATAAGAAACTTTCTAGTAAGTAAGCACATGAGCAAGGATCAACCTTTTGCAATTGATCCACCATCTATTCCCATTTCTATCGTCTTCCGTCGAGGTTGAAAGAAGAATTTCATGTAGAGTGGGTCAGTTCATTCAGGAAGGACAGCTGAGACAGAGAGCAACGCAAATCTCAGGGAAGATAGAAGGAAGACATTCTGAATAGAAAGGCGAGAGACAAATGGACACTCACAATAGGGAGAGGGACTATGAATAAGCACTCTTTATCCAAGTGCCAAGCTCTCCGCCCCTAATCCTAGAAACCTATAACAAAAAAAAGGCAGGTTGCCCTGACGACCGACGCTTGGTCGGAATCTCCTTTCCTGGAGCGCTCAGAAACAGCCCCTTACTAAACTCTTAATCTAGAAAAAAGCCCTCTAGAGCAAGAGCAAGCCGCACGAAGGAACAACGGATTTGATTGATCTTCTCTACTGGAAGACTTTTCTACTTATGAGATCTTCTTTGATTCAAGGTAAGCGAACATGGTTATCTTAAGCAAAGGGAAGCGGTATCAAAGCTAAATACCCAACTCCCTGAAAAGGAGGTGATCCAGCCGCACCTTCCAGAACTAAAAGATAAGAACGAGAAAAGATTAAGGCACGATCCTGTCGGAGAAAACCCCTCCACATCCCATTCTAAATTGGAAGAAGTGCAAAGGTAAGTTTGTGGAAATGACCGAGAATAGTAAAGTAATAAACAATTAAAATTTAAAAATAAACCGTCTAAATTAATTAAACTTAAATACTAATACAAACCAATGCAAATCACACAAAATTAATATTCAATAATCAAGAGTTAAACTCAAAATAATATGACAAAAAAATAAACAAAAACAATTTAAATAAATCTAAAAAAAAAAAAAAATTCAGCAAACAATATTATACCATATGATAAATAATGATATAAGATAAGTATCATACATCAGTATCTCAATCCATCAATCATCAATATCATCAATATCATCAATCATCAAATCGTCATCAATATCAATATCACATAAATCATCATCAGTAACGAACTCCACTGCTTTTACCATAATCCCAGCACAATCATGAATACTCGAGCTTGAATCCTTTCAATCCTTCATGCATGTTAATGACTCAATAATATATGATCATAATCTAAATTTCCTATCCAAAATAATATTCAATGCAACAACAACAAAAAATTCTGAAGCTACACTCGACATCAGAAAAGTCAATAGATCCAATGTCATCTTAGATAGCACAGGATAGGTAAACTCATATAATTTTCATCACTATAAAATATCAAAATTTTTATTATCAAATTATGATATGATTGAGCAGTAATCGGTATCTAAGTACCGATATAGCTCGCTCATATTCGATGGTGCACATCATCATTTTCCCTGCTACCTAAAAGGAAAAATCATCATTACCGAATATAGTATTCATGTTCGTACTCGAAATCTCACTATTACTACCACCATACCTAGTATCATAGTATGTAAAAAGCTCAATCAACTTCTCGAAAATAAATCCTTCGGGTAGTTCTTCTTGGTTCATGCACGAGAATATATGTCAAAACATTCTCTATCCCTTCCACCTTAATCCTAAGATCTATGTAGACAGCCAGACGATAAAGAAATAGAATGGTAGACCAGTACTTTAAGTACTTGATTTTTATCTCTACAACCATATCGTTAAGTATCGAGTCATCTCAAAACTTCCTAAACATGCTACTAATATTGCATATGCACCTGAGTGTAATGCAAATCATAAAAGTATAAATTAATGAACACATATTTATCGTGTCATAAAAAATCTTCAATATTTTTATAAATAAAATTCATATAGCCTAGTCAATATCATCAATAATAAATTTGTCATTCTTACTATTGACGTAGTTGGATATCACATATTCATATCTAACACATGACTCCAACTTAAGATAAGTATAATTCTAATGGTGTCGTACATCCAATTAAAATTTCTTCTTCTTTAGACATGCAGACAAATAGAGACAACTGAACTTTTGTTGTCTGCGAGGCATGTGAATATATTTTAGTGAGTTACGTATATTTTCTAAAACGAGGACAAACACTTTCATCCTCACTTGTACTATCAGGTTAATAACATGACACATGCATCTATCATGAAAAAACTCTCTTAATGATTTATCTCTAATACTCATAATAAACATCACTATTCTATTATTAGATATATTATAATATATGATACTAAATATTTTATTTTAAATTATATATTCTCTAAAAATTTTTATCATATACTCAAAAATGACCAGGTCATCATGAGGATGAAAAATCTTAAAGAATCATAATAATTTTTTATGTTAGTATCTATTTAGAATCTACAATGTAGGTGGTGAGACATACATAAGATGCATTATTATGACTAATTCATATATCAGACGTTGCGGATACCACTCTAATATATTTCATATATTTATTAATTATTATTTTTTTATAACTTATAATATTTTAGTATGTCGCTCATAAATGTAGATCTAGGAATCATATGATATGTAGGCTAAAAATATATCTGCATGATACTGACTACCCTTTAATTCTCAAAAAACATAATCTGAAGACTCATCGTAATGATCAATTTGATTATGCCCTCCCTAACTCATTGCGGTATATTAGGTGATAAACTTTGAGAGTAAATTGGATCCAACCTCAAAAAACCCACAGTTGAGTTGGATTTGCCTAGGATCTAATATACCATATTTTTTGGTACAAAGTTCAACATAACTCTTAAGGTGACTAGTAACATACGAACTCTTACAGTTTAAAATTTTTTTATAATATTTGTATCGTACCGATTCTTCTTCAACACTCCTAATATTTTTTTATTTTATTATATTAAAATGAATTCAAACTATTAATATTCTAATTTTTTATTTTTTAGATGTTTAGATCAATGTGACCAGAGAAATCAAAGTTTCAGCAGCCTCGAACCTTTTTATAGGATTTTCATTATCTAAACTATAATTAATTTTATTTTCGTTATTAAAATTACTATTTGTCATTTTTTTTTATTTTTTATTTTTTTAGATTCAACTTAGGAGTAGGAATTAGGACTAGGAGAGAAAAAAAAAATTTAGATTTTAAAATTTTAAACTTAAAAACTAATAAATAAAAAAATACTTATAAGTCATAATGCGTAAGCTTTAGTTTTTTAATGTTCACACCGCATGCACACCACAATCCACACCGCACGCACACCACAATCCACACCACACCCGAGTTCCGAAGGATGAAACACCAAAACCAAGAGCAAGAGGCCAAGGGGGAAATTAGAGAGAGAAAGATATTTATGTTTTGAAAGCATGAATCTTTGAACAAGAGGGGGGAGAGTTTATAAATTTAATAAAGATTTTTTTTTTAAAAAAAAAATTTGATTTTTTATAATTTTTTATAATTTTTTTAATTTAAAAATCGAGCAAAATCCTAATGGCTGTCGAATTTTGTCCGATAGCTGTTGGAGGTAAAATCCAACAGCTTAGATTTGAATTTTTTTTGTACCATTAGGTCGGTTTGACCGTCGAACCAACCTAAATGGTTGTTGGTTCCAAAAGCTTTGACTTCTGGAATAATCGAGCTTGGGTTGGAGGGCTAAGGAAAAATGATTGTGGATCAGGTAATTTGGGTCACGGGCCCAACATAATTTTGAATCCATTGAGCATCGGGCTTCGGGGTGGAGCAGGGTTGGAGCACCATTCGATTTGTTCCGAAAATTCATGCCCATAGGCACTCATACCAGGCTGTGCATGGTCTGGCACGTGGCCCGATTGACCTAGGTAAAGCACGACATGAGTCATGCCGTAAGCAGGCCCAACATGGGCATGGGTTTGTGCCATGCCATGTTGGCCCATGCCATTTAACACTTCTAATTTGAGATCGAGCTGACTGGAATATATATTCTCTATATTAATAATATTTTCCTTTAGATGTTTGGGTATTTTAAACTTATTACTTGTGTATTCTAAGATTGATAACCCATCATTGATTAAATTAAAAATACTTTATCCAAGTCTTAAGGATGTTTTAATTCTAGAGTATAAGGCATGATAGCTAAGAAAATTTATCAGAGCTATCTATCATACATTGCATCCTAATTTAAATAGGAAATCATTCAAACTGATATATAAAGATGTATTAAAACCTAATAGATGATATACGATTAGATAAAAATTTATATATTAATCATTTTTGTTGACAAATGCTCCAGATATACATGAAACCTAATTAGTAAATAAATTAAATTATCCTTAGCTACCAAATTTGAGATCAAACAATAATAGTTGAAGAAACCTAATTACTAAATGAAAGTCACAAACATGACGAAAAAATGGAGCGACCAACTTTGAGATAAAGCAAATAGTCTAATAGTTGTTTGCCCTCATTCCCATGTTGCAATAGCACAAGCCATGAGCTAGCAATAGATTTGTGATCTACTGAGTTGCAATACTTAATTGATAGTAATGACCTTTAAAGTTAAATCGCACATCTAAACTAATAATTCTGATCATGTTTATATTTTTATTTGATGCCAATGAAATTACTCTCAATCGTATACTTGGAAATATTCATTTATATATATATATATATATTTATATATATATATATATAATATCAATCTTTTTTCATCATCAATAAGATAAAGAAAATGAACAAAAATATACACCTTAAACAAAGTTCCAAAATAAAAAAGAGGACGATATCTGTCAATTTCTTTTCATTCATCTGTTTTGCATTGGAAATATCCAAAAACTATTAGTTAACATTTTTCACAAAAAATTTGTTAGTTCATCTAATCAAGTCAAAATAAGAAATCAATCACAAATGAATCTTTCTCAACTAAAAAAACTCACTATGCCTAAGAAATATTTTTATATTGACAATAAAAAAACATCCTATATGATCTTCGAGGAAACTTCTCTAACATTAATAAAATATTTTAAATTTACTATCAAAATTAATCAACATAATAATATCCTAACTATTAAGAAATCATTGTAAAAACTAAAAAGTAAATCTTAATTAATAACTAATTTAAAAATAAAAATAAGTCAAATATGAATTAAAGAGGATAGGAATGAGCATGAGCTCAAAGAATACAAGGCAAGTCTACAATTTTTGCTTTCATAAAAGAGATCTCTGCTTAAAATAACAAATTTCATAGACTAAACAATAGATAGCTGGAGGTGCCTAATTACTAAAGGAAAGTCACAAACATGACAAAAATACGAAACTACCAAATTTTAGATAAAGCAAGTAGTTTGATAGTTGTTTGTGAGCAACTATCAAACTATGGGCAAGCCATGAGCGAGCAATAGTTTTGTGATTTTCACGTTGAACATTTGATAGTTTGAGATAAGGAACATTTGATTATGTTAACCAATGCTTTCATAGATGCAGGTAAAATTCTTCTTTCTAGGTACTAATGAAGTAGTATTTTTTCTTATGAAAAAAGACATTAATATGTAGATAAATTAATTTCTTTATTACTTATGAATTACTAGAAGCCCCTCTTCCATCAATAGACACTCTCAACACATTGAACACATACACTAACATAATCTTTCCCATGAAAACATACACAATAGATCTAATGCATTTAACAAGATATCCTTCTTGAATAGCAGTCTCACTAGCAAAGACAACAATCTCTAACATACTCTTTTGGGTTTATTGACCTTTTATAACTTCTTTATTTGGGGGTAAAAATATATTAGCACTAGAGCAACTATTTTTATCGTCTTAGATAGCCCAATAATGTACTTAGCTTCCTAACTATTTTCTAATATGTACAAAAATAGGACTTTAATGCCTAGGACTAACCTTAAAAAGAAAGTTGTTCAATTCATACAAAAATCAATGACCACATACTAATACTCAGAAGGAACCAAGTCTTTGACTTCAAACTATGATTTTTTTTGTATCAATTATGTTCATGTAAGATCATCTTCATGCAATTGCTCATCTCATAGACGAGAAGAAACCAAAACCTTATTGAGAAAATGTTAGACATATGTTATACCTAAACTATTATTTATTTTGATCAAAGATGATATGACATCCAAAAGATCTAAAGTTTCAAAAATCAACTACTACTTATATCAAGATCAAAAGCCCCAGAAATCAAGAGTTCACAATTGAAAGAAAAAACTATCTCACCTCTTGACCTTCTCCACCTTGCTCACCTAGCATGGTTGTTTGAAATCAATTCTTTAGTCCGTCTTCTCTTTTACCACAAATAGAAATTGTAAAAGATTCCATACATGAATCAAATGACTCACAATATCAACAATAGAAATTACAACTCATTGAAAAATAACTCATAAGATGAAGGAGAGTCAGATGTTGAACATAAACATAGTTAATTATATTTATTTAAAATTTTTAATATCATTTTTTTTGCATATTTTCTATCATGTGTAAATAAATATTGTGCCCTCCCAAGATATAGTAAATAATTTAAAATAGTTTTTATATTTTCTATTTTTTAGGTGTATTAATTTTGTTAACTTGAATTCTAAATCAAACTAATCTTAAGCAAGTGAAATAAATTTGATTCAGATCTGTGAACATTGAATATTATTATTATTTTATATGATTTCCTCATCAACAAGTACAAAATTAACATGCTCATTTCATGTTCATTGTCCCAAAAGCTTTCACATATATGAGAACTATGAGAATAATAATTAAAAAGTGGAAAGACTATATTTTTCTCTTTGTAAACTAGATATAATATTGTTGTAATTATTATTTTGGGAGTTGCAATGGGGACACCCCCGCCCAAAGGTCACAATGACCGTTCAATAGACCAACAATCCTATGACAATTGAATTTATCAAAAGGTCACGGAACCACACAAAAAAGTTAACCCCCAAGAAAAATCATATCATGTCTTTTTACTAGCAGGGCAAAGCAGGGCAACCCTAGTATTTTTATTATGCCTAGTCTTGCTCAAATTACCTGATAGAGGTGGAAAAAGAGTCATGGCATGGCATAAAAAAATTGGGCCCAAAATCAAGATAGGCGAGCATTGCCCGATGGGTCAGCCCACGTGCTGCTTGAGTAGAAGACACGGCACGACCCGATCTGTCGTGCTCGAATCAGACCATGGTTGGCCATTAACCCAAGCTTCACGCTAATCTAGCATAAACCCAAGCTAGCATGGACCAAACCCAAGCTAGTCTGGCCCTAACCCATTCTAGCCTGAGTTCGAATTATGTTGGGGCTAACATGGCCCATTCCTAGTGCTCGGGTCATGCCGGATTCACCAATGGCCAAACCCAACCCCACACAACCCAAGTTATCAAGCGGCCTTTCAGGCAGCTCATTACCTAGACTTAGTTCATTACCTAGCCCAGCATGACTTGTTTGCCACCTCTATTACCTAGCCTACCAATGAGCAACCAAATACATTGAACCTTGTAAACATAAAAGCCTCAACTTTGTAATTTTTAAAAGTCTTGACTTTTGGGTCGTGGGTTGCTTGTTGGGAGCTATTTGAACAGCATCAAAAAAAATCAAAATGATTTTATAATAAATGCTTGTTATTGAGCACTTTCATTGAGACTTACCACTCTGCTTTTCTTGCCTTACAATGGATGGAATTTGATCATTCATTTGTCTTTGGCTCTCATCCACTACCGTGTTCTCCAAGTCAACTTTCTCTGTCTAGAGAGTACAAATGAACAAAATTAATTACAACATGAAAACCTAGAGATAATTAACACGAATAGAAATGCATCTTACCAATGAGCAACAACTATATATAGTTCATAATTTGAAGATATACAAAATTAAAACATGCATGACATTTTTAGGACTTTATTTGCATTATATAACTAGTAGCTACTAGATGAATATTATCAAAATTATTAAAAATAGCATAGCAAAAGACAACAAAGCATCTAAAACAAACAAAGACATGTTTAACATAATGTTCTTGTTGATTTGTGTGTCATAGAAAGAATAACATCTAGAAAGGAGACACTCTTATGAATATTAAACAAGCAAAGGGATGTTTCCTAGGTCTCACTAGGGAATTGGCACCAATGTCCAATTTTCCATCAAAAATGAGTTTTGTGCATGAAAATAATGAGCCATGCAAATAAACAAAATAATGAGCCATACAAATTTATTTCTACCTCATAAAATAATCACCATTGTTCAAACTTCCATCACATCTTCAATGACCTAGAATATACATAATCAATATTAGGTGATCAAGACTTTTATTGGATATGAAAAAATATTTTTTTTTCATTATAATCTTAAAAAGAAAATTTACATGAAACACATCAAGTTTTATAAATATTAAGAAAGATAAATTGTGTTTGTATGTTTTGAAAAACTCTATATAAACAAAAATAATCTCCAAAATTTATGCTCAATAAGTTCTCTTCTGTTATTACTTTGTTTGGAGTTTGTAGATATATTTTTAATTACTTTCATTTCTATTGACAAGGATCAATTGGAAAACTAATTTGAATCTTGATAAAAATAGATGGTGCAGATGTATTTCTATTGAGAGCAAGTGATTTGTTAAGCATCTCTCAAATAAAATAGTTCCCTTGAAACTAAGTTCCATACAATAATTTTGAGACAAATATTTTTTTGCATTAAAATAATATATTTAAAAATATATATATTTTTATCACATAAGACAACAAATTAATATTTTATTAAAATTCAAATTATTGGTTTGTGCACCATAAAAATTTCTACTTAATCTCAATACAAATTTTATGTTAGACACTAATATAATTGATATCTCTAATACATATAGGAGTACCATTGGAAAGTTCAATATATAATAATTATGAACCTAACATTACATATGGTGCAGAAAAATTTTTTGTATTTGACAATAACACATTAGTACTAAAAGATATTGTCAAAGCTATCAAGCAAGAAGAGATTTTACTTAATACAAGAGTCGGTGAAAAATTAATAATCATGCATACACTACATGATTATCTTCCAACTTCAAAACCATGTTGTTAAATACGAATGATGTCAATTTCACCATAAAAATAATTCAAGATGAAAAAGAATATTAGTTAAAGAACAAATTTACATATAGGGGCTATAATCATCCCTATGGTTTTTTTCCGTAGTACGGAATCACTATGATCACCAATGTAACTATCAAAAATTACTATTGTTAGTGCCAAAAGAGGAGGCACCATCACTAGCAGACCCTAGCACCACTATTATTTCTTCTAAAATAAATTCTTAATACAATGTTTGAACCCAAAATTAGGATTTTGCATAATTTGAGAAGGGGAGAAAATTAAAAAAGAGAGAAATAGAAAAAAAAAAGAATATATTATTTGAGCTTCAAAATACAATATAAATCATATACATATAATTTGGGATAATTCACACACCGAGGTTATTTTATGTGAAAAAAAGGAAAATGAGATAAATTATAAATATACAAATAAATCAAACATTAACAAAGATAGAGAATAAAAAATACAAATTATCATATCCAATCTTCAAAAAAAATCATTTGTAAAATCAGCTAGTCATGCAAAAAATATTATGAGAAAAATATAATATTACAATTAAGTTGACTTGCAATATAACTTAATAATAATAAACTATTTAAAAAATCATGAATATAAAATATATGAAAAAAATTAAATGAACTAACTAAAAAATTATTGCATTTGATAACAATAACAGTCATATCATAGGGTATAAAAACACAAAGACTCTAGAGTAAGATGAGGTTAAGAATAATGAATGACTTTATAAAGATCAGCTAGTCATGCACAAGGCACGGCACAAATCGCCCGTGCCTGGGCCGGCACGGCACAGGAATTTCCTATGCCCAGGCCCATGCCAGGCCCAGGTAAGGCACCTATCGTGTGTGCCATGCCGAGGCCAACCGGGCCTCGTGCCGTGCCTAACCCAGCACGGTTCGGTGGCCCGTGGCACGGCCGGTCGGCACGGGTCATGTCTCACAGACCCGCACCCGGCACCCCACGGCCCCCAACCCCAAGTCCCCAATCGACCAGTCCCCACCCGCACCGCACCCCATCACCACGCCCACCCCCACGCGTCCATGCCAACGCTGGTACGAGTCCAATCAGATCCAACTCGCGGTCTCACCCGACTCGATTCCTTCCCCCCCAACGGGCAAATGTTAAAAAAAATAAATTTGAAATACAGCCGTTGGATCTCACTTCCAACGTCTAGGAAGCAGAATCCGACGGTCATCATGATTATGCCCCATAAAATACTATAAAAAATTTAAAAAAACAAAAAAAAAAATACTTTTTTAAAAAAAAATTATTTCCTTTAATATATAAAATCCCCTCACCTCCTTAAAATATTTATGTTTTTCATAAATATTTATTCTCAAATCTCACACTCTCAAAACTATTGCTCTTATTTCTCTCGGGACTCGAGATTTCTTCATTCAGCTCGACTTTTCAGGACTCTCAACTAGGGTTTAGAATTTTAATCTATAATATGGTGTACCGTGCACGTGATCGACCTCACTGGTTTACCGGATAATTTATTTTAAGTTTTTTTTTACTTTCTCTCTCTCTCAGTCTCTCTTTAGTCTCTCTCTCTAATCCTAAAATAGTAAAATCTAAAATCTATCATTTAATTTCTATCTCCTTTGTCATTTTTAATAAAAATCCTAAAAAATGACAAATACTAATGAAATATATTTAAATTTAGAAAATAAAAATTTTACATAGAGATCTGAGGCTGCTAAAATTTTGATTTCTCCAGTCATCTCAACCCAAACTTCTAAAATAAAAAAAACTAGGACTTCTATAGTTTGGACTCATTTTAATTTAATAAAACAAAAAAATATTAAAGGTGAGAAAGAAGAAATGACACAGTATAAATATTATATGAGAAATTTAACTTATAAGAGTTCATTAAGGACTGGACACCTTAAGAGACATGTCGAATTATACACCAAAAAACATGGTCTATTAGATCCTAGACAAACCCAACTTAGCACTGCATTTTTTGAGACTAGATCGAGTTCAATTTCAATATTTACTCACTTCATATACTTCAGCGAGTTAGGTATGAACGTCATGACCAGACTTATCACATTGATGGGTCTTCCGATCAGATTTTCGGAAGATCCAAAAGTAATACGCATCATGCAGATATATTTTCAGCCTACTTATCATAGAATTCCTAGGTCCACATCTAAGAATGACATACTAAAATTATATAAGTTAGGAAAACAAAAAATAATTAATAAATTTATGGCATATAGTAAAGTGGTGTCCGTGACGACCGATATCTGGACAAGTCACAATAAATCATCTTATGCATATCTCACCAACTACTATGTAGATTATAACTGGACAATGAATAAAAAAAATTTTAGGATTCTCTGAGATTCTCCATTCGCATGATGGCCCAGCCATTTTTGAGTGTATGATAAAAATCTTTAGGGAATATAAAATTCAAAATAAAATTTTTAGTATCACATTCGATAACGCATCTAATAATGGAGGTGAAATTAATATGTTTGTTAGGAATATTAGAGACGCACCATTAAAAAAGATTTTTCATGTCAGATGCATGTGTCACATGATTAACCTGATTGTTCAAGCGGGTATGAAAGTGTTTTCCCCTGAGTTGAATAATATACGTAATATACTAAAATATATTAGCACTTCTAGTAGACAACAAGAGTTTGGTAGTTTCAATTTGTCTACGAATCTTAAGAAGAAAAAATTTCAATCAGATATGAGATATCATTGGAATTACACGTACCTGATGTTGGAGTCATGTGTTGGATACGAACACATGATATCCGACTACGTCAATAGTACGAGTGATGAACTTATTATTGATGATACTGACTGAGCTTCAGGAATTTCATTTATGAAATTCCTAAAGATTTTTTATGACACTACGAACATGTGTTCGTCAGTTTATACGCCCACGATTTATATTGCACTCCGGTACATATGCAATATTAGTAGCATGTTTAGGAAGTATCGAGCTGACCCGACACTTAGTCATATGGTTGTAGAGATGGAAACCAAGTACTTGAAGTACTGGTCCACCGCTTCATCTCTTTATTGCCTCTCTGCATGCATGGACCCTAGGGTTAAGGTGGAAGGGGTAGATAACACCCTAACTTATATTTTCTCGTGCACGAACCTGGAAGACCTACCTGAATGATTCATTCACGAAGAATTGACTGACATATTCACATACTACGATACTAAGTATGGTGATGGTGGTAGTGAGACTATGATTACGAACATGAATATATTCTTCGGAGATGATAATTTTTTCATTCAATTAGCGAGGAAAAAATGATGAGGTGGATCATCACATAGGAGCGAGCTTTCTTGGTACTTAGATACTAATTACTGCTTAATCTTATCACATTCTGATACTAAAAATTTTGATATATTATAGTGACATAAATCATGAGTCCACCTTTCCAGTGCCATCTAGGATGGCACGGGATCGACCGACTTCTCCGGTGTCAAGCATAGCATTGGAGTCTGCTTTTTCTGTCGCGGTGAACATGAATTCAAATAGAAGATCGAGATTATGTCCAGATATTATTGAGGCCTTAGCCTATTTGAAAGATTAGGAGGATTCGAGGTTTAGTATCCAGGATCATACTAGAGCTAGGACAAAGACTACATCTGCATCCGCTACGAAAGCGGATGAGTTGATTGCTGATGATGATGATTCATATGATAGTGATCTTAATGTTGCAATTGATGTTGCTCATAATATGCCAATTGACGATTGACATTGTTACCAGTTTTCCCTGCTCATTGCCAGACATCTGTTGCCAGTGCCATGTCACGCCAGTACGCCACGCCACATTTCATTTGCCATTGTCACTTGATTTTAATTTTTGATGTCTCAGGGTCACGAACACAATTGATGATTTTTATGATTTATTCTTGATTCTGCTTTTTGATTTCGATATTTTATTTTTTATTGATTATATTTTTTTTACGTTATGTTGAAACTTATATTTGCTTTGGTTCAGTATCTATTGGTTGATTGGTCATTTGATTTGCTTTTGTTTTTTTGACTTTATAATTTTTTTTAACGAAATTTTTTTTTAATTTATTTTTTTTGTTTAAAATTTTCATTTAAAAAATAAAACTCTACAATTTAATTCTAATAAATTATAATCTAAATTTAGTTTAAATTATAAAAAAAATTCAACTTTATTAATATTTCCAAGTTACAAATTTATAATAATTGTCAATTTACCAATTTAAATATTAAACTTTATAATTTATTTATATTATATTTTTAATAAAAAAATTTAAACTTTATAATTTATTAAAATTTTAACAATTTTCATTTTACAAATTTAATATATTATACATTATCTATATATAATATAATATATATTTTATATAAAGTTTAACAAAAAACTTTAAAATTTAAAAAAAATTATTAAACCAAGCTCGTACCGGCCTGACCCGGCATGACATGCTGGGCCGGCGGGCCGTGCCATGCCTGGCTTTGATAAACTGTGCCTGGCCCAGCACAAAAACATGGAGCGTGCTCAAAAAAATGGGTCGGGCCAGCTCGGCACATCTCATTTAACACCGCTAGTCTGGTTTGGCCCATACGGGCCTACCGCTAGGCCGGGCCGGGCTTGGCTTTGATAAACCATGCCCGGCACAAAAGTACGGGCGTGCTCAAAAAAAAATGAGTCGGGCCATCCCGGAACATCCCGTTTGACACCTCTAGTTCTTAAATTAAATATCCAAAAATTTGAAATTAAAAATAATATAGAAAAAATTAAAATATTTAGACCTTGATGAGAACTATGTGATAATTAAAAAATGATAAAAGAACAATACTCTCTAAAAATCATAAGTATACTGATGGATAAATTATATTATCAAACTTGAATGAACTTGATGTCAATTCAACAATTCATGAAATCAGAACAAGCATGTCATATATTAGGATAAAGAACTCAATAACTCTCTTAATAAGTGTGTTTTACCTTCTCACAATAAGAACAAGTCAAGCTAGGTCTCTTACCTTTGTCACTTCTCCAAATTCTTCTCTTCTATCAATTATAATTATTAAAGTGTGACTAGTCATCCTAATTTCACTTCATCTAGGATCAAATGTAATTTGAAACTCAATTTGCCTATGAAAAAAAATTCAAGTCAGAATTACTTGTTTGCTAAAAATATACATGCTTAACACTAAATATAAATTTTCAAATGAGTATATTACTAGGATCATCTGATAAAATCACTCAAAGATAAACAACTTAATGGAGAGTACTTATACATGTATACATGGAGAATATTAACACATGCAATGCCCAAAAAATAAAATAAAATAAAATGCCTTATAATGCAAATATATACTTAGTACTCTATTTAAACTAAATGAGAAATCATCATCATCATTCAACAACTAAGATTTATCCCAATCAAACCTTGCAACTAAATGAAAAATAAAAAATAAAAAAAACATATGAACATATCATATCTCTCAACATGAACAGAATTAAAGAGCATTCTAATTACAGCTATTAATCTCCCTATTAAACTATATCACTCTGATGCTTTGATACCTAAAATTTTCCAGAATTAGCTTTGCCATTTTGTCACTTAGCACATTTTTTTACCTTTAGTTTTGTTTCTTTGCCTAAGTAATGTTATGAATTGATCTCTCTACATAATGTTTCCCAATGAAATGAACAATGGAAGAAAATAACACAATAGTTAGATCATCTCCAGGATAAGAAAAAAAAAATCCTTCACATTCACCAATCAAGTACAAATTAACTGGCAGAAAAAACTATATTAACACAACAATAAAAGGAAGAAACTGAAAAAAAAACATATATTTAATATTAGTTATCAAATTACAAGTGTACCTCCAAGTGGCGCAGTGTATCAAAGAGGAGCCACTGCTTTTGTTTAAGCAAGATGATTTGATTCAGAAGTGTAGCAAACTCGTTCTTCATTATTTGCTCACTGTCCTGAATTGCAGCCTCTGCCACACCCTCCTCATGAAGCCGCTGCCTCAACTTCTCAGTGGACACTACCATATCATCCACACTCACCAATAGCTCACTGTTAGACAAGCGAGGAAACATATTCTTCACTGCCAACAATGTGTCCGTCCAGGCACGGCAATCTTCCCGGGAATCTGCTCTTAAATGAAGTCTCTTTGTTCCAGTGAACACTGAAAATCTCCTGTCATCAGTCCTGCTCTCACGAATGGACGACACCTGGCAATAACGATCAGGATGATGTCTAATAAAAAAACATCCATAGGTGGAAATAAGGAAATACAAGTGATGTTCACCTTAAGATGGATTTCACCCACTGGCTTGCGTAGAACATGAGAATTCATATTCTTATGCGCATAAATCCTTCTAAAAGATTCCTCCCCTATAATTTTAGATCCTTTCTCAGTCTCCTGATTAACAACTATCTTATCCGGCCCGTGGATTTTATAAAATGATAACACGCCATCTTGTAAAGCAAACCATCTGGGCCGCCAGCCTTTCCCGTAATTCACCCACTTGTACAGAATACCCGAGATTCTGTTCCCGACTATATCAGTTATCTTAACATCCACCAGCTGTTCCGATGATACACCCGGACCCACACTACCTTCCAGTGTGAGGCGCCGGTTAACCTGGTCATCACCGTTATTAGTGTTACCATGTTGGAAACCATTTTCATAAGCGACGTGAATGATTTCGTTACCGGATGAGCAGGTTACTGGACTATTAGTAGGAACAGATACTATGGTGATTTCCATGTGAAATCACTAACGGCAGCAGAAGAAAATAAAATTTAGCATAGAAAAGAACGTGAAAATCTAGAATAGGGAGAAGTAGAAACGAGGCGGCATTAGAGATCCCAAACGGCGTCAAGAGGATTGAGATCACAAACAGCGTCAGAGGACTGTGATCACAAACAGCGTCAGAGGACTGTGATCACAAACAGCATTAGAGGACTGAGATCAAAGACGGCGTCAAAGAACTGAGATCACAGATGGCATCTGAGGACTGAGATCAAGACATCAGACTAAGATTACAGACGACATCAGAGGACTTAGATAACAAACGGTGTCAGAGGACTGAATTGGTGTAGAGGACTTGACTAAGATCACAAGCGGCTTTAGAGGACTGAGATCACAACCATCATCAGAGGACCGAAATCACACACGCCATCAGAAGACTGAAATCACATACTCCATCAGAGGACTGAAATCACATAAGGCATCAATAAACTGAAATCACAAAAGACTTGAGAGGACTGAAATCACATAAGGCATCGATAAACTGAAATCACAAAGGGCGTCAGAAGTCTAAAATAAAAAATGTTGTCAAGAGGACTGAAATCACATTAGATAACTGAAATCACAACAGCATTGGATAACTAAAATCACAGATGACATCATAGAACTGAAAACACTAACGGGGTCAAAGGACTGAAAACACTAACGGGGTCAGAGGACTGAAAACACTAACGGGGTCAGAGGACTGAAAACACTAACGGGGTCAGAGGATGGAAAACACTAACGGGGCCAGATGACGGAAAACACTAATGGGGTCAGAGGACAGAAAATACTAACGGGTCAGAGTACAGAAAACACTAACGAGGTCAGAGGACGTAAAACACTAACGGGGTCATATGACGGAAAACACTAACGGATCAGAGTACGGAAAACACTAATGGGGTCAGAGGACGGAAAACACTAACGGGTCAGAGTACGGAAAACACTAACGGGGTCAGAGGACAGTAAAACACTAACGGGGTCAGAGTACGTAAAGCACTAACGGGTCAGAGGACGTAAAACACTAACGGGTCAGAGGACAAAAAACACTAACGGGTCAGAGGATGGAAAACACTAACGGGTCAGAAGACGAAAAATACTAACGGGTCAAAGGACAAAAAAAACTAACGGGTCAGAGGACGAAAAAAACTAATGGGTCAGAGGACGGAAAAAACTAACGGGTCAGAGGACGGAAAACAGTAACGGGTCAGATGACGGAAAACACTAACGAGTCAGAGGACGGAAAACACTAACGGGTCAGAAGACGGAAAACACTAACGAGTCAGAGGACGTAAAACACTAATAGTTTAAATGACGAAAAAGACTAACGGGTCAAAGTACAAAAAAAACTAACGGGTCAGAGGACGGAAAAAACTAACGGGTCAGAGGACGGAAAAAACTAACGGGTCAGAGGACGGAAAAAACTAACGGGTCAGAGACGGAAAACACTAATGGGTCAGACGACGGAAAATACTAACGGGTCAGACGACGGAAAATACTAACGGGTCAGACGACGGAAAACACTAACGGGTCAGAGGACGTAAAACACTAATAGTTTAAATGACGAAAAAGACTAACGGGTCAGAGCCTCAGAGGACTAAAATCATTAACGGGTCAGAGCCTCAGAGGACTGAAATCATTAACGGGTCAGAGCCTCAGAGGACTGAAATCATTAACGGGTCAGAGCCTCGGAGGACTGAAATCATTAACGGGTCAGAGCCTCGGAGGACTGAAATCATTAACGGGTCAGAGCCTCAGAGGACTGAAATCATTAACGGGTCAGAGCCTCAGAGGACTGAAATCATTAACGGATCAGAGCCTCAGAGGACTGAAATCTATAACGGGTCAGAGCCTCAGAGGACTGAAATCATTAACGGGTCAGAGCCTCAGAGGACTAAAATCACTAACGGGTCAAATAAGTGAAATCACTGACAGGTCAGAGGAAAGATATCACTAATAAATTAGATGAGTGAAATCAGAACCGAGTCAAATGAGTGAAATCAATAACGGGTCATATGAGTGAAATCACTAACGAGTAAGATGAGTGAAATCACTAACGAGTAAGATGAGTGAAATCACTAACGAGTAAGATGAGTGAAATCACTAACGAGTAAGATGAGTGAAATCACTAACGAGTCAGATGAGTGACATCATTAACGAGTCAGATGAGTAAAATCACTAACGGGTTAGATGGCAGATGAGTGAAATCACTAATGGGTCAAATGGCAAATGAGTGAAATTACTTATAGTGCCGGATAAGTAAGAAACCAAACGGCGTCAGATGATAATAGCATAAGTGATTGAAATAACTAACAACATTAGATGATTGAAATAACTAACAACATTAGATGATTGAAATAATTAACGGCATTAGATGATTGAAATAACTAAGTTTTGTACGGAAATAATACATATAAAATAAAAAATATATTATTTAATTCGAGTTTCAAAAATGGCCAAACTAGTGTGTCTAAAAACACCGTGGCAATGCTCATCATTGTGAATGACGGCTATTGCCTTACTATTGATTTTTAAAAATTCTGAGACTGGCATTCACAACGCTGGCTATTGAATTTTAAAATTTTTCAAAATGCCGGCATTAGAAACAACGTCTATTTAATTAAACCAATGATCATCGTTCTAAACACCGGCTATTGAACAAATTTATACCCAAACAATTATCTTCTTCCTTCCTCCTATTTTTCTTTTCTCTATTTACACCTAACCCTTGATTTTCTTTCACCATTTATTTCACCAGTGGCCTCCCATTTTCCACCATACCCCACCTCGACGATGACAAGGTTGTATTGCACAAGCATTCAACAGCTCTCCTTCTAATATTTGCTATTTGTCTTATTTTCTTGCAATAAGATTTTGGGGCGTTAGGGTTTATTGGTACAAAACTCTTTTGTTTTATTATGTTTGTTATTTGACTGCAACTTTTATTATGTTTTCTAATATTGTTTTCTAAATAATTGGCTTAATATGAGTTCTTCATTTCTAAATATATAGGCACATAATATCTACTTCATAACATAATAAAATCCAAAATATACATGCATGTGGAGTGTTCAACACAATGTACCATTAACATAAATATATATAAGGACACTCTCTCAACCATGTATATCTACTTCATGACACCCACATCCACGCACACACGCACACATGCACACACGCGCACACACACACACACACACATGTTTCTATAATATATAATATGTATGTTCTCATTTTTTTTATTTTTAAACATTTAATTTGCTAAAATTTTCAAATGTTTCACTTATAAAATGTTTTTAATAATTTAATTTTATGGTAAATTTCAAAAAAATCAATAAAAAAGCATAATCATATAAAACATATTTTTTAAGAAATTGATAACATTTTTTCAAGTATTCTCTTATGCTATATTTACATAGAATCATATTTAAAAAATATTTTAAACATATTAAAATATATTGGTCTATATTTAAGAATATCTTTAAAAAAATCATATAAATATGTCACTTATTTAACATGTTTCATAAATGTTGTATGACATATATGTTATATGATATAAGGAGCAAATGCAACAAAAATAATTTTAAATGCTTATTTTAGTTTATTTCTACATAGAATCATACAAATATGTCATTTAGCAAAAATAGATATCTATCCCATCAAGTTGAGAAATGAAACATTAAATTATCAAAAAAAAATCAGGACATATAAAAACAAGTATATATAAGCATTGTCTATTCGATAATCATCTCTCATAATTTTTAATTTTTTTTACTTGTTTTGAAACAGATCAATTATATCTGTTTCCTCTATCCTCATAATGTATTATTACAATGGACATATAGTGAGAACCCATAAAGATATGAAATATGATGGAAATAAAGCTTTGATTGTACCTTCAAAAATACCAGTTGACTACACGTTTGAACAATTGGGTGATATCATATTTTCAAGCGCACCTATTGACAAACAGAAGTTCAACTTAGTTCTCAAGTGTAAGTATCCTCTAAAAAGTGGAAATAAGGTCTAACCTCTTACAATATGGAATGATAGTTCTGTGCACTAAATATTGAAAATTATTAACACAACTGGCAATGAGGAAATTGAATTGTTTGTTAAGGTCATCTGAAACATCGACAAGTGAATCAATCTATTGGTGTTGTAGAAATTGAAAATATTACAAAAATTGATTATGGATGTGAGCCTAGCAGTGGTTCGGTATGAGATACTGGAGCATATTGAGATGATGATACTTGCACTTATGAAGAAGAAGATGATGAACTCGATGAAAATATTGATATTGAATATGATGATGACTTACATGTTCAAGCCGATGTATATGTTTCATCATTCCAAACTACAAATCAAGTTTTGGAGAATGAGCAAGAGATATTTGTTTGTGCACATGCATTATCTTGTGATGTATTGAATATCACAGATGATTATGAGGAACCTGATGAGTCGATTCCTATTCAGTTTCACCTACCACCAATACTTTGTTTTGAACATGTTGAAAATATAGATATTACTATTTCAAGTGGTTGGATTCCATGGGGGCAAGAAATAACTAGTTATGCGAGTGGTGAATTAGAAATTGGGAAAGTTTTAAATTCTAAATCCAAATTACAAGAGGCTATAAAGATTTACTCAATTAAAACACACCGTGAGTTTATTGTAGTTGCCTCCTCAAAAAAATTGCTTGTTTTAAGATATAATAAGGATGAAGAATGTCAATATCAATGAAAGTTGCATGCCATAGTTATGAAAGATACTAATTTATTTTTGATCAACAAATATAAAGGGCCGCATACTTGTGTAAATCCATATTTGAACCGAGACCATCATCAACTAGACTCAAAGTTGGATGCTGCTCATATAGAATCAATAATTAATGCATAATTTACATTGTCCCCTGTGGTTATTCAATCAATCATGATAGAGAAATTGAGATATACAATTTCATATAAAAAAGCTTTGGATGGAAAGCATAAGACATTTAGATACTTATTTGGTGATTTTTCCCAATCATATACATATCACCCACATTTATTCTTAGCCATTTAACAAGCAAATCATGGATGTGTTGTTATTTGGAAAACCATATCTCATAGTGTGCCAAACAATGAGACATTTCAATGTGTGTTCTGGTCATTCAAGCCATCTATTGAAGGGTTCATAAATTATCATCCTGTACTAAGTATTGATGGTACACATTTGTATGGGAAGTATAAAGAGATATTGTTAATTACTATGGGATGTGACGGAAATAATCAGTTGTTCCCATTGGCATTTGCTATTACAGAAGGCGAGAATTTTGATATTTGGGGATAGTTCTTGGCATGTATCAGAAATAGAGTAACTCAACGGACGGGGATTTGTGTTGTATATGACAGACATCCAAGTATTATGACGGCTATGATCAATCCTTATCTTGGTTGGGATGCATCGTATGCCTGTCATAGGATCTGGATGCATCATCTTATCAGCAATTTTATGACTTTCTTCAAAGATAACCTCTTGAAGAATTTAGTATGCAGAGCAGCTGTTGCAACAACACCATGGAAGATGAATAGGCATATGGTTACAATTGAGAGAATTAATCCTGAAGCACAACAATGGTTAGAGGCGATCCCTCTTCTGTTATGGGTACTTTCACATGATATAGGTCAAAGATATGAGATAATTACAACCAATATATCAGAGGTATTTAACAATGTTCTTAAAGGGACTCATAGCTTACCAATCACTGTATTAGTTTAATTGACATTTTTCCGCCTTAATAGTTACTTTGTTGCAAGAAAGGAATAATGTGCTGATAGATTGGCATACGATGAGCAGTTCACATAATATATTGATACTCAGATTCAATGTCATGAGGTTAAAGATAGATTAATGGAAATTGTTCTTTATGATCACATACATGGCATCTTTCACTTAAGGTCCAAAAGTGGTCGCATTCATCACCTCAATATAAATGATAAGAACTATACATGTGGTAAGACACTGATATATGAATTTTCATGTAGCTATATCATAGTAGCATGTCAGTATTGAAGTTTTAATTTTTGGTTATTTTTTCAAGGCTACTACACTATGCAATCCTACTATGATACTTGGGCAAGCTTATTTTATCCCATATTCAATGAAGATGAGCAACCTATTTATGATGATCCAATGATCATAGCTCTAGAGTCGATGAAATGACATGTCAGTGATCATCCTAAATCATCCCGTTTGCATAATGAAATGGATGTCAATGAGGGAAAAACAAAGATAAAATGTGGGTTTTACAAAAAAAGGGTTATAATCAGCGGTCTTGTAAGAATAAAAATTAAGTTTAGTTGTTTGTTTATAAATGAAGCCTCATTTTTGTTGTTGTTTTGTATAAGAATTATGTACTTACATTTATTTCTTATAAATGAAGTCCCGAATATTTTGTTGTCTTATATCAGACTTTTTCTATTGAATGTAACTTTCTTGTTGTACGTGTGTGTTGTAAATTATCATCGTGATTAATATTAACGGCCATGTTTGACAATTATTTTGAATTTATTATATCATATAGACATGGCTAGGGGGGTTCATGGTGCGGAACCATCAGATACATCTATCTTCATATTACAAGACACAGACACTGATAACACTTAGTAGAAATAGAGTAAGTACATAATTTGTTAATTATCAATTACTATTAGTAGTTTTAGCATGTAATTTATGCATAATTACTTTTAAATTTGGTTGTTTTGTTGCTTACAGCTTTAGGAGATCCTCCGCCCTCGATAGCAGATGAGAGCTTTCATCACTATGTGAAGGATGTATATTCAGATTTGGCCATACGTGATTAGGGCTGAATTTTATGGTATATACTATTTGGGCCACATTATAATTAATTAGCCACTTATTACCTCACTCATCAAGATATGACAACCTGAGAGACATATTTCATGTGTTAGTAGGTGGGACGACTATAACCTTATAGGATGTCGCCATCCTTTTTGGCCTTCGTATCCATGGCCTAGTAGTCACTGGCACATGTGTGTTCGATGTGGCAGTATTATGCATGGAGTTGCTCGATGTCATCCCACCCGCCGATGCTATCAGAGGAGTCACTATCTTTTTATGGTGGTTATGTATCCAGTTATCTAGCCCACAACCTAATGCAGATGAGGTCACATTAGAGCATTGTGCGCATGGGTTCATCTTAGCAATGATCAGATGCTTCTTGTTTGGAAACAAGAAGTGTGTGCATGTTCCCATGTGCTTTTTCCTGCTACTGTGAGATTTGATGGATACTGCGATATATAGTTGGGGTAGTGCAGTACTAGCACATATATACTATGAGTTATGCCGAGTCAGCTCGGATCATAGTTGTGGTATTAGTGATTGTATTACACTCATACAGATATGTAATAATTAGGAATGTGTGTTGTTTAATATATGGATAATTTATCCTATTTTTCCTAATACAATATAAAAATTTCAATATTTTGATCAACTTTTTCATTATTTTGTATTCAGTTATGGTCTTGGGAGAGACTTCAGGTCGAGCAACCCAATTTTGGCCAACCACACGCAGATATAGCTTCACCACCCGCTCATGCCTTAAATGATGCCGATGTCAAATTTGGGGGTGGTGACCTACCTGAGGCTGGCCACGATGGATTACCAGCTCAAACTCTGGTAGAGCAAGAGGTAGAGCTAGCTTTTCCACTCAGGATCATGTGAAAAGTACCTTTGACATGGGTGCTAAACTCATCGGGTGTACTCATATACAGAGATTAGTTAGATGCACAAACTCCTGATTAGGTAATATTTATGTAAAATTATATGGTTCTATATTAATTATATTCATATTCCTGTGAAGTTTATTAACATAAAGTGTTCACATGTAGGTCTCATGGCAGTCATACGTGGGAGAGTTACTTGATAAGCTCCTATATATCTACTTAGGTGATCAGGAGATCTAGCAGATGATGTCACCGCTCATTTATTTTGAGATTGTTGAGTGGCATCGTCTAGAAAGAGTCTTCACCAATTTGGATTGCATTTGAAAATACCTCCAGCTTGCTCTTAAGAGCAAAAGTTACATGCAGTGGATGCACATGGACGACACAAGCATAATTAGGCGACGTATAATGCATCATACATAGCATTATGGGAGATGCGAGCGGCTAGAAACATCACTTCGCCCCCTGTGGTGGGTCCAATGGACTTTCATTATCCATACATGTAGTGGTATCATCGTATTACATGTCATTTTATGACATCATGACTTCATAGAAATAATATGAGGTTCCATACTACAGCTAGTAATATTATTATTTTGGTATGTTAGAGTCATGTGTTTCTAAAATATTTTACCTATTTTTAAATTATTAGATTATGTAATTATAATTCTTTCTTTGGTTCACTCAGATTGTCACTATGATTGACATGGCCAATCGCTCTCGTGTTGATACCCCTAGTCCTTTATGCGTCATACATCATATTACCAGATCAGTGTTATGCTAGATCGGTGAAGACCATCGTATCAACATATAAATTGAGGAGGCTTCAACATCACATGAATCATTTATTAGATCTCCTGTGTCATCAACACCATCACGTATGTACCCCATTTGAGATAGAGAGAGAGGGAGTTGATCATCAAGGTTGTGCTCGAGATGGTGGGTCAAGTCATGGTCTAGACAGTGAGAGCAGTCTTGGTACACTTGAGTTGACCATGCCTACTTCTTACCCCTCACCCAAGATGTTTATATCCCCACACACCTACACATCACCTTCCATACCTACTCACATTGACACATCACCTTATATACCCCCACGTTGACATAATTCCTTTGAAAGTGCTTGTTCCTTTTGAATATCCAAGAAATTATTGGACACAATTCTTGCTGAAATCGGGTATGTGTTTTATTTTATCTTCTTCAAGTCTTTTTATTAAATATTGTTATCTATTTTGTATTGCACATGATATTTTGTGTGTTTTGATTGAAACAAAAATGTGGATATAGATTTTATTGCATAGAAATAGGCTGGAGGTGCATGCAACTCTTTTTTTGGGACATGAGAAAATGTCATTTCTGCATCGTAGATATGATTTGAAGTTTAGCAATATTATGTATTTTTTGGCTGATTAGAACTCAGGGGATGTGTGTTAGCTTGAGATATAGTTTTAATTTATTTTGTAATTTTTTCAGTTGGACACTTAGAATCTATGTATCCTGTAATTTAATTTTTTGCACTTGAGTTATGGATGATTAGAATGCTAATGAAAATTTTTATATATTATGCAAATGTATTATTTTTTACAGCTGTAGGGTCTGGTGAAGAGGAAGGCCACTAGTGGAATAAATGGCTAAAGAAAATTAGGGGTTAGGTGAAAATGGAGAAGAGAAAAATGGGGCACCTCCAACTCTTTTTTTTGGAACTGGGAGAAGATTATCATTTCTATATCATAGATATGATTTTAAGTTTAGCAAGCTTATGTATTTGTTGGATGATTAGAACTCAGGATATGTGTGTTACCTTTAGATATTGTTTTAATTTATTTTGTATTTTTATCAGTTGGACACTATAGAATCTATGTATTCTATAATTTAATTTTTTGTACTTGAGATGTGGATGCTTAGAACAATGATGAAGATTTATATATATTATGCAAATGCTGAATTTTTTGCAGCAGCAGGGTATGGTGGAAAAGACGTTTTGGTGGAACTAATTGCTGAAGAAATGCGGGGTTAGGAGAAAATGGAGAACAGAAAAATTGGGGAATGGATCATTCAATAGCCAACATTATGAATAACATCCATTGGTTTAATTTAATAGCCTTCGTTCGCAATACAGACATTTGAAAATTTTTAAAATTCAATACCCAGCATTGTGAACGACGTCCATTGGTTTAATTTTTAGCCATTATTCCTAATGCTGGTTTTTAAAATTTTTAAATATCATAGGCTGGCATTGAGAATGACGATCATTGATTTAATTAAATAGTCAGTGTTCCCAATGTTGGCATTTTAAAAATTTTTAAAATTCAATAGTTGGCATTGTGAATGCCAGCCTCTGAATTTTAAAAAATCAATAGCAATGTAATAACCACCGTTCACAATAACGGGCATTGCCACGGTGTTTTCAGACACACTAGTTTAGGCATATTTTTGAAACCCGACTTAAATATTGGATTTTTTATTTTAAATGTATTATTTCAGTACATAACTCTAAGTTATGAGAGGACTTTCAAGTTCTTATTTAGCCAGATAGATTATGGTATCTTTAACATGTCAAAGAGAGACACAGTACCTAAAAGGGTTGATATTTAAAAAATTAATAAAAAGTATATTACTTTAATTCTTATACATCTTTTAGCCAAATCTCAGTGTCGTGTATTCAAGGATTGGCATGTTTCTCATATTTTATATAGGTAGTTACTTTGATTCATAATATGGAGTACCAACATGCATGGTTCTTTTGTCATACAATGAATATTTATATATTTTATGGGCATATGCCGCACAAACTTCATTGAATAAGAAAAAATTAGAAATACTTTTTCAAGTTCAGGAAAATATCGTATACTAGAAGGAGAAAATAACAAAATGGGCATAAGTAGTACCTAATAAACATGAAAAGTAAGTTTGAGATACTGCTTTAGCTAAAGCAAAAAGTGGCCATGATAATAATGAAGTTTACTATGGGTGTCAAGTCCTAATCATATGAAGCATAGTTTGGGTGAATGAAGCACGATTTGAAGTTGCATGATATTTATCCCATTTAAAAGGTGAAAAAGCATCTATTTTCTAGAAGTTATAGGTAGAACTAAGGTTGAATTTTCTAAGTATAGGGACAAATAAATAATGAAGGAGAAATCTAATATCTTAAAAAATATATAACAACATTTTGAGCAAATCTTATTGTATGAATATTAATGTTGCATATTTTATTGTAAAATTTATAAAGATAAACATATTATATTAAATGGATATTTATATATTTAATGGGCATATGCCACACAAAATCCATAGAATAAGAAAAAATTAAAGACACTTTTCAAGTTCAAGAAAAGATCATAGGCATGAAGGAGAAAGTGACAAAATGAGCATAAGCAAATACCTAATAAACATGGAAGAGCAAGCTTGAGATACTATTCTAGTCGAAGCAAAAAAGTGTCCATGATAATAATGAAGTTTACTATGGATGTCAAGTCCTACTCATATGAAGCATTGGATGGGTGAATGAAGCTTGATTTGAAGTTGCAAAATATTTATCCCATTTAAAAGGTGAAAAAACATCTATTTTCTAGGTGTTATAGGTAGAACTAAGGTTGAATTTTCTAAGTATAGGGACAAAGAAATAATGAAGGAGAAATCTAATATCTAAAAAAATGTAACAACATTTTGAGCAAATCTTATTGTATGAATATTAATATTGCATATTTTGTTGTAAAATTTACAAAGATAAACCTAATATTCTAAATGGATATTTATATATTTTATGTGCATATGCCACACAAATTCCAAAGAATAAAAAAAAATTAAAGTCACTTTTCAAGTTCAGTAAAAGATCATAGACAAGAAGGAGAAAGTGACAAAATTGGCATAAGTAGATACCTAATAAACATGGAAGAGCAAGTTTGAGATACTACTCTGGTTGAAGCAAAAAGTGACCATGATAATAATGAAGTTTATTATGGATGTCAAGTCCTAATCATATGAAGCATATGTTGGGTGAATGAAGCTCGATATGAAGTTACAGGATATTAATTTATCCCATTTAAAAGGTGAAAAAGTACCTATTTTCTAGGTATTATAGGTAGAACTAAGGTTGAATTTTCTAAGTACAGGGACAAAAAAAATAATGAAGGAGAAATCTAATATCTTAAAAAATTTAACAACAAATTGAGCACATCTTATTGTATGAATATTAATGTTGCATATTTTGTTGTAAAATTTACAAAGATAAGCCTAATATTCTAAATGGATATTTATATATTTTATGGGCATATGCCATATAAAATCCATAAAATAAAATAAAAATTAAAGACATTTTTCAAGTTCAGGAAAAGATCATATACTAAAAGGAGAAAGTGACAAAATGGGCATAAAGCATATATCTAATAAACATGGAAGAGCAAGCTTGAGATACTACTCTAGCTGAAGCAAAAAGTGGTCATGATAATAATGAAGTTTACTATAGATGTCAAGTCCTAATCATATGAAGCATAGATTGGGTGAATGAAGCTCGATTTGAAGTTGCAAGATATTTATCCCATTTAAAAGGTGAAAAAGTATCTATTTTCTGTGTTATAGGTAGAACTAAGGTTGAATTTTCTATGTATAGGGATAAAGCAATAATGAAGGAGAAATCTAATATTTAAAATAATATCACAACATTTTGAGTAAATCTTATTGTATAAATATGAATGTTGCATATTTTGTTGTAAAATTTACAAAGATAAACCTAATATTATAAATAACATGAAGAGTTCTAAAGAAGTATTATTTCCTAAATTCTTTATTGATCCCAAGTATATTCTTGTGCGACATACTTTAATAGTCTATCCATTAGAGATGCCTAATGGGGTTAGTCCTTTTACTAGGATCATTGATGTTGATACTCTAGTTGGAGAAGATAGAGAGTGACATTCACTTGTAACGATGAAAATTTTTGTTTACTTTTAGTTATGCCTCATGTAATTTATATATAACTTTTGGTTTCCCATTTATTTTTGATGTTTATATTATTACAATTTACTTATCTAGTATAAGTTTTGATTCTTGATTCTTCATTATTTATGCCAAAGAAATTTTAGAAGTTCAATTTTCAACTTGTTTTTTTTTTTCATATGGATTAGTTGCCTACCTTAGGAATGTATTAATGCTATCTAATTGTTAGTGAGCTTAGATGTAATGATTTTTTTGATCAATTACATACCTGCCAACCCAAATATGATTTTTATTTAGCTGGTTAAATGCTAGAAAACCCAAAGGTAATGTTTATTAGAATAGTGGCATTCAAGTTAGATTAGAAATTTTTATGATTTCATTTGTTAAATGTCAATAAACTAGAATGTAATGTTTTATCTAGTCAACAATATGCTAGTAGCTCAAATGCATATTTATTTAATTGATTAAATGTAGTAAGCTTTAATGTACTTTTACATTTGATTACTTGTACTTTAGTTAGCTCTAATGTAATTTTTATTTTATTGATTAAATGTCATTAAAGTTGAATAAATTATTTTATCTTGCAAGTTGTACAATAATAAGCATAGACATAATTTTTATTTGGGTAATTAAATAAAAATAAGCTTAAATATAATATTTTATGTAGAAATTTATTAGAGATAAGCTTGCCTTTTACATATGTAACTTGTACAAAATCTATAATATCCTCTATAACTAGTTTCAATCTTGAAGTGAATAACTTGGAGATAATTTTACAAAGAACATTGCAATAAGGGATTGTCCGGTAATCTCTAATTATGTTAGCATGAGAGGACTTAGGAATGAGTGTAATGTTTTTGTAATACAAAGTGATTTTATGTCATGATATTTTTTATCACAACAAATTTTTTTCTAGATAATAATTCCTCAAGTCATGACTTTATTTGTTGCTACAACAATGTCTTAGAGAGAAATTTCCTTAGTTTCAATATTTTTTAGCATTGCAACCTTATTTTTACGCACCCATACAAAAGCATGACTTTGCTTGCGACATATTGTGACATTGCTCATAACACCTCATGACATGATGATCCTGAGGAGATTTGAAGTTTATTCATATTCATGACTTCAACCTATTGTCATGATATATAATTCATTAAATTGCTATGGAATAGTATGTGATGCGAGATATAAAATGTAAACTTGAAGACTTTCAAAAGAAAGAGAATCAAGTAAGGAGTGGAAAAATATGATATGATCAACTGTCACACCAAGGTGTATGTGTTGGGTGAAAACCTTATCTTAATGTCAGTTATCATTGAGAATGTACGATTTGATAAGATAATCCTCCAATCTTCTTGTACAAAATTTGTTTCGATATTAGACTAATTGCAAACTTCAAGTTGGTTTAAATAATTATTTATGATATATATAATCTTGTAATGAATACTTTTGATATTGATAGGCTTTGAATATTGATGGATATGGGTGTTTGCTAAAGAGAGATTTAGGATTTCACATGCATGTTGGTAGTGGTAGATAGTGATGGAGAATCCATGTGATACATGTATCAGGTTGGTATCCAAAGAAAGTGATAGCACTCTAGTTTATTCCTTGTGTGATAGATCTATGTGTGAAACCCTAAATTTATATAAGTTTAAGTGATGTGAGTATGATATTTACAAAGTCAAAAATATATATATTATTATGACTATTTTATTGTGTATCTTTTAAAAGGATCAACCATTTAATGTTCAGAGACTGATCCTCACTACATGTCCAACCTAGGGTTTTTCTAATTATTAGGAGTCTTATATTGGGTATGATAGATTGTAACAGGTAAGTTATGGTGCACATGCAAGAGGACACATTTCATAAAGTGGTGATGACTATATGATTATCTTTCTCTAGTATGACTTCCAAGATTATAATTGCTATGAGACATATATTATTTGATATGATGCTAATGAAGCTAGAAGTACAAAAATGATCATTACTACCTCACTACACCTCTTGATGACAAATAGGCTAGAGAATATAAATACATAGTTGAAGTGATCATCAAGAGCGATTGACTTATTCCATAAAATGTATACAAATGTAGGAGACCAAATGACAGATAGATACGGAGCTTGGACATAAGTGATAGGTATACCAAAGGCAAAACCATAAAATGACCGCCATAGTTGTGATAGCCTATTAATGATAACCATTTGAATGATAACAAGGCATGATAAATCATACATAGTTCTACCTTTTTCCCAACAAACTAGCATGACATTGTCATAACAGATGAGAGAATTTTATCTTACACGAGAAAGCAAACTAACCTTAGAATCTAAGTATATTATTTGAGACTCGAGTATATTTTCTTAACTCAAATAATAGTTAATTCACTATTATTTGGTCAAACTACTCTAACAATCATTGAGAGATTGATATCTAGACTTTTGTTTATTATATTATTTATATGACCCACATACTTTGCAAATTTTTATTGAGTATATTTTAACATTATAATAAAGCCACAATAATGAACCACACATTTGAGAATTTAAATGACATTATTTGTTTCTCATTTGCATTTGATGTAGATAGTAATGCCCTATAGTGGTTTAAGAGTATCCCTAAAGGGAAGATTGGTGAGCGTGAGCAAAATTATTGGGTAGATATGAAAATAAGGAGAAATCATTTGTATTACCATGCAAAGGGTTCAATGTCACGGACTTAGTCTCCATGAGTAAATTTAAGTCTCCAAGCATACCAAGGTTTTACTTACAAAATACACGTGTCTTTACCTCTTGTCAAGATTTTTCATGAAGTGGGTTGTTTAACTTATTAGCGAGCTACTGAGGATAAGTGATTTGGTTAAATAAAGTTTGATGTTTTTGAATGCTTTGATGCATTCATGGTTTTACTTTGATTTCTTAATTGTTTGGAGAACGCTAAAAATTGGATAGAGATAATTAATTGACTATGAGAATATTTTTCTTAATATAACCAGATGATTGGTTAGTTGATGTATATCTCTTTGATTGGAAGCAGAGTTGAATTGATTTAGATATCTCCAAAGTATATTTTTCAAATTAATACTAAATACCAATTTTAAATAGATCAATTTCATCTCGTACTGACTCAGAAATTCAAAAACCTAGGATATGTGATGAAAATGATATTCATGATATTTCATGTTTACTGGCATATTATCAATGTACCTTTTCAATGTTTTGTCGAATATGTTAGATACATTGGGATTCATTATAGTCGAATATAACATCTTGGAAATAAAATAAATCATGCCTGGTACTGGCATCCACAATATACACTGTTCCATGCAACCAAATGTTGTCATTTTTATATGTATCATTCAAGTTCATATAATTCATGTGAACTTTTTTTTTTATTTCATTCTTAGGCACAATCATGATGGTCATGAACCAACTCAAGTAATTAATATTATAAAGAAAAATAGCTTCTCAGAAATTATTTATATCATCATGTAGAAACTATTGATATTCTAGATTGAAATACCTTTTGAGGTGGACAAATTAGGCATTATTCATTAGGAAGAAATATGTGGTGATGAGAAGCTACTAATGGATATCTTCATAGCATGTTTGCACATCACCAAGCAAAAACATATGTATTTACTATCTAGATTTGTCATGGTTATCTATAGATAAACTTGCCAAGCCTGTTGAGATTCACGTATTCCATTGGGTCTGTTCTTTATGCATGCTACTGGGTGAAGAGCGATAGTTGTTATTAGAGCTTGACTCATGTGGTCCAACTTCTGTGATGAGTTGCTCTCCAACCCTATCAACAATGATAACTAATAATACTAATTGATTGTTAATATGCTATTACAAAGATCTACTTGTGCCCTTATTAGTCAAATAATTAATCATTTAGTGATATGTTGATGACATGTCCTATTTGATGTGTAACCACACACATGCCATTATTGTGTTGAATGATCAGAGATCGCCATAAAATGCAAAATTATTAATGTTTTATAACTTCATCATCTTTTACGTGGTACATAGAATATCACATGGTCATCACTTGATGGCTCTGTTGAATCTAGGCATGATTCGATCGGAGGGACTTAAGGGTTTTGGTTAGAAGTTTCATTTATTTATATACTCACCTTATTTGTTGCAAAATAGCCATGCAAATCTTCATCTAACAGTACTCTTCCGACAAATCTTGACCTAAAAGTACCTTGTCAAGGAATGAAAACCTAATTAGAGTTCAAAGATAGATTTACATTAGGTCCATTGATCTAAAAGTATCTCATAACCTTTTCATTTTTACTTTGAGTTTTGTTAAAAATTATTTTAATTACAATCTAATCCACATCTTGTCACTCAACATGCAAAAATGATTAATTATAAAGCATGGTTCCTGAATAAACATAAACGTGCCCACCGGGTTGATTTATCATGTGCTTGGATATGGGGGTGAAATTTAAATAGAAATGATGTAAATTACAGAATGTGATTTTCAAACTTTTGATACAGAATACTTGGGGCAAGATTGATGAAGTTGATGAACATGCTAACTTTTCATTAGTATGTTTGCTCAAGGGATAGATAGGAGGTGATGAACGAATAATGCTGTGGCTCAAAGTTTACAACAGCAACCTCAATACAGCTGGTATAAGGTGTTGCATTAAACTATGTACAACAAATATGAAGTCAAGACGAGTGTGCTAGGGTGGCCAGCACTGTCAGATCGATTATCTTGACATCAAGAGAATCGTCGACTTTGACTATTCCATCGCTGCCATCTACCCCAATCAGCTTCCCGACAATACCACGGAGTGGACCAGACATGATCTTCACTTTATCGGACTTTTTTGGGGGAACCATGTCCATTTCACTTGGAAGGGCCGTTATTGGGTCACCATTCCCATCCCTGCCAAGGGCTACCCTAAAATAACCATCCTGCAACAGCAAACACCACACAGTCTGACTAAATTAAGCCAATTCAGGAATGAAAGGCACATTCAAAAAAAAAAAAAAAAAACCATAAAAGCACACCAAAATATAGATGAGACTGATACCACACGTGATTCAACTATTCAACAATTCAGTTTTAAGTAAAAGGCTAAGACCAGGCACTATTTTTTAAAATATGTGAAATTGAAAATCATGATCTATGCAAACTAATACCAAATACTTTTTATAAAGTTTGGTTGATTATGATGCTCACCTCATCTAAAATTGTAAATTACAGTTATAGCTAACCATAAAGCTAATTTTTACATTAAGCATTATCATAATTTTTGTATTAACATAATTATAGTTATTCCAAATTAATCAATTCTAATCATGAAATATTTATAAATTTACATGAAAAGTTAATTTCCAATACACACACACGGATGCACGCACGCACACACACAAGCACATGCTCTAGCAAAAAAAAAAAAATTAAAAAAAAAACTTTGGAGTTGATTTGATAGAAGATGGAAACATGTAAATGGGTCTCAATATTAACATGACATGTATTAACGCGTATTATTTTGAAAATAATTTATAATATCATCATAAATGATGAATCTAATAATGATTTATAATAAAATCATAAGACAATATCAGCATTAGAATATTAAAATAACTCATTCGCATATAACTTTTTTAGTTGCAAAATAAGCAGGAATATATAGACAAACAAGTAGACCACTAAAAAGATGAATGAAAATGGTCAAATGATAAAATGAATTTAAAAAAAAATTGATAAATAAAATAAATCAAAAATATTATATAATATTAAGCAGACTAGGAAACAAAAATTTAAAAAAAAAAAGTGCAGGGATATTAATAAGAGTGTATTTCTTAAAATATGATAGAAAAATTCATAAAAAACAAATATAGAAATAAAAAAATTTTAAAAATATTTACAGATCATGCACATAAATTGTTGATGATTTACATCTGCATTTCGCATACTAAAGCCCTAGGACCTCGTTTTTGATGTATTTGTTGGCAATGTATAAAAGTGCTTTCGAAGAAATGTCATAATTGGCGATGTACAAAAATAGTATAGAAAGAGAGAATTGTCATTGGAGCCCAAAGGGCACTCACAGGGACCTCGAGCGCGAACCTAAAAGTAAATCAAGAGGACAAGTATTTTTGATTTTAAAAATTTATATAAAATAACAATATGTAATAATCACTCATCAAGTCTAAATACCTTAACATTGGCAATTCCAATATGCCCTATCTATATGGGTGTGCTTCATTCCCCCCACCCAACAAATAACCATATCAAGAATGCCAGACTGAGCAACAATAATATTCAGGCTGGCTGCCGCGCCCCAACAGCGACCAAGACTCCGACAATATATTACAGACACAAATACCTATTTACTATAATATAAGTATCATCAAATGCGTAAATATTTCGCCGATATACTTATTATATATATACAAACTGACTTACCAGGTAGAACGAAGTAAGAGAAATAAAAAGAATACGATCACCTCAAAAACATGTCTGATTTAAAGTATATCACAAATAATCATAATCAGCGTCTTAAAATAAGAAAAAAAATAAAAATAAAAAAATCTATAAAATATGTCATCTCGGTGCAAATTGATGAGCAACTCAGATTTAATTAAAAAAATTAAAAAAATAAGAAAAAATAAGAAAAATGAAAAAAAACAAACAAACAAAAAACAAACAAAAAAACAAAAAAAAAAAAAAAAAAAAAACAAAAAAAAAAGTCAAATTTAAATATTTAACCAACTATAATTATTTGTGATCACTAAAAAAAATTACAAGACCTGGAATTTTTTTCACACACATCAAGTATACAAATAATTACATATGGATAAATTTGCCGGGTAAAAACTAAAAAAAAAAAAAATTAACTAAACTAGTTATATGAATTAGATCCGATCTAACGATAATATATTTACAATTCTCCTATATGAAATAGATTCAAGTAATGAAATTATATTGAAAAAAAAAATAATATTTAGATCAGCTAAAACAATCACGATAACAAAATCCAAAAAATTAACTTATGTGAAAATATAAACTACAAACCTATATGACAATAATACAATTACTATATTGGAATATGCAATATCTATTTTAAGAAAGCATCAAGGTCTCATATTTCTTTGTTTAAAAATGTGATGAAAGATACTATATGAGTTGGATGATTCAAGACTATCATATCTTTTAATAAGAATATTATCCACATATACAATCATCATGATCAGCCTACTATATGAGCTCTATAAAAATAAAAATAAAAAAATTTATGCATTTGCAACTAAAAGAAAATATATCACTAGAAACCTAACAAATCAAATTCTTAGTAACTTCATTATTCACTATAAATCAAATTATAGTGCTTAAAATTTAGGTGACTATATCATATATATATATATATATATATTCCTTCATATCATTTTGAAAAGATATATTTTTTATGTCTGATTGATATATCTAACATCATGCAAACTAAATATAAGAGAAAACTCTCATAATAAGACTCACATTAAAACAATCAACTAATAATAGACACTCATTGATCAAAATAATAATTCTAAGATCTAATTTAAGTAGAGAATATTTATCTCTGTCACCATAATTTGGCACCACATGAGGTGGGAAAATATTTCAAAAAAAAAAAACATGTGTATCATGATATTATCAAGAGAATTAAAAAAAAAGAAATCAAACAAGATATAAGATATGAGTATAATAATACATATAAAATAAAATATTGAGTAACATTTTATTTGTAATTTCTGAAGAGTAGTCAGAAAATCAAAATAAAAAAATCACATGCAGGATCAAATGAATTCACCAGAAATTCTCCTCCACTCTATACATGCAGCACATATCTCTTTCCTTTAGTGTATATTCTAAGCCTTAGATTAAATTATATCTCTTAGTTCCTGGCTCATCATGCAAAAGAGCAAAGTAAACCCGGATCTATTCATCTAAATTGGCTCATCATAAGAATCAATATGTTTTATATTTGTTGATACTTACGATGAATCCATAGAAATATAACTTTAATGTGAAACATGTTTTAATTTTACCAAGCAATAACATTTTCTCTAAGAAGTGGACCCAGATAAAATTACATATGTAAATAAAAAATCAAGATATCTTTTAGGCCTTCATTCTTCCTATGCTCATTAAAATATGACTAATGTTGATTAACTTAACATCAATACTTATAAAATTATAAGCCTTAAGCGAATAATATTTGTATCTTTTCAAGATACTAGAATAATAATAATAATAATAATAATAATAATTGATCAGCCTCGAAATCATATTTTGAGAATGTGCTCGCACAAAAAGTTTGGTGTATAATCAAAATATAATAACTACGAAAGACATCAGACATAAACAAGTTCAGATCTAACCGAGCAGTTACTTTCTCTCTTAAATATAAAAATAAGTGAAATTATACAAGAGAAAAAAATAATAATATATTTATGTCTAACTTTTAGACCTTCATTCTTCCAATGATCATTAAAATATAAGTAGTTCTAAAAAATATATTCATAAATACATATCCTTATAGTCTTCCTATATCTTTTTTTTTTATTTCACATTCTTTTTTTCCTTTTTTTTTCTTCATAATTATCTTCACGTAATTCTTTTTTTTTTTCCTGTTCAAAATTTACTTGCTTTTTCTTTACCTTCTACCTCGTTTTTTCTATTCAATTCTTTTTTTCAATTCTTTTTCAACTTGTATAGTTGTACTAAAAAAAAAACAATTACAGTTTATATAAACTACATATATGCATGTGTATACTCCATAATAGTAGTGTATATATTTGCACATATAAATGGTATATATGCGTATGTGAAATATACAACGCCTCCCATGGGCTTTGGGATGTGGCTGTGGCCCGTGTGATATACTAGAAGAGTGGCTGTGGCCCGTGTGATATACTAGAAGAGTGGCTGTTCAACACATCCCATGGCCCGATAGGCCACACTCACAAACCAGAGCCATTTTGGTGTGGCATGTGGGTAGCCAATGGCTAGCCCCTTAAGCCTCAGTCCATCCCCAAGCAGACAGACATAAACCCAGCTTAGGCTAGGTTTGCTTGACACAAGCGATAGAGCTGGTTTGGCTGCCATCAGAGCATATCAGTCTTTTCCTTGAGGCAGAGGTGTCCCATCTCATATGAGGTTCTGGCAAGTTTCTTACTTTTGAGATCAGGCCGCACTGGCATGGTGGCCCAAGCTGTGCTGTAGAAAACCAGGCCATGGCAGCCCAATACATCTTGTTGGCCCTCACTGGAGCTACTACTTGATTTTTTGAAGGTTCAAAACGAGAAATTTCCCTGCAATATCCTCACACTAAACTCGAAGGTAGTTAATTTAAGAACCAACAATCTTGTCATAAATAATTGTTCATTATTTGTATTCATGCATTATAACATCACTCACACATTTTCAATATCTATGAAACTACACCAAGAATAATCATTTACTCCTAGCATTATTATATTAATTATGAATGAATTAACAAAAAATATTTAAAAATATATTCCTTGATATATACTATTTACACAAGACATATTATTAGTTGATAATAATGAAAAATTAAAAATTTGAAGGAATACACTTAAGTCCGAAAGATTTAAAATTAGTCGTAATAATATAAAACACTTAAAATATGAATTTTATTATATTAATAATAATAAAAATGTTGTGGCAATCAAAATAAATAACAAAAAATACTAATGTCAATTATTTCAAGTAATTAGACTTTATAATCTATATCAAGTAAAAATGAATAGATTGATGAAAATATATCATAGGATTAAGTTGAATAAAAAATGATTGACATCAAATAAAAGGTTACATCAAGAATTATTTAGGATTTACGAGTATTACATAAATTAAATAAAAAAAATTATAGAACTATAAGAACAATCATATTATATGAAAAAGAATATTATAATTATCATTTCAAATAAATTCAAATAAATAGTCTCTATATTAACAAAAGATAAAGAAGTTGATGTGAATATATCATAAATTTATAATAAAATTGATTAAATGAAGAATTATAATAATAATTTTTTATAATAGATGAATATCAAAAAAATTAAAAGAAAATTTTATAGAATAACTATAAGATCAACCATGTCATATGAAAGTAAATATTGGAGAAACACAAAACACATTTAAAAATATAAAAATAACATGAATAAAAATGATAAGGTTAATGTATAAAAAAATAATAAATAATATAATTAAAAATATAATTATTCAAAAAAATCTAAATAACTTAAATACATGATAAAATAAAGAAGACACCTATAGAGGTGTCGAGTAGGCTGGCCTGCCTTGGCCCAACCTGAAGCACAGCCCGACTGAACTGTGCATGACCCGGCATGACACGATCCAGAACCATGCCATGCCGGCTTGAAGTACGGCTTGTGCCATTCTGGGAGAAGGGGATGCCGAGCCTCATGCCAAGTTGGGCACGTCTCGGCTGCCTGGCCAGAAGGCATGGTTCATCAGCACGATAAGGTACTATGCCTCAACTTAGGCCAAGTTTCAGGAATGTCTGATTGGATTGATCCCGAGCTCATGTGAAGCCTCGCCCAATCACCCTAGCCTTGCTTGACCCCTGAGCACTCGACAACAAAGCTTCTAGAACTATCAAGGTCAAACCAACCCAAAGGTAAAAAAAATCAAAATGAAATGCATCCAACCATTGGATGCACCCGCAATAGCTAAGACAGAATATCTGACAACCGTCGAGTTTCTGTCATAAATAATTATTTAAAAAATTTAAAATATTTAAAAAAAATAATTTTCTAAAATCTTTTTAATGTCTATATAAATTCTCTCCTCTCATCTTTCAATCTCTCTCTCTCTCTTATTTCGAAGTTCAGTTCGGCTTTCAAATTTCCTATCGCCTCTTGATCTTGATACTCGGGTGCAGACTACAAACAACAAATATCAAACATCAGCAATTAGAATTCTATAAATGATCAAACAAGTATTATTTTTTAAATTTTATTTAGTTATTTAATTTAAATTTGTATTAATAATTTACTTTCAAATAATATTTAATTTAAAAAATAAGAGTTTTGAATATAATTAATAAACTAACAAAAATCTAAAATGACAAATAATAAATTTAATAATAACAAAATTAATATTAATGTAAATATAGGTAATTTTAATATTAATAACCCTACAAAAAAATCTGAGACAGCCAAAATCTTGTTTTATCTTATGACTTCGGCCCAAATATCTAAAAAAATAAAAATAAAAAAATTTATAATTTGGACTAACTTTAATATTATACAAAATAAAAATATTAAGGACATTAATAAAAAACCAATACAATTCAAATATTATAAAATAATATTAATCTATGGAAGTATATTTGAAACTAGGCATTTAAAAGAGCATTCCGAATAATGCACCAAAAAATATGATGCATTAAATCCAAGCAAACTCAATTGAGCGATTGAGTCTTTGATGTTAAATAATCAGTATCATACATACTTATTTGCAACCAGCATATCATAAAATTCATATGTTAACATTTAAAAATAACATACTAAAATATTATAAGTCAAAAAATCAAATAATAACTAATAAATTTAAGAGATATAATATCATAATATTCATGATGTTTAATATCTAGATTAGTCACAATGATATATCTTATGCATGCCTCACCGCTTACTATATAGATTCTAAATGAATACTAACTAAAAAAATATTAAGATTTTAATAGATTATACATCCTCATGATAGGCCAACCATATATGAGTGTGTGATGAAAATCATTAGAGAAATAATATTCAAAATAAATATATAATATTACATTTGATAATACATCTAACAATGAAGTAACTATTATTGTATTTGTTAGGATTATTAAAGATAAGCCATCATAAAAATTTTTTATGTTAAATATATGTGTTACATCATTGATCTCATAGTACAAGCAAAGATAAATATTATTTCTCATGCATTAAAAAAAATACGTAGCTCACTAAAATATTTTTAGATACCTTGTAGATAACAAAAGTTTGATAATCAATATTTATTTGAGTCTAAAAAAGAATTTAAAAATAGATATGAGATACAATTGAATTTACACATACTTGATATTAAAATCATGTGTTGGATACAAACACAAAATATTCGATTATGTTAATAATAAGAGTGACAAACTTATTATTAATAATAAAGATTCTAATACAAAAATTTCATTTATGTAATTTTAAAAAAATTTTTATAACATGACAAACAAGTGACTCGACATTTGCATTGCACTCAGTTACAAATGTAATATTAATAATATGTTAAGAGAGTTTAGAAATGACCCAATATTAAGTGACATAATTACCTACATAGACCCTAGGGTTAAAATAAAAAGGATATAGAACATTTGATATGTGTATACTCATACATGAACCAGAAATACTAATTTGAATCGTTCATTCATAAAAAATTAACTAAGTTATTTAAATACTACGACACTAGACATGATAGTAGTAATAGCCAAGCTCTAAGTACGAACATAAATACTTTATTCAGAGATAATGACTTTTCAATTCAATTAGTGAGAAAGAAACGACGAGATGGACTATCAAATAAGAACGAGCTATCTCGATACATAAATATAAATAATCACTCAATCATATCACATAATGATAATAAAAATCATGATATTTTATAATGATAAAAATTATATGAGTCCACTTATCTCATACTGTTTAAGATAGAATGAAATCTATTGTCTAAGATGGAATGAAATTTACTAACTCCTCCGATATCAAAAAAGCATCGAAGTCTATTTTTTTATTCTAGTCAATATTATTTCGAATAGAAAATCAAGACTATGACCAAATATTATTGAGATACTAGCATGCATGAAAGATCGAGAGAGTTAAAGGTTGAGCATTTAGGATCGAGATTATGCTATAACAAGAACGAATGAGTTACTGGTAGATGATGACTCATGAGACTTTAAGAAAATTGAGCCCACTACTAGTGATATCATTAGACACTTACGTGATGATGATTAGTTGCATACTCATACCAATTGAAATTGAGATTGAAGTAGTTGAGCTTGCATTATTATTATTATGATTAAGATTGACGATATTTATTTTATGTTATTATGATATATGAGTTGTGACTTTGACACTTTATGTTATTTTATTTATTTTTGTATTGAATGATGAATAAACAATTGATATTTTTTTATATTTTTTAAAATAAATAAATAATGTAATACTGTACTCAAAACTCATAAATGATAACTTAAAAAATACAATTTATAAAAAAAATTAAAATAATTGATCCACAATTTCGAAACGAGATGGTAAGTCGAGTGTGACTGTGTAAGTCAGTCTCTGTCTCTAAGTCCTAGCTATAATAGGGCAATAAGGCTAGAAACTAGGCTAAGCTAGAAAAAGCGAGCCCAAACTAGTCAGACTCAACCGATCCAGCCCGAATCATGCCGAGCAAAAGAATTTTTGCCGGCATACTGGGCCAGCAAAAACCAAGTCATGCCAGGCAAGACACAGTGGCCTAACTGGGCCACCAAAAAATAGTTGTGTCAGCACGATACAACCCATTTGATACCTCTAGACTCATATAAGATAGTTAAGTCAAATTAAATATAGACTTAACACATCAATTTGAAAGTAAGAGACTATTCAAGCCAAGAGAGAGAAACTAAGGTAAATATGAGAAGAATTGAGTAGAAATTATAAATTAAAATTTTAATATTTAAAAAAATTAAAAGTGAATGTCATTTTTAACAAAATTATTAGATTAAATACGATTCAAACAATCAGCTCCAAATAATTAAGATACGCCATAATTAAAATTAATGATGATTCTTTGCATAGTTAAATTCCATATTTTTCATCATTATTGCAATCAATAATTTTATTGTTCAAAGAAGTAAATAGGATAACATCAAGATTAATCTTATTACTTTGTTCATGTTGGATTTTTTTAATAATAATTTTTTTTAATTTTTATATTTTTTTAATTTAAAATAAGCAAAATCCCAACAGTCATCAAAATTTCTACCTCTGACCATTTGAATGAATTCCAACGACTAGGATGTTGAGATTAAAAAAAAATTCTTTTAATGCAGCGTCGACACATGCAATAGTGACTATTGTCACTATCAAGAGCAAGGGCACATTTGCCTGACGAATAATTGACCACTAGGACTTCCATCCCAACTAGTCAATCTAACACATCAACATGGAGGATCAAGTATAATTAAAATTTAAAAATATCCACTACGTGGACATGACAAGTATAATACTTTAAAAAGTTACCTTATTTTTAAAAAATGAGGCTGGGCGCCATCCCAGGTAACGGTGACACATGACCTATTCTCGAGATTCAGTCCCGAGTAACGATCACTGTGCAGGTGGACGGACCATGCCAACAAACCAAGCATTCAGGTCATGCCTGGCCCAGCACGAGGCATGGCAGTCTCGAGCCCGGCAAGGCACAAGGCGTGCCTTGGACCAGTAAGACCCAGGTCCATGCAGAGTTTTGGACCATGCCATGTCAGGCCAGGCATGACTCAGTCAGGTTGTGCCTTGTGCCTCGTGTGGTACCCAAGGCAGCCATACCCACTTGAGACCTCTAGTTCAGCTTGAACCACAACTAAGAATAGTATAATGATAACAAGCTCTGAATGAGAGAATCTCACAATAGTCTCAACCAACCAAAGTTTGGCAAAAGAGAGGCAACCATGAAGTTCATATGTAAAAACCACCTTTTTTCTTGTCATCCATACTTGGTTGAAACCACATAAAAAATTGAAAAACCAAACAAAACAATGGTTCCGTGCAAGAAGAAAATACAAGTTCTTAAATGGAGAATTCTCAAATTGTTTTAAGGAACAAGCCCTCTATGACACCTCTAGCAACTTATTGTTCATCACTCTACCAATACCACTACTACTGAACTACAACGCGAGTATCGGGGAGAAAAAAGATTCCAGAAAGTCATATTAGTTACATATTCTAAACACAAATTAAAAAAAATCCGGCAAACGCAAAGACATACCTGAAGCACCTCTTGGATGACACCTATAGAAGATTCACCCTTGCCTCTCTGCACACTAACCATTATCTCTGGCATAAACCAGGACCCTTCGATGTCACCACCTACAGTGTAATACGATATATAAATAATAAAAACTCTAGAATCATAATAATATCAAAAATGCACGTGCATCAAAAACTAAGCTTCTCTTTTATCCTAGAGAAATGAAAATCAAGAGTAGTTTAAAAGGCAAAACTAACCTGCATTGGGCGACATGGCATCAAGACCAGCAGTACCAGGTGTCATTGGTTGGCCTCCAGGGGTACCCGGAAGGTATGCAGAATTAGGTGTCATTGGTTGAGCCTCTGGAGTAGAAGGAACATACGGGCTTGGAGCACTCGCTATGATGTGCATAATCAATTAGTGAGACTGCATGGGAGAAGTGATTTCAACAAAAAAAAAAAACGAAAGAAAGAAAGATTCACTACCATAGGCACTGTTTGCATCTCTTGGTGTTCCAACACTGGCATAACTAGTATGAGGTGGAGTTTCACACGTCCGAGAGAGGGGACTTTGAGGATGGTACTGAGGGCTTGTTCCCCAAGAATTAGGATTTCCATCTTCCCAATTATCTCTACATCATACCATTACAATTCTAAAAATCAACCAATCGGAAATTAAGATCATCTTAGCTATTTCAACAAGTTATTAATAGAAGCTGCTAGAAACCTAATAGAGATTCATCAATTAGAGTAGCCAATCAAATTTTAACATGTAAACAACATAACAATCAGTAGTTGGAGAATGGGCAATTTTATTTAACAATGCGTGTTTACGTAATGCACACGAGACAACTTTGAAATAGATAATTCTAGAACCAATGAATTGTAAATAATTGCAATTTATTCTTGATCGAACCAAAATTCATTAGAATTCATACCCAGTCAGGGGTGCTAATGATGCGAGTCGAGCTCGAGTTCAGATAAGCTCGACTCGAACTCGAAAACTCGAATCCGAGCTCGACTTGAGCTCGAAATCTCGCGAGCTTGAAAAATGAAACTCGAATCGAACTCGAAAACGCAAAACTCAAACTCGGCTCGAGCTCGATCTCGAAGCTCGAACTAGCTCGAGCTCGAACTCGAAATCGAAATTAAACTCGACTCAAGCTTGAATTTGAATTGAACACGACTCGATATTGGACCATGTCATTTTCAAAACCGGGTCTCCTAATTGTTAATTGTTAATTTGTTATCAAATAAAACAAGGAATATGAATAATGGAAACAAATTACAAAGAGTCCAAAAACACAAAAATCAGAATTAACGGTCACTACAACATCATAAAACTTTAGTTTTAAGTAATCTACACATGGACTATCATTAAAATAAGACTATCATTATTTATGACATCCCCTAAAGTAAAATTATCAAATTTAAAAATAAAACTTTTAAAATTTTATATACAAAATATTTTTGAGTTTCTCGCGAGCTTTTCGAGTCGAGTTACGAGTTGCTCGACTCGACTCGTTAACACTTCGAGTCGAGCTCACTCGAGTCGAGTTTTGACCGAGTCGAGTTCGAGTAGCTTGCGAGTTGTCTCGTCTCATTAGCACCCCTATACCCAGTGAACAAGACTCATGTTACAACATGAAATCTATGAGTGATTAATATATATATAACTTTAATCTCAAATTCAGAGAGACTATGTCTGATGAATCTTGAATCCGAGACCTACCACCTTAGAGGTGTCAAATGGGCCGGCCCAGCCCATTTTTTAGAGCACGGCCGTGCTTTCATGCCGGGCTAAGCACGGTTTATAAAAGGTGGGCCCGGCACGGCGCTCTGGCACGGCGGGCCTTGCCGTGCCATGATGGGCCAGGCCCATTCAAGGCTGGCCGTACGAGCCAGAAAATTTTTTTTAAAAAAATTTTATTGTTTTAATTTTTATATTAATTATATAAATTATTAAATCATATATAAAATTTTATATAAAGTATAATATTATAAATTTATAATATGAATATTGTTTAAATTTTATTAAATTTACAAGGTGTAAATTTTTTTTATAATATAAAATAAAATTAGTTTAAAATTTATTAAAATTATATAATAGAGTTATAAATTTTTAAATAAAAATTTAAAACAAAAAAAATAAATTAAAAAATAATGTTAAAAAAAATTTAAAAGTAAAAAAAACATAAGCAAACCAAATAAAAAATAACCAATCAGCCATTAGATACCGAAAGTCTGAACCAACAAATTAAAGTTTCAACATAACGTATAAATAAAGGGTACAATCAATAAAAAATAAAATATCAAAATCAAAAAATAGTAGATCATCAGCAATCGTCAATCGGCATATAATGAGCATCATCAGCCACAACATCAAGATCAGTATAATATGGATCATCATCATCAGCAATCAACTTCTCCGCTATCGCAGTGGATGCGGCTGTAGTCTCTGTCCCAATCCCAGATCCAGCACGATCATGGATGCTAAACCTTAAATCCTCTCAATCCTTCAAACAAGCCAATGCCTCAATAATATCTGGACGTAATCTCAATTTCCTATCTGAAATCACGTTCACTGCAACAGAAAAAACAGACTACGATGCTACACTCGACACTGGAGGAGTCAGTACTCAGTAGATCCCGTGTCATCCTAGATAGCATGGGAAAGGTGGACTCATATGATTTCCACCACTGTAATATATCAAGATTCTTAGTATCAGAATATGATTGGATTAAATAGTAATCTGTATCTAAGTACCGAGAAAGCTCGCTCCAATATGATGATCCACCACTACGTTTCCCACTCGCTAGCAGAATGAAAAAATCGTAATCTCCGAACAAAGTATCTATGTCCGTAATCACAGTCTCGCCACCACCACCACCATACCTAGTATCGTAATATGTGAACATGTCAGTCAACTTCTCGTGAATGAACCCTTCAGGTGGCTCTTCCAGGTTCATGCACGAGAAAATGTAAGTCAAGATATTTTCTACCCCTTCCACCTTAACCCTAGGGTCCATGCATGCAGCGAGGCAATAAAGAGATGAAACGGTGGATCAGTACTTCAAGTACTTGGCTTCCATTTCTACAACCATATGACTAAATGTCGGTTCAGCTCGATAATTCCTAAACATGCTACTAATATTGCATATGCACCGGAGTGCAATGTAAATTGTGGGCGTATAAACCGACGAACACATATTCATCGTGTCATAAAAAATATTCAGGAATTTCATTTATGAAATTCCTGAAGCCCACTCAGTATCGTCAATAATAAGTTCGTCATTCTTACTATTGACGTAGTCAGATATCATCTGTTCGTATCCAACACATGACAATAACATCATATACGTATAATTCCAACGGTGTTTCACATCCAATTGGAATTTTTTCTTCTTGAGATTCGCAGACAAACAGATACTACCAAACTATTATTGTCTGCGAGGAGTACGAATATATTTTAGTGGATTACGTATATTATCTAACGCGGGGGACACACCTTCATACTCCCTTGAACAATTAGGTTAATCACATGACACATGCATCTGACATGAAAGATCTCTCCCAATGGTGCGTCTCTAATATTCCTAACAAACATGTTGATCGTTACTCAATTATTAGATGCGTTATCGAATGTGACACAATATTTTATTTTGAATTTTATATTCCCTAAACATTTTTATCATACACTCAAAAATGGCCGAGTCATCTTGGGGATGAAGAATCTCAGAGAATCCTAAAATTTGTTTATTTATTGTCCAGTTAGAATCTAAATAGTAGCTGGTGATACATGCACAAGATGATTCACCGTCATGTAAGCCTGGTCATGTCGTCCTTACCCAACTCGCTGGAATATATGAAGGAAGTAAACTTTGAGACTGAACTCGATCGAGTCTCAAAAGATACAGTGCCAAGTTGAGTTTGCCTAGGATCTAATGGATCATATTTTTTGGTGCATAATTTGACATGCCTCTTAAGATGTTCAGTCCCAAACGAACTCTTACATATTAAAAGTATCATACAATATTTACAATGTATCATTTCTTCTTCCTCACTCCTAACTTTTTTTTATTTTATTATAGTAAAATTAGTCCAAACTATAGAAGTCCTCCTAGTTTTTTATTATTTAGAAGTTTGAGTTGAGCGACTGGAGACACTAAAGTTTCAGCAGTCTTAGACCTCTATATAATATTTTTATTTTCTAAATTTAAATATATTTCATTTGTATTTGTCATTTTTAAGATTTTTGTTAATTAGGATGCTTATTTAAAGACTATAGAATACATTTAAAATTTATCTATTTTAGGTCTAGAGAGAGAAAGACTAGAAAGAGAGAGAGAGAAAGTAAAAAATAAACTTAAAATAAATTACCCGGTAAAGCAGTGAGGTCGATCACGTGCACGGTACACCACAGTCTAGCTCAAAATTCAAAACCCAAGTTGAGTTTTCCGAATAACTAAGCCAAATGACAAAATCCCGACTTCCCGAATCCTGAGAAAGATACGCAAGATTTTTAAGAGAGAAGGTTAGATTTGAGCGAAAAAATATTTATGAAAAACATAAATGTTATAGAGTGGGGATGAAATTTATAGATTATAAAAAATATTTTTTTAAAAGTCTTTTTTTTTGACTTTTATTTTATTTTTTAGGGGACAGAATCATGAGGATCGTTGAAGGCGAGATCCAACGGCTACAATTTAAATTTTAATTTATTATAATTTTTTCCCATTATGAGGGGGAGGGGGGGCGGGAATTGAGGGGGGCAGGCAGGGGACGGGCGGGAATTGAGGGGGGTAGGCAGGGGACGGGCGGGAATTGAGGGGGGCAAGCAGGGGACGAGCGGGAATTGAGGGAGAGGCAGGCAGGCGGGAATTGAGGGGGAAGAGGTAAGGGGCGGGCGGGAATTGAGGGGAAGGCAGGCGGATGGGAATTGAGGGATGAGGCAAGCGGACGAAAATTGAGGGAGAAGGCAGGTGGGCAAGAATTGAGGGGGGAGGCAGACGGGCAGGAATTAAGGAAGAAGGCAGACGGACGAAAATTGAGGGGGAAGAGAGGCGGGCGGTAAAATAAAATAAAATATTTTAATAAAATAAAATAAAATATTTTTATTTTATAAAATAAAAAAATATATTTTTATATAATATAAGATAATTTTAAAATATTATTTTATAAAATAAAATAATTATAAATATTATCTTATAAAATAAACTAAAATATTTTTATCTTATAAAATAAAAATATATTAATTTATTTTATAAACTAAAATATTTTAATTTAATTTAATTTATAAAATACCTAATATTTATAAAGAAAATAATTTTTATTTTAAAATTTTTTTTTTATCATGACGTATCCTATGTTGACGGGCTCACTGTATTCAAAGGCGATTTCCATGCGCGCCTTGATGAGCGCATCAGGGCGAGGCGGCGGAAAAACACGTTGAGGCGTTGGAAGAAAAGCGTAACACATGAAATGGATAACTAAATCAAAAGCTTTCTCAAACTAAATCGAAAGCTCGAAAACTGATTGGGGAGAAAAGTAGAAAAGCTCAAACCCGAAACCCTACCTCAAGCGGCGACCCATTTATGCACGAAATCCCGATTTCCAGGTATGTCTTCTCTCCCGATTCCTCCCCCCCTGGGCGACCTCCAGATTCCTCCCACCCTCAGCGACCTCCCGATCCCCCTCCTTCGAAATCCAGATCCCCCCCCCCTTCGAAATCCCGATTCCACCCCCCCCCCCCTTCGAAATCCTGATTCCACCCCCCCCCCCTTCGAAATCCCGATTCCACCCCCCCCCCCCTTCGAAATCCTGATTCCACCCCCCCCCCCCTTCGAAATCCCGATTCCACCCCCCCCCCCTTCGAAATCTCGATTCCACCCCCCCCCCCCCTTGAAATCCCAATTCCACCCCCCCCCCCCTCGAAATCCCGATTCCACCCCCCCCCCTCGAAATCCCGATTCCACCCCCCCCTCGAAATCCCGATTCCACCCCCCCCCCTCGAAATCCCGATTCCACCCCCCCCTCGAAATCCCGATTCCACCCCCCCCCCCTCGAAATCCCGATTCCACCCCCCCCCCCTCGAAATCCCGATTCCACCCCCCCCCTTCGAAATCCCGATTCCACCCCCCACCCCTTCGAAATCCCGATTCCACGCCCCCCCCCCTTCGAAATCCCGATTCCACGCCCCCCCCCCTTCGAAATCCCGATTCCACGCCCCCCCCCCCTTAGAAATCCCGATTCCACCCCCCCCCCCCTTCGAAATCCCGATTCCACCCCCCCCTTCGAAATCCCGATTCCACCCCCCCCCTTCGAAATCCCGATTCCACCCCCCCCCCCCTTCGAAATCCCGATTCCACCCCCCCCCCTTCGAAATCCCGATTCCACCCCCCCCCCTTCGAAATTCCGATTCCACCCCCCCCTTCGAAATCCCGATTCCACCCCCCCCCCTTCGAAATTCCGATTCCACCCCCCCTTCAAATTTTTTTGTCTATTTTTTTTGTTAAATAATTTAAAAGAGATTCATCCAATCTCTTTTATTCTTAATTTTTTTTTATTTAAGGTAATTGGAGCTTCAGTTTCAGCTTATCAAGCATCTTTTTTAAAAAAAAAAATTCAAACAGCCTTAAACAGCCTTCCAATTTTTTTTTAAATTTCTCTAAAAAAATATTGACTTTTTAAAATTTAAACGAATTAAATTCTTAATTTCATTTTAAATTCCTCTAAAAAAATATTGGCTTTTTAAAATTTTAACCAATTAAATTCTGAATTTTATTTTTAAATTCCTTTCAATTATGTCTTGTTATTATTTTTTAGTCAATTATATTGTTATATAGAAATGTGAATATTATTATTGGTGTTTTTTTTAGAATGAGTTCCTCCAATTCAAAAAATTCAAGAAGAGATTTTGTGTGGAAATATGTTATTGAAGTTTCTGGGGAACAATATTTGAGATGTAAATTTTACAATCAAAGATGTGCGGGAGGGGTGAATAGACTCAAGCATCACTTAGCTGAAACTCATCATGGTATGAAATCGTGCCCCAAAGTTAGTGAAGATGTTAGATTAGAATGCAAAGAAGCATTGGCCAATTTTAAGGATCAAAAAATTGAAGTACCAAGTAAGTACTCAAAAATTGAAGTCATAAATTTGATTAAATTTAATAAAAAAATTTATAATATTTACACCTCATTAATAATTTATACTAGGTACAAGTGGAGGCAAAGGCAAAGAGAATGAGTTCAATTTGACACCAATTGATGAAGATGAAGATTTACATGAAATTGGGTTACATGATAGTGGACATTTTCCTACTTTTGATACATTGGATGAGGATGATGATGACATTGGAGAGGAGGATTTAAATTAAAACAATTTACTCTACTTCTTATTTCATGACTTGGTTATGTTTTTAAATAATCCTAATGAATTGTTTTCATGTTTTTATTTATGTTATCTTATTTTATATATTTTAAAATATTAATTAATTATATATTGTGAGGTTCAAAAAGCTTACGCCTCAACGCCTCGAGGCTTACGCCTCGCCTCACAAATACAAAAACGCATCGCCTTACGCTTTCGCCTTTTAAAACTTTGGACGGGCTATTTGATTAATTGAGCGGACTTAGAGTAAATTGACTTTTATGCCCTTAATGAGCATTTATTAAATATGCAGCTGTAAAGTTTTTTGTATACATTTTTTGCTTAAATTATTAGAGTAATATATATACTCTAATTTTTCTTTTGACCTGAGAGCTGAACATTTTTTATTGTTTGATACTTGGTTTCCTGCTGCCGCGCAACTCTCTTCTTCTTCTCTCCTACTCATCTCTTCTTTTCTATGCTTATTGTTCTTAAGAAATCCTTGTTTTAACAAGAAATTGTTGTTGTTAAACAACATCCTAGCCGTATTCATATCCTAATTTTTTAGAATTTATCGTGTCCCCATATCCTACCGTGTAGTATTCCCGTGTCCGTGCTAAACCAAGCAAAACACAAAAACCAACACCAAAACCAAAGTCAAGACCATCTAGCTCTAAACATACTCCTACTCTTGTTTTGATTGATGAAGATGAAGAGATGAATTATTCATCGAAAAAAGAAGATAAAGAAGAGGGAGAGTGGATGATTGATGATGGGAATGATATTAATGAAGAATTTCTTTATTTAGATTTAGATGTAGATACATGAGTGTTTATTTTATTTTAAAACTATGAATGTTTGTTATTTTGTTTTGAAACTTTGAATATTTGCATGATGGGAGCACTATTAATATTTGATTTTTATCTTTGATGTTCTTTAGTTTATTATTAGATAAAAATTAAAGACTATTTAGTGAAATGTATAATTTTTATGTGTATTAGGATGGGTGCGCCTCAAATAAAAAAGCCCGTGTCCTCAAGTGCGGCTTGCGCCTTAAGGCCCCAAAAGACTTTTGCGCCTCAGTGCGCCTTGCACCTTAAATAACTATGACGTTAAGCCATGACCTCCAATATAAGCATATAATATAAAAATTTCTCATGCAATTAGTCTTCTTAGTACTAATCAATTCAATAGTCATATGAACTCATTTTAAATATAATAAAAAAATATTAGAAAAAAAAAATAGCTCAACATAAATATTATAAAAAAATATCCAATCATCAAACTAATAATAAAATTAGACATCCTAAAATGTAGGAAGCATAATATACTAAAAAAATATAATATGTTACATGCTCGAAAATACTTATTTTCATATACAATCATAAAGCATAGTATCATTGAAATTAAATTTATTTCACCTTCCATTGTAGATATTCTTAATTCCTTCCATCGTAGATTAAATCAGCTAACATAATAAATGACTCGATTGAGAATATAGTGAAAGTATTTATATAAAATACACCTTCAATTTATGATCATCATGTCTCACAATTTTAATCTCCGCTGGAGAGACTCACACCCCATGCCATGTGAGACACTCTCATTAGAAGATTCCTCCTCGCTCACACCACCAGGAGCATCAATTGAACCATTATCCGATGAGGTATCAAAAGATAATATCATCACTCTCCTCAAGACCAATCATAATGACAATATCAAGTACAAGTATGAGTTTAGTTATCAATACAATTAAACAAAATATTCTTTCTTGAATCAAGTTATTGAAAATATATATATATATATATATATATATATATATATATATATTAAATTAACATTATATTTGTGCTCATAAAAATCTTCTTAACTCTAATAAGTAATATATTACGTCTTATGAATACTCAAGTATACAAGAAATGCATATTTGATATCATGTCGGATTATCTTTTCTCTACCAAGAGAAAAATCATTATTCATGATATTTCTATTGGTAGGAAAAAAATAACCCCACATGTCATCGAATATGCATTTCTTGTATAAGATTAAATAAAATATATAAGTTTGAAAAGAAAGTGAAATAGTCCATCTCTTAAACATATGAGCTTATATAAAATACGATGAGAAAAAAATATTAAATTTATCAAAAAATTAATAATTAATACTATTTTTTTCCAAAAAAATTAGAAACAATTTTATGCAAAAGAAATTATCCTAGTCATTTCAATCTTTTACTCCATTCTATCCAAGCATGTCATCACAATAAGTTTAATGAATCAGCTTATATCACTCAAAAAATGAAATAATAATGTTAATTATATTTTAAAATATTATTAATTATAAACATGTTAATATTATATTTAAACTATGATTTCACTATTTGATAAATTTAAAAAAATAATAAAATTTTAGATCTTTCAAATTATATACATAAAGCGCAATCGTTCACTAGCATAATAATGTATTTTAAACTTTATTTTAATATTATATTTAAAAATATGATTACACCATTTAATAAAATTATATAAAAATAACCAAAATTTAAGATGTTTCAAATTATATACAACAAACATAATAATATATTGTAAACTATTATGTGTGATAGTCCTATAAAATCCCAAGTATTTTAATAAATCATATAGAATTAATTCTTGTTAACACCCTTCTAACATGTCAAATAAAAGTTCTACTATATTTTCCTAACTAACACGTCTAATAGTCAATAGAAGTCACTCTCTTTGTTCTTGATTACATAATCTTCAATTTACTCATATATAACTAAGTTGAAACACTAATGTATCTCAAACTATCATGTTTGATATAGTCCTACAAATTCTCAAATAACTAAATAAATTAGATAGAATAATTCCTTAATAATACCATTATGACATGTCAAATAAGAATGTTAGTATATTTTACTAATTTAGATGTCTTACAGTCTATAGAAATCAATCACATTGTACTTGGTTTCATAAACTTTAATTAACTCAATAATAAATATTCACAATGAGAACATATGACAAATTGATCAATTATAATCAAGCAGCAATAAACTTTTGAATGTAAAAAAAAATTATGTATAATTCAACTTAATCAAACTCCTAGAAAGTCATCTATATGATTAGTGGATCCTGTACAAAAATATCACGTAGAGAAAAAAATAACATTATGCCTTTGTTATATAGCAAAATAACTAATCTAAAATAAATTATAATAAAACTCATATATAAAAAAAAACTAATGTTTAAAAAATAAATACAACATTGACAATATCATGTCCTCATGCAGGCACATTAGTGTTCATGATTATGAATTCAAAAGATTTAGACAAAACAATTGAGATAAAATGTTTAATTACCTATAGGATAAGTATTTGCTACAAAGTTCATGACCCAAAATTCTAAAGAATCAAAAAGAAAAAAAAATAGTTTATGTACACCCAATAGAAACATCCTTACTGTGACTAGTACCACTAGGAAAGAAATCACAACTATTCCTCCTAAACAAGTGTAACAAGACCAATATGCATGCATAGAAGTTTCATTCTTAATTAACATGATAGTCTAAGCATCTGAACCCAAAAAAATATTTCATAACTCATGATACAAAATTTTAGATTTCTCTAGAAATTCTGCTAATCTCTCATAAAAAAAATAAGTCACAATCAGCTTATTTTATCTACAATCATCCTTTCCAACTCTATCACTATCAAAATGTAAAATCCAAAATGTTTCCTAATTTTATCTCAATCTCTGAAAAAAAAAGAGCAAATTATAATCAACTTTTTCCCTCTAGAAGCACCCTTCAAGACTATGTAACACCCAAAGGCACATCATCTTTATCTCCTAGAACTTGCACAAAAAAACTAAACTCTATCCTATACAAATTGTTGCACAAATCACTCTCACAAAAAAAGAGTGAATCGAATTGAATCGTAAATCAAATTTTTATGATTTTATTTCATTTAATTAATTATTATTTCCTATAATTGGTACTTTTTTTATTTTGACTTTTTTGACTTTTTTGGTATTTTATTGTTTTTTATAATAAATTCGTAATACCAAATGTTGATGTTATTTTTTTCACATTAATTAATTCCTAGAGTATATAATTTTTTTTGACACTTTAGTTTTTATTTTTATGACTTTTTTAGGATCTTGAATCATTAAAAATCAGTATCAAATCGATTCATATAAATCATTAGTGATTCATTGATTCAATTTTTGATTCATGCATATATTTGATTCTTTTAAATAATCGAATAATTTAAACCCTTAATCGTGAATCGAATTATGAATCATATAACTTTGATAACAGATATAAAGATATTAACCTCTCCAAGAGATTGTACTAGAATATGAGCCTTATACTGTATATACGACCTCTGACCTCCTCCATTATATTAAATGATTATATATGTAATTGATCAAGATATTAACTACTCACTATGATATGATACTTTAAGCAAAAGATATTTATATTAGCAAAAACAAGGCTTGTGATTTCCTTTCTCTTTAAACTCATTAAACAAAAGAGTTTAAAGAGATTACTATTCAAATGTCAAATCCTATTATTAGAATATTTCAGCATGATGATAAAAATAATCTATAAATGGAATATACCCATGAACCCATGAATAGAGCTTAAGTTGTAATTGTGATAAATTTTAATTGAATAAAAGACATGTTTAAATAGATCATCCAAATTATTAATAAAAAAAGCGAGATTCAACATTACAGGTATACATGTAGGTTATTTCTTGAATCTAGAATTCATTTACAAAAATTAAAAATAAAACATGAAGCAAAGAAAAAAAGCAATTTGTATAAATGTAAAATGACAATGACAAAATATTCCAATATACATTAACAAATTATTACAGAATTCATTTTAAATATCGAAATCCAAAAACTTTTAAAAAATTATCCATGAACTCATTAATAGTGCTTAATACACAATTGTGATAAATTTTAACAGGATGATTAATTAAAAATTGACAGATTCAACATTACAAGTCATCATTTTTATGGTACTTCTTGAATCTAGAATTCATTTATGAAAATTAAATATAAAACATGATGCAAAGAAACAAAATAATTTTAATAAATGTATAATTACAGTAGCAAAATATTTCAATATGCATTACAATATTATAGGAGTTGATTTTGAAATATCAACATCCAAAAAGGCGCAGCACAATGGCCAGAGAGCCATTGTGCCTTGCTGCGTGCCACACTACATGATCATGTGGCCTGTCAATTCATGTGAATGTGTGACAGGCCAAAATTTATTTTTTTTTAAATCAACATGACGCACACCTGGTTGTTGGATTTTATGTCCAAGAGTCCTAAACAGAATCTCTACAGACAAAAACATTCTGTCCAATTAAAAAGAAAAAAAACAATAAAAAATAAATTATATAATTGTAAAATTCTATAAGTTATTGGTGATATTCAATCTTCACCTCAACTAAAATAATTTTATTTCTCCTCTCTCTTACAATAACTTTATCTCTCTAAAAAGTATCTAATCTCTAATTTTTTTACATTTAGAATATAAAATTTTTGTATAATATTTTGTTCATACATATTTATAATTTGTAATTGATGATGAAAGATTTGATCCAGCATATCATGATCCAAATCCATAGGATTATTATTGTTGACCTATAAATTTACGAGGCACACATATAATATTCAATTTTCTTTTATTTTAAATATGAGATAATTAAAAATTTTCATTCAGCTCTTTTTTATTTTAAAAATTTTAATTAATGATTAGAATAAAAATAAAATTAGCAATGTAAATGAATTTGATATAAATAATAATAACCCGACCAAAATTATGTAGCATCGAGGTTCACCTTTCTAATTACAATAAATATTATTTAAGATAAAAAAAACAGATTATTTTCAAAAATCATAAAAATTCTATCATATTTAAAGAATTAATAAAAATTATAAATGAACATTCAAGATTCATATATATATATATATATATATATATATATATATATATATATGAATGAGTATTTACCCAATAAAAATTTGAACTTTAAAGATAAAAACCAGCCATAATGAGAAACATAAATCATTCACTACTTTACTATTTACCAAGTTATATTTTTTTTCATTTTGAATGGTGTCAATTTTTCTAAATGTCAGAGTGCATGTTTACGCAATAAATTTTTTTAATGATTTAACATTTTTAAATTCATAATATCAAATTTTATATTATATTACTAATTATATTATATATAATAAATATATACAGCCGGATGCCAGTGCCACCTGCTTTGCCAGCACAGGACATGCACAGCAGGTTGCATGCTGTAGGCAGCACACAGCCACAGCAGCAGGCTGGAAACTACCATGCACGTGTTAAAAAAGCATTAAATGTCTTTTTTTAATGCGTAAGATAAAATGTCAAGAATTAGCAGTTACTCTTATAGATGATAATGATTTTTAATTTTAAATTTTATTAGGACAAATTATGACCTATAAATAAATCATTGTATTGATTGTAATAAACAGTAAAATTAAAAGAAAAAACTTTTTTTCAGAAATATTTATCCTCAGTTATAGTTTGCAGCCACCATATTTTTTTTTTACAAATTAGTATCGGAGAGATGGGAAGTATAATCAATAATATGCCACTGTCCCGATTAATGAAGGTGAATTATGAGAATTAGAACATCCAAATGAAATCTCTTCTCAGTTTTATAGATTGTTGGGGGGTGGTTTAAAAAGATTTCGAAGAACCAGAATCTACCGAAGGATATATGACAGCTCAAAATAAGGTATTGAAAGAGACGTGATCAATAGATAAGACGACATTGTACATCTTGTTCCGAGTTGTTGATGAGTTAGGCTTTGAGAAGATTGCGAGTACAAAAATTCCAAAAGAAGCGTGGGAGTGGGACATCTTGGAGACTGCGTACAAAGGAGCCAACCGAGTTAAACAAGTTTGTCTTCAAACTCTTCGCAATGAGTTAGAAGGCATGAAGATGAAGGAGCCAGAAGGTGTATCCGATTACATAATGAACGTTCAAACCGTGGTAAATCAACGTAATAGAGATGGAGAAAAATTCTCTGATGCGTGAGTCGTGAAAAAAATTCTGAGGTCATTAACCGACAATTTCAAAAATGTGATATGTATCATAGAAGAGTCAAAAGATCTAGAAACATTCACGATCGATGAACTTGCAGATTCCCTAATGACATATGAATATCGTAAGAAAGATGAGGTACTTGAGCATCCACTTCAAATCAAAACATCATTCAATGACGAAAATATATTCTATTCTCAAAACTTTTGAGGTAAATGACGTGGCCGTGATAGTCGAGGAAATAGTCACGGTGAAAAAAGTCACAGTCAAAAAGGATATCATGAGAAAAATGAACAATTAAACCAACAAAATTAACGTGAAAGATGACGCAATCAAACCAACAAAATTGGCATGGAAGAGGACGCAATCGTGGAAGAGACAGTCGATCAAATTATTCTAACTTTGAGTGCTACAAGTGTGGCAAATATGATCACTATGCGAAAGATTGTAATTCCAATAAATATTATAATTGTGAAAAGTGAGATATTTTGCAAAAGAATGTCGAGTCGAGAAAAAGATGAAAAAGACAACCAACCTAGCCATGAAAGATGATATGGAAGAAGGTTTTCTCTTAATGGCATATAACAAAGTCAATACCAACGACACAGTGTGGTACCTAGACATGGCTGCAAGCAACCACATGTGCGGGCACGAGCATTATTTCAAAGAGATGCGAAACGTTGAAGCTATATCTATATCATTTGGAGATGACTCGAAGATTGAGGTAAAAGACCAAAATATGATTTATTATGTACAAAAGGATAATTTCATTTGGTCTATCAAATATGTGTATTACGTACCAAACCTCAAGAGCACCATTTTAAGTATGGAGCAACTTATGGAGAAAGGTTATTCAAATTTTATGAAAAACCATATATTACACTTGAAAGACAAGCAATGGCGTTTAATCGCACAAGTTAAAATGAGAAAAAATCAGATATACACACTGAATTTGAGAAGTGTACGAGAAAAATGTTTACAAGTCAACATGAAAGACAAGACATCATTGTGGCATCTCCATTTTGGTCACCTACATCATGAAAGCCTAAACAAGTCGACAAAGAAGAACATTGTGCACAAACTACCGGACATGAAATACGAGAAAAAATTTTGTGAAGAATATGTGCTCGGAAAACAAATAAAAATGTCATTTCAAAAGAAGACAGAATATCAGGCTAAGCAACCTCTCGAGTTTATTCATTCCGACATATGTGGACCAATCACCACTGAATTTTTCAACGACAAAAGGTATTTCATTTCATTTATTGATAATTTCTCACTAAAAACTTGGGTTTATTTTTTGAAAGAAAAATCCGAGGCATTAGAGATGTTCAAAAAATTCAAAGTACTGGTAGAAAAGGCAACCGGTAGATATATTAGATCTATACAATCCGATAGAAGTGACGAATACACTTCAACAATTTTCATTGAGTATTGTGAGGAACAAGGCATAAGGTGATTTTTAACCATACCGTGCTCTCCCCAGTAAAACGGTGTAGCCTAAAAGAAGAACCAGATCATTCTCGACATGGTTTGATCAATGCTCAAAAGTAAGAAAATGCCAAAGGAATTTTAGGCAAAAGCCGTACAATGCGCCGTCTATGTTTAAAATCAGTATCCACGTGCGAAATTGTATAATTAAACACCACAAGAGACATGGAGCAGATAAAACCCGACAATCTCTCATCTCAAAGTATTCGGCAATTTGGCCTACGCACACATGCCAGATCAACGAAGGACAAAGCTTGAAGACAAAAATAAAAAATATATTTTATTGGATATGATGAGAAAACAAAAAGATACAAGATATTCGACCTGATAAGCAAGAAGATTCTAGTGAGCCATGATGTACGAGTTCATGAAGTAAATGAATGAGATTGAAATAAAGCAACAGAGGATATCATCGAAGTTAGAGAATCATCAACTGCTATGCTAACAACTATACTAAAAAATTATGAAACTATTGATGATGAAGATGAACCACGATAACCCAAAATACAAAGCTTACAAGATTTGTATGATTCGATAAATGAGATACACCTTGTATGTCTTTTGGTAGATTTCGAGAATTTAAGTTTTGAACATGCGGTACAAAACAAGAAGTAGCAAACTGTCATGGACGAGGAGATTAAAGTAATATATCGTAACAACACATGAGAGTTAACAGATTTGCCGATAAGAATTCAGCTCATTGATGTCAAGTGAGTGTTTAAGAGAAAGATAAATGCTCAAGAAAAGATAAAACAATATAAGGTGAGACTTATAGCAAAGAAATACAAGCAAAAGGCGGTAATCGACTATGACGAGGTGTTTACTCCCGTTGTAAGAATGAAGACCATCAGATTACTCATTTTAGGAAGCATCTCAATTCAATTGGCCGATATTACAAATGGATATCAAATTGACATTCCTAAATGATGTGCTTGAAGAAGAAATTTATATTAAATAATCACCCAGGTACATGAAAATCAGAAAAGAAAAGAAGATATTGAAATTAAAGAAGATAATTTATGAGTTGAAACAAGCATCGTGAGTGTGGAATACTCATATCAATATATACTTCAAAGAGAATAGGTTCGAGCAATGTCCCTACGAACATGCCTTTTATGTGAAGAAGAGTGGAGGTAATATGTTATTTGTTGCTCTTTATGTTGATCTCATTTTTATGGGGAATAATAATGAAATGATATAAAAGTTCAAGAGCACAATGACATGGGAATTCGAGATGACAGATTTGAACTTGATGAAATTTTTCCTTGGTCTGGAGGTAAGACAAGAAAAGACGAATATCTTTATATCCCATGAGGCATATATAAAAGAGATTTTGAAGAAGTACAGGATGAAATCTTGCAATCTAATTTTAACACCAATGGAACCAGGTGCAAAACTCTCTAAGTTTGATGGGGGAGAACGAGTTGACGCAAGCAAATACCAGAGTTTAGTGGGAAGCCTTCGCTATCTCACATGCACAAGGCTGGACCTTGCATTAAGTGTCGGCATTGTAAGTTGGTTCATGGGGAGTCAGTCTATTCACATTAAAATGCATTAAAGCGAATTCTATAGTACATCAAAGGAACAATATCACTCGGATTATTTTATATAAATACGACAGATTACAAGTTAGTCGGATACTCCGACAGCGATTGGTGCAGAGACTTGGATAATTGAAAAAGCATATCGGGTTATGTATTTTTTATGGGTGACACGGCATTTACCTGACTTTCAAAGAAGTAACCAATCGTGACACTCTCGACATGTAATGCTGAATATGTGACAGCATTTTTGTGTGTGCGTCATTCGATATAACTCAGAAATTTGTTGAGCAAGATGGAGCAACAACTCAGTACGACTGAGATACGAGTTGACAACAAATTAGCAATTAAGTTGAGTAAGAACCCAGGGAATCATAAGAGAAGCAAGCATATTAATGTTCGCTTTCACTTGATCTGAGATCAAGTGAAGAAATGAAATATAAAATTAGTATATGTGACAAGTCGGGACCAAGTTGCAAATATCTTCACGAAATCACGACATACGATACTACTCAACAACTGCAAAAAATTACTTGACATGAAAGATGACAGAATTATTTAAATTTATAGAAGAGTTTTGTTAAATAAACATTAAATATCTTTTTTTAATACGAAAGATGAAATGTCAAAAATTAATAATTACTCTTATGAGTGATAATAATTTTTAATTTTCGGTTTTATAAGGACAAATTATAACCTATAAATAAATTATTGTATTAATTATAATAAACAATAGAATTAAAAGAAAAAACTTCTTTTCATAAATATTTCTCCAAAGTTATAATTTGCAGTCAGAAGGTTGCATGCTGTAGGCAGCACACAGCCACAGCCGCAGGCTGTTGAGTTTGATGCTGACCATCTGAGCAGCCTGGGGGTTGGGGCCTGGTTGACCAGGGCGCCTGGCTCACAGCACAGGGCTCACTTGGTTCACACCCAAGTAAGCTACCATGCACCACACTGCATCCAGGTTAGCCTGTGTTAAGCATGTGCTGGTTCCCCACACGGAAGAAACAACTCAGTTTTACACCAGGACTACATGCCATGCTGGGCTGCCCTTTTTTTTAATTAGTGCCTGCATGGCATGACATAGAAACCATAACATGCCCACGTCTATCATTAACAATGATAAATTTTTGTTTGGGACAATGATGTCAAAGCTACTAAAGTAGGACATTGGATTACATACTAATGCCTTCGAATGATTGAACTTGTAGAAGAAAAATATTATAAATCATACATCATAAATAATAAGCAAAAAAAAAATTTAAATAGGATTGAAACAGCCCATATGATGGCTTCTCTAATCCAAGTAAGAAAAAATAATAATAAAATAAATAATAATAATAATAATAATAAATCTCAATACTAACCTAACTAATACATACATAACACAAAAACAACTTTCAGAAAATGGGTGGCATCTATAATTCTCTAAAGACATTCATAATGTTATATACAATCTGATCATTGTTATACACATAAGCTAAACTATAAAATTATCTTTCATTTTCTATCATATGAATTAATAATTAATCTCAATTTTTATTGTCAACTCACAAAATATTAAATTAGAATCAATATGTTATATTGTATGGCTATCACATTGAAATATTATTGAATTCAAGACAATTAAATCCAATCCTTCAAAAAATGATTAATCAAATGAATCACATAATTAACTAATATCATAGCTTTTTACTTTACCTTAATACTCAATTTGAAAATAATAATATATTATTTTTTTTAAGACATGAGATTATTTCCAATACAAATACAAGATAGAGCAATGTTTATTCTTGATGATCACAGAAGTACAACTAGAATTTGAGTAGATCTCTACTTGACTATGCTCATGAAATCTGAAAAAAATACTATGTTCTATATCACTCTTAATATATCTAAGAATCCAAAAAACTGCATATATATTAATTTATCTAAAATAATCTATAAAACGACCAGCTATTATATAAGAGCATTAAACTTGTAAACTACCTCAATCTCTTTTTACTCATTATGTATGAGTATTTGATATATAATATTTCAGAGTAAATTTATATTATTCATTTTATGTATAGATTTCTACATAGTATCATAGCTAATTCTGAGAAAAAGTAAACCCCTCATGTAAAAATTAGAATAGAAACTCAGATTTCCTAATTTGTTGCATATTTACCGTGTGCATTTACTCTGGGCGCAATAAGAAAAGGCACAATTATTGTCACCAACCTCCACCATTGCACACCCCATTGTGTGCCACAATCCTAAACTACAAAAATAAGAATCAATGCCTAGAGTATCGATGATGTGAGTGGACGTATGGTTAAGCACAGTGATCGGATGATGTATTTCAACGTAGTTATGAATAAAATAGATTTTTAAGACCAATATTTTTCTTGAGAAAATTATAATTTCTTAGTATAGTTGGGATTAAATTAAGATTCCATAAGGCCTAATTTTAATTTTGAGAAAATTTGTATTTTTTATGATAGAATCTAGAAAACCATAATTTTAATTGGCAACTTAATTTTTTGAATTGGGATAGCTAATTGATATACATATAATGGAAATTTTGTTCACAATGTATATTTTTGGAAGAGATGTCACATTAGAAATAATTGTTGAACAAATTTTTCAGAGAAGAATCCAAAAATTTTATGTAATAATAAGATAGGTAGTCTGACTACTAGAATTATCCAAAAAATCCTCACAAAGAATACAATTTACACACAATAACACTTGTATTTATTAAAGAAAAGTATATAAAATTCTTCTCTAAGATAAAAATAGATCACTTACTTCTTATAGGCATTAATAATTATTTCACTCACTCTCACCTAAAATTTATTTATTATCAACATATGAGCTTACATTCATATTACTAATAATCATAGTTTATTCGATATATTCTTTTCCAACTCTAAATATATTATTATATTCAATCATAAATATTAAAAATCATTTGATATGATAATATTCAACTTAACTTTTTATTATTTTCTTCGTATCTTACATATTCCCAATTGTCTTGTTAGTAAACTCTCTATAAGTTATATTTTCATACAATTCACCTTAAATTTTATTTTTACGTACACTAATTTCTCAAATGAGTGTCACCATAATTTTTACGCACACTAATTTTATTTTAATTTTATTTCTTTGTATTTATAAAATATAGAAAATCCATAAAAGTCTTCATTTGAGAAATTGGGATCATGATCATGGTAGATTCTATAACCACCAATGTCAAAAATTGGGTGCCACCATAATTATTACAACATAGAAGTAGTGAGAATCAATATCCATCACACACAATGAGTGTGCAATAATAGTAAGCAGCAATGCATGGTAGCATGCACCTCCTTCGGAACATGCAAGTGTGCACTACAGCACACATGTTCACGTGCATTATGCTGGTACATTGCAAGTGTCTCCTCTGTTTAGGGTTATTAACCATCCACACACTAGAATTTGTTTTTTCTAAGGCTTTGACAATGATATCATGTTGAAGCTCAAGACCACAAAAAACATAGATAGTTGAATAAACTCAATAATCAAATGTACGAGAAAAACCCTTATATAATGGGTAACTCGAATAGGGACAGCCCACAGGTTTGACGCTATCATCCATAATATAAAAAAAGATAAATAATAATATGAAGTAATTAAAAAAAATAATTGTAAAATTATAAATTATAATATTGAATTTATCTCACTTTTCCCTTTACTTGAAAAAACTTATGATAGAGCCTCAAGTGATTAAATTTTTTGAACATTATGTAAGAAATATGTATCAATCATATATTGAGATAACCAAAGATATATATGAAAAAATGATGTCGAAATTAGATTGATTAAAGGTGTCACTAATGAGTTTCTAATAATTATGTCACTTTATAATAGTTCATTACTCAATTCTTATATTTTTATGCTAATTATAGATAAATTAATAAAAAATCTCAAAAAAAAAAAAAATTCCTTAATATATATTAGTTGCAAATGATATATTGTTAATTAATAAAACTAAAAAATAAGTAGGTAAGAAACTAAAAATTTACAAGATAGTACTAGAGTCAAAAAGAGATTTAGGAATAATCATAATAAAAAAATTATTTAAAACATTTAAGAGTGAAGTTGATATGATAATCAAAATGTAGAATCAACAAGCATTAAAGATTAATCATTTAAATACCTAGGTTATGTATTAAGTTTAGATAAGAAGATTAACTAATATATATCTCATAAAATTAAAATTTAATTAACCAAACAAAAAGCTACTTCAAATATTTTGTGATAAATAAGTATCAAATAAATTAAAAGAAACTTTTTATACAATAATTATAAAGTCGATCATAATTGTGAAAATAAATGTAAGGTAACCAAGAAACAAGATATACAAAGATTGAAGATGACAAATAAAAAAAATATGAGATTAGAATGTGGTAAAAATAAAAAAATGAGAATTAAAAATAAAGTTATTATGCGAACAATTAGAATAACTCATTGTAGTGATAATATAGAGAACTATTTGAGATAGATTAATCACATCCAATCCAACAAAGATCTCATAAAGTACTTGTTAAAAAATATGAGATTATTCAAGTAAAAAGAACAAAAAATTTAGAGATAAACATATAAGAAACTAGGTAATAGTGACAAGTAAAGACAAAGATGAACTAAGATATATCTCATTATATTAAAGTTAAATTGATCAAATGAAGAGATACAGCAAATATTACAAATAAATTAATAGAGAATTTTTTTAAAACAACAATATCAATCATAATTGTGCAAGTAAATGTTGGGCAACTAAAAAAAAAAAATTAAGATTACAAAGATGAAGATAAGTTGAAAGAGTAAAAAGACTAAAATGAGAGAATTAAAAATAAAATTCTCAAGAAAAAAAAATTAAAATAACTTTTATAAATGATAATATATGAAACGACCGTATAAGATAGTTTGGTCATAAGGAATTTGTCTCTTCGGAGACATCCAATAAAATTGAAACAATACAGAGAAGATTAACATGACTCATGCGCAAAGATAACACGCTCAAATTGAGAAATGATCACAATGAACATAGATCGTTCAGTGTATTTGTTAATAAGTATAAAACAATCCAAGTGAACAAAAAAATTAGAGATTGACTTATAAAAAATTAAGTAATAATGATAATAAAGAATTAAATAACTAAAAAAATTAAAATTAACATGAAATTTAACAGAATAAAAAAAACTAACACAAACTCTATAACTAACCTCAAGCAATTAGAATAAATCATAATTATTGATGTTAATGTTAATCTCAACTAGTACTTAATAAATTTAGGAAGTGTTCATTGCATAAAAGTTTGCTAAAAGATAAGATAGGGAACAACCATCTAAGATAGTTCTGTTATATCCAACATAGAGCTCCTAGTACACTGGTTAATAAGTATGATACTATCCAGGTGGATAAAAAAAACTAGAGATTGACCTATGAAAAATTAAATAATAGTAAAATTAAGAATTAAATAAATAACATAATAATTAACAGAATAAAAAAAAACATAAAATTCATAACTAACCTCAAGCAATTGAGATTAATCTTAATTATTGATAATGTTAATCTCGACTAATACTTAATTAATTTAGAAAGTGTTCATTGCATAAAGTTCTCTAAGTCTATAGGGGTCAAATGAGCATGTGGCCTAACATAGCTCGTGGCACAGCTCGTGGCCCAGCCCAATTAAGCAATGTCTAGCCCAAAACATCACGGTCCAGAACTATACCTCATGTCGGGCGAGGCCGCCCATGACACGGTTCATGCTGTGGGGCGGTGGAGATTTTTTCGCAACACGCGAAAGAATCAAGTTCCCATCAACAAGGCACGGTCATTCCACCATGCCGTGCTAGTCAGTGGATCGAGCCACAGTCTCGTACCAGGCACAACACAGTGGTACAGCTAGTGACACCTCTATCTAAGTCACACTCAATTCATTTTAATGTTGAGATTAATGACATGTCAATTTTTCATTCAATATCTTAGCAAACACCAAATAACATACCTAAGATTTCATTGTATCAATATGATGAATAGATCTCAAGCTATAAGGCAAATGTATATGAAAGTAAGTTCTACATGAAAACATTCACCACATATTTTTATACTCTATATTGCTCTATGAAACATCGTACCCACAATATTCCAAAGAAACATTTGATAATGATTCAACAAACCATTATCAAGATTGATGAAAACCAAGCATCAATTTTCCGTCAAATGATTTTCAGGATGAATTAATTTTGGATAAAACATAGTTTACTTTTCAGCCATCATGATCAACTAGAGAATATAAATTTTGAAAAAGCAATTAATTTTTGAATAAGTAGGTCAAGAGTGAGAGACTGCACTGCACCGCATCATTTGTGAGATGCATCTAATTATTAACTCTCAGATTTCCTCAGCACTACTCTTGTGCATCACAATAAAAAGAAGGCTTCATTAGTACATTCTGAAAATTGCAGTTAGCCAACTCTTCTCGTTCTAAGAAAATTAATATGCAGATCATATTAAATACATGGTAAAAATAGCCATGGCTGCATAGTAGGGCCACAGAAAACTGGTCAAATAATGCACAAAATTAGATCATCCTTTACAAAATTATTAATGACATGTGCAGCATAATGAATACAAAAATATAAGCAGTAACATTGTAGAAGATGACAAAATAACAACTGATATCAAATTACACACAAACACGCATGCGCGCGCCCACACACACACACACAGAATGTATGATAAAGACATAATAACATTGAAGGACAAGAGTTACTAGTAAAATTCTTATTCCAACATCACTACATGTGATCACTAATTATGCATTATCCAAAAATGATACAGCAATCAAACATTATTCACAATCCAAACTCCATAGACATGTAATAATTTTGAATTTTGATTGTAGTAAAAATTAATCCTACTGATATCTGATAAAGACAGATCAGTAAACTTATAAATAAAAACTATAACATCTTCAATTAGTCCAGCAACCACAATTTTGAGATCATTAAGAAGCACAGGAACAGTAATAATTTCATAAATATTTATAAAGACATTAAATTACAAAAGAAAGTTTCAGAATGAAACCTATGGGGACTCATTGGAGTATAGGGATTCCATGCTCGGTCACGCATAGGTGTTCTCATGCCATCGTGAATTGGAGTTGCTACAAACACGGCAAAACAAATTGGCAAGATAAGTGAAACATAAATTCATGCAAGAGGCACAAAATATGTTTCCAAATGACTAACCTCCAACATCTCTCATTGGAGTCATATATGGATGCAAGGGGGTTCGAGATGGATGTAATGGAGTTTCATTTCCCATACCATACCGAGGTGCATCACTCCTGAACCTCAAAATAATAAGCAACAACCTAAATACAATTTGATTAACATAATAGAGAAGAAAAATACCGGTGCGGCGTGGAAACAACCACGTTGTCAGAAATATGACAGCGATCAACTGCATCAGAAACTGTGGTTTTAGCCCAAAACAAGAAATGGGCACCACTCCCTTGCGGACAGAAAAGGCAATTTACCAGAAACAACAAAGACTTGCCTGTGACAACCTTCATTTGGGATTCCAATTCAACACGAACTAGTTGATCTTTGACATCAACTACACGTCCACGGTATCCCTTCAGCGCACCCCCACGTATCTTTACTGTAGTATTAACCAGTGGATCACGACCTCCCCTTCCACCTCTATTCCTTCCTCCAACTGTGACATCATCATTGAAACAACAAACACAAACAGGAAAAAAATACAAAGCCTAACAAAGTTGTTCAAGCTGGAAAGCTTCCTTGCTCTGCAACTCACATTCAAATGGAGGGCCACCTCTGTTGAATCTTCTTGGAGAAATGAGTACACCAGGAGACTGATGAGCCAATCTTGAGTAGGAATCATTCTAAAAATTCAATACATAAGTGATAACACAAATACAATTAAGGCAACAACAGCGGATTCGAAATGAATATCGAATTGGAAGTTAGACGTTCATGTTTGTTGACCTGACTTTATAAGCAATGCAAGAACTTACATTGCGATTACGAGGGGCAGTTGAACCTCCCACAACAATGCAAAAATGAGATTTGGCACAAATATATCCAGCATGTTCTACATGATGACGATCACACACAAATAATACGCCTTTAAATATGTGTTCTACTGGACCCTGCTTCCCCTGTTTTGGTTATAAAATCAATAAACCAATCAAATCACTGTGCACTAAATATTTTACATGGAAAATAAAATCATCCCACCTTGTAAGGGCCATCAATTATCCTGACAACATCTTTCACAGAAACATTGTTCTTATACCGATCATGAACAATAGTTTTTTTATCGATTTTGCATTTTATTTCTCCTAATTTAACAAGTGCAACTTCAGGTCTCTCTGGAACACCCTTCAGAACCTGTATGAAAGGAATACATTGGAGAAATTTCATAAGAGATGGCTAGGGCTAGGGCTAGGGGCTCTCCAAATCCATTTCCATCAGATTAATCACCTGTATTGCTTCAGAATCAACACGTATAATTACCCCAAAGCTCATATTACTGCAATAATTATTATGCAAAATATAAGCCTTGAAGGGGGGATACGGAAAAAACTACAATGAAAGACAGGAATTTAACAAAAAAAGAACATACTCCAGCAGCACAAGATCATGAAGCTCAAAGTCTCCAATTTTCGAAATGCCAGTGGTTACCTCTGAACTCTCCACAACATCATCAGCAAATACTCGAATCTGATGACAAAAAAAAAAACATACAAAGCAATAGAGCATAAGACTCAACATCGATTGGTGTAATGGAATAAATAGAAACAACTAAAGAGAAAAGTACAGACGAGCAAGGCTATAAATATGCTTATTAATTTTTATACAATCTTATAACTAACAAAATTAGATAAATAAATCTTAATTAACAATACAGTCTACTTTTCGTTTAGGAACACCTTGTGAAAGGCGTACACCTTTAACACCCCCCCCCCCACCCCGCATGACTGAACCGATAGATTAACCGCCACCCCACAAAACTAAACCGATTATGTATAAACTCATCCCCAACCAATTTACAAAGAATATATACATGTAAAAATATTTATGACACTAACCACCTTAAGAGTCGTGTCAATCAATACATCAAAAAAAAAATAGTGCATTGAATCCCAGACAAACTCAATTTAGCGATGAGATCTTTGAAGTTAAAATAATTTTAAATTCATGGTCTCATTTTATTTGATATACTAATTTTTGAAGAGAATACATAACGAAATTAATTTTTTGATTAAATTTTCAAAAAAAGCTAAAAAGTCAATATTATACAAAATTATTTTTAGTCTGCTTTATATATATTTCTTGAGTCTATCAATAGGAATGACATAATAAGCATTTTAAATTAGAAAATTTTTAATAATTAACAAATTTAAAAATATAGTTGAGTGATATTTATAATATCATAAATCTAAACTAATTGTGATGATACTTTATTCACATCTCAATACCCACTTTAATGATTCTAAATAAAAAATTAATTAAAAATTCCTGAGAGCATCATTCCTCATGATAATTCTTTAATATATGAATGTGATAAGAATCTTTAAAAAAATTAACATTCAAAATAAAATTTTTTAATATTATATTTAATAATGCTTCAAATAATAGTATCTACGTATTCCTATTAATATGTTTATTAGAACTATTAGAAATAAATTTTTAACTGATATTTTTAACGTTAAATATATGTGTCACGTAATTAACTTAATAGTACAAATAAAAATAAAAATTTTTTCTCCATATTATAAAATATAAAAAATTTATAAAAATATCTTGAGATACCTACCAGACAACATGAGTTTTATACTCTATATTTATCAATAGGCATAAAAAAGAAAAAAAATTAAATAAATATCAAATATCATTGATATTATTCCTATCTAATATTATAGTCATATACTAACTACTAGCATATATTATCTAACTACATTAATAATTTTAATAAAGCGACGACAATTTTATATAAAAAATATCTGAAAATTTTGTATGATATGACATACATATGTTTGCATGTTTATATTCTCATCATTTGTATTGCACATAAGTGCATATGCAATAATTATAATATGTTTAATATGTATAAAAAATATCATTATTTTTATGTTATGACTATTGAAATAAAAATAAAATATTTAAAATATTAGCATTTAAAATTATCAATTTATTGTTTGATTATATGTATTAATCCTAGGATTAAAATAAAATAAATAATATATTAAGATATATATTCATATATATGAAACAAGTAGATGAACTTGATAATTAAATTCACAAAAAATTAGCTAACATATTAATATATTATGATGCTATGTAAGATAATTGCCATAATAATAAGAATTTTTATATTAATAATAAGATAATTGCCATAATATTAATATATTATGATGCTATGAGAATCCAAGTACAAACATAAATATTATATTAAGAAATGTATTTTTTATTCAATTAGTAAAAAGTAAACAACAAGATATTTCATCTAATTAGAGCGAGCTTTCTCGAAACTTAAATATCAATTACAGCTCTATCGTATCACATAATAATAAGAATTTTGTATATATTATGAATCCACAATTAGCAAGAGGAATCATCTGATCTCTATCATAACAATGAAGTCAACTATTTTATGACAGTGAATATTATTTTAGATAGAAAAAATAAATTACTACCAAATATCATATAAATACTTACATACTTAATAAATTAAAAAAAATCAAAAATAAATATTCATGGTTAAAAATAGTTACTAATAAATAATAACAAATGTGATAACTTTAAGGATATTAAGAATTGTACTAGTATCAGAATCAAATGTATTGGTTTGAACCAAACTACTAATACAAATTAATTATGGTACTAGACTAAAGTCAACTCAATCACTAAGAGGACTGACATGTAATGTGTTATGTATTTTTATTTTATTAATGTACTCGCTTTTTTATTTTTTAACTTTTTTAATTTTAATTTTATTATTATTTATCATACGATATCATAATATTAGAAAATAAAACACTTTTTTTTATTTGAGTTATGATCTTAATATATTATTTATTTCATTCATTTTAAGTTATATTATATTGAACTACATTAATTTTTGATATTTAAATTTTACTTATAAGTTTTATTTTTAAACTTTTAGTTATAAGTCGATGCCGACCAATTACACAACCATCCTTGTCCCACGGCCCATGGCTCATGATCCACATGCCACAACAAACCACTACCCACTGACCACTGCAGGTGCCATGCTATCCACTGTAGGTTGCCCACTAGGTCAGTGGGCCTTGGGTCCTTGACCACTGCCCACTGCCCACTGCCAATGGGCACTTGCATTTTCTGCCTGGCCATGGCAGAGAAACAAAACTGCCATGTCAGGATGACCTACAATGGGCACTCTGCACACCAAATTCAGAAAGACATATCATTCAGTCATGTCAGGATGACCTACAATGTGACCATGCTACCACGACCATGTCACATCTGGCACGGAACACATCTAGTTATAGCTAGTGGGCACCCAGCAAGGAAGGAGTGCAGCACCGATCTCGATGCTACTGCAGTGTCGGCTATAATTTTTAAATTTGAAGTTTATAACTTTTAAATATAATTTTAATTTTTAAAAATAGTCTTATTAAAATTAAATTAAATTAAAAAAATACATATGTTTTATTTTTAAGCCACGTGGTATCATATTATACATAATAATAAATTGAAAATTTTTAAAAATAAATAGCTAAACATCATTTATCAACAAAAATAAAATAATACACATCACACATCAATCCCCTAATATTCACACATAATATGTGACTATAGTCCTAATATCCTCAATATCATATAAATTATTGTAAATGAAGGAGGAGAGAGAGAGAACCTTCTATTTCTTTCGCTTGCTTTTTCCCACTTGTAGCACTTTCTCCTTTTTATATATTTCACACTCCCCCTCAAGCTAGAGCATATACGTCATATGCACCAAGCTTGTTACAAATGTATTTAATCCTAGGACGACTGAGAGATTTAGTGAAGATATCTACTAGTTAATCATCTGAATTAACAAAACTTGTCGTAATACATCCTGATGTGATCTTCTCTCTAATGAAGTGACAATCAACTTCAATATGTTTGGTCCTTTCATGAAAGACTGGATTGAATGCAATATGTAATGCGGCCTGGTTATCACAGATGAGTTTCATCTCTTCATCCTTTCCAAATCTCAACTCTCGGAGAAGATGTTTCAACCATATAAGTTCACATGTTGCCAAAGCCATAGCTCGATACTCGGCTTCAACGCTAGATCTTGCTACTACATCTTGTTTCTTACTCTTCCAAGATATTAGATTACCTCCAATAAAAACACAGTACCCTGAAGTGGAACGTCTATCTGTGGGTGAGCCAACCTAATCTGCATCTGTGTAACCAACAACCTGAGTATGACCTCTATTCTCGTACAACACAACTTTGCCTGGTGTACTTTTGATATATCGAAGAATGCGGATTACGGCATCTCAATGGCTATCACATGGTGACGGTAGGAATTGACTAACAACACTCACAGGAAAAGAAATGTTTGGACGAGTAATGGTGAGATAGTTCAATTTACCTACGAGTCGTCGATATCTCCCTGGGTCTCCTAAAGGCTCCCTCTGTCCTGGTACAAGTTTGACATTTGGATCCATAGGTGTGTCTACCGGTTTACAATCTAACATACCGGTGTCTTCCAGGATGTCTAAAAGCATACTTCCTTTGGGAAATGACCACACCGGAACTGGATTGAGCTATCTCAATTCCCAAGAAATACTTGAGTTTCCCCAAATCTTTGGTCTGAAAGTGGGTAAAAAGATGTTGCTTTAGTTTCTGTATATCATCCTGATCACTGCTTGTAATGACAATGTCATCCACATAAACAACCAGATAAATACACTGCCCCAAGGAGTTATGATGATAAAAAACTGAATGGTCTGCTGTACTGCGAAGCATGCCAAACTCTTGAATAACAGAACTAAAACGACTAAACCATGCTCGAGGAGATTGTTTCAAGCCATATAGAGAACGGCATAACTTGCACACTAAACCAGACTCCCCCTGAGCAACAAAACCAGGAGGTTGCTCCATATAAACTTCCTCGGCAAGATCACCATGAAGGAATGCATTTTTAATATCCAACTGATGAAGAGGCCAAGAACACATAGCAGCCATGGAGAGAAGCAGACGAACAGAAGCAATCTTGGCAACAGGGGAAAATGTGTCAGCATAATCAGAACCATAAATCTGAGTATAGACTTTAGCAACTAAGCGGGCCTTAAGGCGATCAACCTGACCATCAGGACTAGCCTTGATTGCATAGACCCAACGACAACCAACTGTAGATTTACCAGAGGGTAAAACAACAAGATCACAAGTGCCATTAGAGTGTAGAGCAGCCATTTCATCCACCATTGCCTGTCGCCAGCCTGAATGGGAAAGAGCTTCATGGGTGCTCTTTGGAAGAGAAACAGATGATATAACAGAGATAAAAGTAGAATATGGTGAAGATAATCGATGATAACTCAAAAAATTGTAAATAGGATGAGGATTACGAGTAAAGCGATTACCTTTCCGAGTAGCAATGGGTAAATCATCAAGAGAGGGTTGAGCCGGGGCAGGAGAAGCCGAAGGGATAGGAAGTGAGTCAGCAGGTGCCTCAGCAAACGACAGAGGAGCATCAACACGATGGCGACGATGATAAACCTGAAGTGGTCGAGGAGGCACAACATCAGGTAAAGAGATAATGGGAATGAGCAAGACTGCAAAAACAGGAAGAGACTCAGAAATGAGAGGTAGATAAGGTAGAGGAAGGGCCAAACCAATACCTTTAGCCATAGTTTGAGAACCATTAGCTAAGGTAATAGTAGGTAAAGCAGAGGTAGTAGAAATATAGGAGAAAAGATCCTTATTACCAGATATGTGATCAGAAGCTCCAGAATCTAGAATCCAGGGTCCAAGAGAAGATGTGTGGGTAAGACAGGCAGAAGTATTACCAGGCTGGGCAACAGAGACAACAGAAGCATGATATGCCTGAGATGCGGAGGAGCTCGGAGGCTGAGGCAGCTGAGAATCAGAGGACTGGACCACATGGGCAGTGCGAGGAGGCCGCCCATGTAACTGATAGCAACGATCACGAGTGTGACCAAGTTTATTGCAATAGGTGCAATGAGGACGTTGGCCCCTACCTCGGTTACAACTGCGGCCTCCTTGAGTGGTAGTGTGAGAAACTAACACAGAAGAATCTGAAGTGCTATCAGATGGCAAAGTCTGAGTGGACGAAATACGAAGGAGGCGAGCAAACACATCATCCAAGGACGGAACTGATGAACTGCCAAAAATCTGATCGCGGACAGGCTCAAGATCTGGACGGAGGCCAATAAGAGTAAGGACCATGAAGAACTTATCAAGCTGTGTTTGTTGAGCCCCAACATCATAAGTAAGAGGCATCACATTCAAGAACTCTTCATTAAGAGAAGCAATCTGGCCAATATAAGTAGATAGATCCAAGTCCTGTTGGCTGAGATGGACAATAGCAGAAGCAACCTTATAAAGACGCTGGATATCATTCGTGTATAATCCTTTAGCTTGAATCCAAAATTTAAAATAAGTTTTGTAGGCCCAAAGATGAAGAAGAATCTTAGGATCAACTGATTGTCACAATATACTACATAACTGGGCATCTATCTTCCTCCACTGTACGCGGTCAACCTCAGGGATATCTGTCTCCTGTGTAACCAGGTGATCCTCATATCCTTGACTTATAAACCATAGTTCAACAGAAGCTGACCAGAAAAGATAATTGTCACTGCCAACTAATTTTTCCAAAATAATCATAGGAGATCCAAATATAATAGAGGAAAAAATAAAAGTTTTAGCAGTCATATCTACTTCAGATTGAAAAGAGCCCTAGTACAGCTCTAGATTGTGGCGTGGCAGCACTCAAAAGGTTGAAGAGGCAAGGAGCAGGGTTTCTGAACAGGGTTCCTGAACAGGGTTTCTGGAACCCTAGATTTTGCCCGGGAAACCCTAGATCACTGAATGACGAGGAAGAGGATTGGAACTTGCTGGAAACTTTCAATTTCTTGTTCTAAGAGAGCCGTATAGAACCGTAAATGTTCTGCTCGAGATCACATCTACGATCTTCGTTAAAGGCTCTATTTTCGAGGTCGAAATGCGGGTGCAAAATAAGTCTCAGAATTCCGGCCCGAAGCAGTTGAATTATGAGAATGATTTTGTTCGTTGCAGCAGCGGCGGATATGACGGTGGCGATGATGTTGATAATTTAGACAAACCCGAAGGTGGGTGTTTGATTCAGAGGATGCGCAGGTAGGTCTGGGGGAAATCAGAGCATTTTAAGGTTACTGAATTCCATGGCGACAATTCTGGAGTTGCGTTCTTTCTTCATTTTTCGGTGCATGCTTTTAATTCACGGCACAACGAGGGAGACGACACCAGAATTCTTCCCGTTTATCCCTCTGATACCATGTAAACGAAGTAGAGAGAGAGAACCTTCTATTTCTTTCGCTTGCTTTTTCCCACTTGTAGCACTTTCTCCTTTTTATATATTCCACAATTATCATCAACTAGCAATTATTTTATTATATTCTAAATATTCATCCTTTAATAATCTCAATCCTTTAAGCTTGAAAAGTTTCTATAAATATTGACCAGAAATTAAATTTCTTATTTGAAATAACATTCGAATTACAAAAAAATAAATTATGATGTTACGTTAGACAACGAATGAGTTAGTATATCACATATCATTTTAAATAGTACATAATAAATTCATATAATTTTTACCAATTTAATATATATAAATTCTTATTATATACACCATCTCTAATATCTAATATCATAATATATACACATTTTATCAATTTTTTTATTATGTCTTCCCTCACAAGATTATTGTAATAAATATAAAAGATTAATAAATCTAAATTTAATCTAAATTCAAAGTCTTCGCTGCAAGTTAATTTTATTTGCGATCAAATACATTATATTTTTTAATGCATTGATTATTATGTCTCTTGAGGTGGTCTGTACCATTAATACTTATATATATATATATATATATATATATATATATATATATTATTTATTTATTTTATAATAAATAAATTATATTGAAACTTCTTCGAAACTCCTAGCATTTTTATTTTTAATTATATTTAAATGAGTCTAATCTAGTAAAATTTATAAACTTTTAAATTTTTTAATCACATACATAAACACCATTAAAAGTGTCAACCGGGTCATATCGTACCTGACACGATATTAAATGGGTTCTTGTGTTATGTCATAATAACACAAATTTGTTAAAGGTTAGCCTGCCACGACCCAATTGGCCTGCAACCTATCACTTTCATGTTGAATCATGCTGAGTCATGTCAGTTATGAGCGGCCAAAAGAATAAAAAACTTTTGAAATTTAAAAAAAAATTTGAAAAATTAAATATCAAAATAATATAAATTATATTGTATTAAAAATTATTAAATTTAAATGAATTAATTCAATAATTTTAAAAAATATTTTATATTATAGTCGCCTCAAAATATCATATGAAAAAAAAGTATTATAATCTAAAAATTTGAATGATAAACTTAAAAAACTATAAAACATAAACAATAAGAATTTAATAAATAACATAAAATCATAAATATAGTACATAAACAAAAATAAAAATAAAAAAAATATGCATCACATTTTGCAAACGAGTCCTTTAATAGTCACAATCAGTTTGTATTTATTGTACGGTATAGCATATGCAAGTCATGATTAACATATAAGATTCTAAAAATAATACTAGTAATGACCTAAATATTATTGATGGCTCATGAGCCATCAACCACCAAAAGCTTTTTTACTTTTTCCTAAATGTTCAATCCTCATCTTCTCTATTTTTTAAGCATACAAATACTTTTTAAAATATTAGATCACAGTCAATCTCTTATCTAAAATAATATTTACAATCACAAAAAATTGACTTCGTTACTACATTATACACCAAGTGGATCAGTAAATCATATATCATTATGATAACATGTAACAAGTGAATTTGTATTATTTTTACTAACTCAATATATTCAAATTTTTATTGTCATATAATAAAATAGAACAAAAATAAGTATTTAAGTATTGAAACATCTCGCTCATATTCAACAAATTATCCTATCATATGCAACTAACTAATTAAATAAAAAAATTATTATTTTCAAATATGATGTCAATGTTCATATTCGAAGTTTTCATACAATTACTATTGTACATAGTATCATAATATAAAAATACATTATTCAATTTTTTGTAAATTCAACCATAATGTCTTCATTTATCTATTTGATTCATGCATATGGATATATATACTTAAATATTTTAAATCTCTTTTAGCTTAACTCTAAAATTTATATAAGGAACTAAATAATAAAAAATTAAAATAAATAACCAATATTTTAAATGCCCAATTTCTTTCTTATTAATCATAGCATTATATATAGAATGTCCTCTATATTTACTAAACAAGACACTAATGTTGCATATGTATTTAAATATAATATAAGTTGTGAGAATCTACACATACAAATATATATTTATCATATCATAAAAATCTTCAATAATTTCACAAGAGAAATTCATATCTTAATTTAAATTATTAATAATAAATTAATTATTTTTACTATTAATATAATCAAATATCCCATATTTATAGCTAATGCATAACTCTAACATTATGTATATATAAATCTAGTAGCATCCCAAATCTATTTAAAATTTTGTTTTTTAGGCCCGATGACAAACACATAGTATTGAATTCTTATTATTTAATAAGAGTCTTAAAATATTTTTAGTTAATTTCTTATTTTTTTTAATATGAAAAATATAACTTTTATTTTTGCTTGTGATGTTAAATTAATTACGTGACATATATACTTAACGTATAAATTTTTACATAACAACTTAACTCTAATATTTTTGACAAACATATTAATTAAGACACTATTATTTGAAATATTATCAAATATCAAACTTAATTTTATTCTAAACATCATATCCCTCTAATAACAAATGTAAAAGATCCTAATAATAAATATAACCTCTAATACCAAATATTAAGATCTACTTGATGCCGAAATTACTTTGATACCAAAAGTATGGTTGACAAGCATTGAAAAGGTGGTGATTCAAAATCTTAAAAATAAGAAAGAAAAAAACTATCAAAGATGGAGGAAATACATACAAGAAAAAAATAACAAAAAAAAAAAAACCATGAAATTACAAGAGAAAAGATTTCACTAGAAAGTTTTAGGTTACTATCGAATTCTTATATAACTATGTTCAAGTCACAACTTGACAAATCATGTCACATCACTAAACACAAGTTACAACTACAAATGTATGAACCAATCATAATACTTCAATATCTATCTCTACTATAGTTAGTACATTAATATGAATAATTATGCATTGTATGCTTAATAATCAAATTTTCATCTCGTCCATAAACACATCATCCAAGAAAAATAAATACCTAAATATAACTTCATTGAAAGGTAGGGTTTCGAAGCACAGAAAACCCTCTACCTAGTGACCCAAAAGTTTGAGCTTCAAGGCAATCAAAGTCAACTACCAGTTGAACCAAAAAACAGGATTTCAAGGCAACATCAAACCTTTGCCGAATGACCAACCAAAATTAGGGTTTTGAGTGAATAAAAACTCACTATAATGTGAACCATCAAGAATCCACCATCACCAAAATTCCAGCAACACTACTCTCTATGTAATGTTCACACAGTGGATACCCATGTGCATGCAAATAGCACATCGAACACAATGGGTATGTGAAGACAATGACTGAAAATACGCTACATATGTCTCACTATAGTAAATGAATGCATTGTAGCACTGACATTCACATATGCTATACTAGTAAAATATAAGTGTCTCTTCAGTCTTCTCTCTAAGATTTGTAACCCTCGTACTAGAAGTATTAATCAGGCTGGAAAGCGAGGGCAAAGCATGGTTCAACCATACTAAGACCAGCGCCGCACAGTCCAACATCATGCCTAGTCCTAGATGGTACCGATCCAAGGTATGACTGATGTCGTGATGGGTTTATGCAAGTCACAACCAACGTGCTTGGCTCGGTGGCACGACCAACCAGCCTGGTAACCAACCAAGTTCAAGCACAATAAGGTCTCAAGTCACAGGTCTAGCCCCATTGCGTGATCACCCAAAGGAGTGGTTTTTTTTTAAACAAGTCATGTAAGCCGGAATCCACTGATGTGACCAATTGCCACTGAGAAACCTCCCCCACCCCGCCAATTATATTTTCACACAATAGACTCCGACAGAGACTGCAACATGTGCAGCATATCACAACCCCTACTAAATATTTATTAAGCCATGTATCATTAAAAAAATCAAGAAAAATTATTTTTAATTATTTTGAATTCTATATAAATAAAGAAAAAGAAATTTATAATTTTCATTTTAAATTTCTTCTTATCTCTCTCCTTCGTGCCCTCCTCTTTTTTCCACCTCCTTTGAAATTTTAATATTTGATATATTGATTTTATAAATATATATTTATTTAATTATTTACTTTAATAATTATAGATTATGATTTACATTTAAGCATATAGAATACAATATAGTATGGGTGTGCCTATCAACTTTCCTCAAGATTAAATTTAAAAATGATATAATTTTTATAACAAAGTAGTATGTGATAATAATATTTTTTTGATTATTTAATTTTTTAAGTTTATTTTTTTAGTTTCATAATGTATTTAAAATATAATAATTATTATATTTATTTAATATGAATATAGATAACAATGATAAACCTGACAAATAATCCGAGTCTAAGACTATATTTTTTTAATAATCTCGACTTAAACCTATTTGCCATTTAAAAAATAAAAAATTAAGCAAGCATTTGTATAAATGTATTTTAAAATCTAAGTATATAGATGAAGAAATAACAAAATATTACATGATCAAAATATATATACATATAAAAATACATGTTAGACTAGACATCTATAAAGACATGTCAATCAATACATAAAAAAATATGATACATTAAATCTAAGACACACACAATTTAGTAGTTGAATCTTTTAAGCTAAATTTAATTCACCTTCGTTGACCCACTTCATATACTACAATGATTTTTAGAGAAAGCATTAACCAAATTGATTATGATCATAAATCTTCCAATTAATTTTCAAGAAACCATAAGATAGTTAATATTATGCATGCATACTTCTAGCTTGTTTATCATATAATTCATAGATCCAAAAATAAAAATGACACAATAAAATATTATAAGTTATAAAAATAATTAATAATTAATAAATTTAAAAAATTTAGTAAAATAATATATGGAGTAGTCACAACGATACATCATTTTCAAGTCTCACCACCCATCATGAAGACTCTAAATAAAAACTTAATAAAAAATTTAAGATTTTTTAAAATTCTACTACCATATGATAATCCTACCATATATGAGTAGATGATGTTATTATTTAATTTAGATAATAAAAAATTCAAAATAAAATATTTAATATCAATTTTAATAATACTTTTAATTAAATAATTATTAATATATTTATTAATACTATTAAAATGAATCATTATATAAAATATTTCATGTTAGATGCAAATATCACATAATTAATTTGATAATACAATGTGAAAATAAAAATTATTTCTTTCACATTAAAAAATAAGAAATTCACTATAATATTTTATGACGTATAAAATAAAATAAAAATTTAGCCATTTATTTAGTTACTGAGCTAAAAAAATTTACAAATAAGTATAGACACTATTAGAATTATACATATCTTATGTTGAATTTATGTATTAACTACCAGTACATAATATTTGACTATGACAATACTAAAAATAATGAACTTATTATTGATAGTTTAGACTCATACAAAAGTTTGTTTTATCAAATTCCTAAAGATTTTCTATAATATGATGAATACGTATTTATCTATGTACACTCACTATTTACATTACACTTTGATACATATATAATATTAATAATATATTTAACAAGTATAAAGAACTGCATTTAGTATTATAATTATTGAAATAAAAAATAAATATTTAAAATATTATTCTTTTATTTTAGCTCTATATTGTTTAGTTGTTCGTATGATCTTATGATTAATATGAAATAAATAAAAAATATTTTGATATACAAATTGATGTACATGAATCAAGTACACCAATCTAATTGATTTATTAATAAAAAATTAACTAACTTGTTTATATATTACAATATTAGATATGATAATAATAGTCAAGTTTCGAATACAAATATAAATATCATATTCAAAGATAATAACTTGTCTATTTAATTAGCTAGAAGAAAATAATAGGATAATTTGTTAAATAAAATCAAACTAACTCAATATTTAAATACTAATTACTACTCTATTTTATTATATAATGATAAGCATAATATGAACAATTTGCTATGATGAAAATTATATCAATTCACGTAACTTATCTTATCTAAAAAGACATATGATCTACTGATCTCTCTGATATATTACAACTAACATAATATCAAAGTTGATATTTTCTATAACAATCAATATTATTTCAGATATGATATCAAAATTATTATTAAATAACATTAAGATAATAATATGCATGAATGACTAAAAAAATTCAAAAATAAGCATTCAGGATAAAACACAAGAAATAATGACAAATTATGATACATAAGATATGAAGATTGAGAATATTAAGTATACTAATAACATCTTCAAACACATTCATGATAATGAAAATTTACATTTGCATCCACAGTATCATCTTAGAGATATCAATTGATCATTGATAATTTTTAATTCGTGTAATAATGATATTATGCTAAGGCTTATTTCTTTTTTCATTTTTTATTTAAATATGATTTATGCATTATTAATGTATTAAATTTTTGATTGCATTTATTATCATTTTTATTTTTGATATTTTTTTTATTTTAATATGATTTACACATTAATTATATTATGATTTTGTTCTATTAATCCATTATTGAAATTAAATAAAATTTTTTATCTTTTATTTAAACCGAACCAAAACAATGTCAAGTCAAGATAGTATCATCACAAGTTAAACTTTAAAATTATATTCAGATTTAAAAGTAATACCCAAGCCCCTAAATGCCAAAAAAAATACAAAAAAATGAATTAGTTCTAAGATTTGTTATCCCTAAGATAGTATCTAAGATTTAGTATCATCACGGGATATTTGACACATCTACCTCATACATCCTAATATTTGTTATCCCTAGTAAATTAATTCTAATACCTTGTTAGAATTCAAAGTCACAAAAAAACAAATACAATGATACACAAAATCTAAAAAAGATACAAAGAAAATACTTATATAATGAACAAATATAATTGGGGCAGCCCACATGATGAGTATTCTCACATCAATATTGCAATAGAATTAAAAAAATTATAAAATCATAAACTACATAATATATTAATCTATTTTATTTGCTTAGCATATTTACAACCTTAATACCTTGAATCTTAATTGAATTACTCATCTTGTAGCTAAAAATAAAAGATACAAAGCTAACAGCTTATTTTTAAACTAATTTCAAAATTATTATGGACATATAATATATGGGCATCGAGCTCTTGTACAAAAATTATTAAGTATACGCTCAGAATTATTTTTGTAGGTACATGCCACACTTCTTAACTTTATGGCAAAAATAAATTTAAATTGACAAAACTATTATGTATGTACATCATAAATCAAATTTATTTGCATCAAATGATCAATAAAAATAATTTCTCAACTAACATAAGGAAAAAAACAGCACAATAAATTTTAGAGATAATATTACTAGCAACATTGTGACAATAGAAAGCAAAAGCACAAAAAAATTTAAACATGAAAATTTACCATACCCTATAAACATGGTGTATTATTTCAAAAGAAATAATTTCATATTATTAACAAACATGAAAATATTATAATTCAATCTTTGACACCAATTTTAGTAGTTAACAAATGTGAAAATTTAAGAAAATTATAAATTATCAAATTTATAAATATTAACAAAGATGAGCATTAAATACATGAGTGTTTAACCGTTACTAATCCACTTAGTACAACATTTTAATAATTTTAACATGGCAATGTATAATAACTTACATGTTCCTTGGTTGTGTCAGATAGAATAATTAGCACATGCTGCTCAACCTTAACTACCATACCAGTTGCACCTTCATGTGCACCTGAAACAACCTTGACATGATTACCAGGTTCAAAAAACTTGCAGATCTCATTTTCCTTCACGGCAAGAGTTTTCTGTAAACAAAACAAATATTTATTTCAAATAAAGTTCAGAATACACAAGACAGATACTTCACATCAGTGTGTGCTAATGATATCTGCCCGCCAAAAAAGGGAGAGAAAATCATTTAGGCAACCCAATTTAATTAGGATGAAGACTGAGTTGTGTATACTACCATAAAATTAATTTTTAATACATTTTGTAACAGAAATTTGTGGCAAGACATAAAAACCATCATATATATATATATATATTTCATGTCCAATTAAAATTAACATTGAATTTGTTGTTAGAAGAAATCTAATATCATAATTAAAACATTCATTTGGTTGTGCATGCAGCTTGCAACATACTGGTAGTAGCATATTACACACTTACGGGAAGGCCCTTCATTTCAGGCCTGATATGAACATTTTCTTCATCAACCTTTTTTATCCATCCCTTGAGATTTTTCAAATCACCCTTAATAACAATAATGGCATCACCCTTCATAAAGTGGCCCTTCTTCCTGCTTGCAAACAATGTTGACATATTAGCTATGTCATCATCCCCATCTCCAGGCTTACGGAACTTCTCTAGCTCATCAAATGTTGGTTTGATGTTTTGGGAACTGACAGACTTCATGGAGACAGTTTTGTACAAGAATCCATCTTTAAATAGCATGCCATCTATATTTTCAAAATAATCACCAGTCATGGGATCTCGTCTTCGCTCTACACGAATATGTAATTCCCTAAGAATGTAAGAGAGAAACTATAATGATAACACAACAAGATGATCAACAAGAATGTAGTGAACCAAGCTTGAAGTAGCACCTAGCTTCATCAACATTCATAAAACGTGGAGGCGGAACAAATGTCTTCCTTTTAACAACTTCCCTGCCCTCCTGCAAAAGAAAAACAATTTCACCTCACATGGTTGGAAATTTTGTAGTCCATAAAAAACAGTTCAAAGGAAATTTTATGATGCATACCAATTTATTTGCAAGAGCTTGCAAGTCAACTCTTGGTATGAGTTTCACAGTGACTCTCTGGCGGACATTATCCACATCTACTACCTTTAAAGAAAAAATACAGCCTTAGTGGCTACAAGTTAAATGTAGCACCATTAACATAAAATGGAAGCACCAACATACCTGGGCTAAGTCTCCTTTATATGTTCCTATCTTCATTCTAACCCAGGTATCCCTTGCAAGATCCACCACTTTGCTTTCAACGGATAGAACATCAGTCATTTCTTTTATTGGTACCAGCTTTATCTGAGAATATATATTGCGCATTCCTTTGCAAGCCTAACACAGGACCAGCAGGATGTTAATAGATAGAAGAAATCCTGAACTTGATAGCAGGACAATCAGGTGCTAATCAAGAAAACATAAACATACACATACCTCCCTCACATGGGCTTCTTTATCTGCTTCAACATATATATAGTTTTTGAGATGATCAAGTGCAATAACTGACCGTATTTGCAACTCAGATCCTTTATCAATGTACTTTTGCATGAGGCATACAGCTGCTTCTCGCTCATGACCAATCTGGTGTTCATTGCCATTGAGTTGAAAAAAAATGGAAGAATTAAAGAGTTAAAAATAAAATAAGTCGCTGGTGTGGTACCATACCGCACATTTCACCATCCATAACTTAGGATCATGAATAGATGGCAAAAGAGCTTGTTGCTCAACATCTGTAGTTTCTTCATCTAACTCTATGCGGCTTGATCTAGCATATCTCTGTTGAATTCTTCTTTCAAGTGCTTCAAAATCTTCTTGTTCATCTTCACGAGGAAGTAATGGCCGCCGATGAAAATCTCTATCATCATCTTCATCAGCGAGATCAGTGGCATCACGAACTATAAACCCTGTTTGTACATGTACAAATTTCAGACAATATAACTACAATGCTAGCAAGCACTCAGCGTTTAACCACATGGTCGCGTGAGTTCCGCGAAATAAGGGGGGTGAACAAGCCCCGAATCAATGTCAACAGCGCCAATAATAGTCCAATTCGATTTTTTTTCGGAAATTAACAAAATTATTGCTCTGTCCCTCTTTGAATACCAAGATTTGGATTCCAGTGCATACAATTAACTACATAATCTAGACCCCTTGATTCTAGATTACCACAAAATCAACCAGGGCATTTCGAGAAAAATCAATCATGAAACTATCAATTAAAATTTGCATGAAGTACCATCTTCGGGCTCTTCTTCTTCCTCATCTTCTTCTTCATCATCCACTTCTGCGATCACATCAAAAAACGAATTCTCCACCATCCTCTTCGTTTTTCGCTTTCTTCTCCCTCCACTGGCATATTCATCGTCGTCATCCTCCTCTTCATCGTCTTCCTCCGCAATGTCATCAATGAAATCAGACCTTCGCCTTTTTTTGTCGAACAGTTCTTCTTCCTCCTCGTCCTGGTATACATCTCCATCTTTATACATCTCCTCGGGCTGGTCTGCGTAATCTTCCTCGACGTCCTCGCTGTCATCGGTTCTCCGATGACTCCGGTTCACCATTTTAACAACTTCGAGTTAAGTCTGACGGCCCGTCCCTCGGCCCCCACAGACGCAACTCCTGTTAGCTGTCCTCGCCGGCAGCTACTTCCTCATGGTCCGACTCCGAGATTGAGAAATTATTCTCTCATTTTTTCAGCGATTCTAATTGTCTTCCTTGGAGTCCATGATCTTGATATTATTGAAGTAGAACAAAAATGTCATGAGAATATAAATATATATTTGAAACAAGATATATTTGAAAATAAAATATTTGATTTAAAAAATATATATATTTGAAATAAAAAAGTCATATTGAAATAAAATCAATTTCTATAAATAAGGGACTCTGTAATTAATTATATTTATATTTTAATTAAAAATTATCAAAAAATAATCAAGTTTTTAATATCATATCATAAAATTGTGGGTCTTTAAGGGTGGGTGGATCACTTTTGTCAAATAATTATCAAAAAATATATATTTGGGTTTGGTCATTTTTTATTAATATTATGTTATGATTTTATTATGTGCTTATTTTTTTTATGCTATACTATTAATTATTTGTATGTGTGTGTAGATGAAAACTAATGGAAAAGAAACACAAAAGGGAAAAGTGTGGAATACATTTTCCTATTTATTAACTTGCTAGAAAAAATAGCAAAAGAGAAATATGTCGAACTAAGGAAAAAAAAAAGAGGTTAATGAGATCATGTGTGCAGAAAAATGAAAATGGAGAGAGAAGCTCTTCTCTCTCTCCTCAATTGCCACTTATGATTAAATACATGACTACTAAGAAAATGCTCAATCTCTTTATTTCTCTCTCTCTCTCTCTCTCTATCTCTCTAATTCCTTGTCTCGTGAGTTGAAAGGGGGTTTAAGATGATAAGCATCGATGGAAGACAAGGAAGAGATATTGTTTCATGGTCATGCACAAGTGTTTAAAAATCAAGTGTTTGTGTTACGAGGCTATTTGTTTTATTGAATTATATATACTTGAATCTTGAACTATATTTTCTATATCATAATTAGGTGCATTTATCTATTGATTTATGCAATTTGTGTAATGTTTAATCTGGCAGTATACTTGTACTAAAATGTCATTTTTTTTTTCATTATGTCATGTTGAAGTTTAAAATGTGTTAGCGACTGTTTTTAGTAGTGTGTGTTCATATTTGGTTGATCTGTGACTATGTGATGGGCAAAGTGTGTTGTGGTTATATGTGCATTGTGTTGGCTTTATAGGTTGATCTTTTCACATTGTGCATCTTCTAAGTTTGCAATTTGTGTACATTTGCATATGGTAGAAGTGTTTGGTTCAATTTGAACCATTACAATCAATCATAATTGGGTTTATTAGTGTTGGGTTGATGTTTAGTATTAATCATTGATATTTGAGATTTGAATCCCAACATGATCCTGCTTCTTTTGTAGATTCAAAAAATAAGATATCCAACTAAAATTAATTTCACTAATTCATATATGATGATTGCAACTGTATGAACTAGTGTAGTTGGCAAGGAAAAACTTAGAATTGTAATCCATATCACTAGGTCATGAATATTGTTCATTATCAATTAGGGTCTATGTAGCTTAAAATCAGAATTTGCAATTTCCCTCAAGACACTCGATCCGAACTTACTCTAGCAAAGGTAACATAAAAAATAATTTACTTTTTTACCTCTCATTATAGTCAGTGATTCTCTAACTTATTTTCACTGACCTTCCACAAATCCCTCCACATTACTTGTACTATTTAATGACCTCATAAGCATCAGGATTATACAAATATCAAGACATGTTAAATATTCTTGAGAACTCATTAACACCCTAAATGTCAAATCATTGCCCAACATGGCTAGACCATAGTCTCTGGGCTCATAGGTCACAATCTAGTTAGGATTCGAAGTGACATGCAAAGTGGCTGCCAGATCATGTCACCAATCTCTCTCCTCACCAACGCTAACTTTGTTGAATAATGAAACACCACTTAGAAGAATAATGTTTCCCTCCATAGCAAAAGTGTCAGCCTTTCCTTTGGCATAGTTTATCCTCGTATGCTCCTCTTAAAGATTCTTTCACTTATGATTGTCGCTTTTGATGTGTCCTACTTAGTCATAGTAGTAACACTTAACCATTGATTTGTTTGATTACTTTCCCTTGGTAGAACAGTCCATTCCCTCGGAGATAAGAATGGCATAATGAGTTTCTTTTTCCCTCCTCCCTACACCATAATTTATCATGCTATTGGAAACAATAATGATGGTAGGGATATCGATTAGAGCTAAGGTGCTCAAGAAGATTAATAGTGCCTCTCAATAGTCGAGAAGTTTAGATGCTTGCAGCTCATCATCCATTTCATGTATATTGGTTGGTTAATCAATACTTGGATAAAACTACCAAAGTGAACAGTCATATCTATAATTATTATCGTGGAGATATGGTAAAAAGTCATCTTTCCAACCTATTTTAACATCTTAGTAGTAGTCTGTAGTCTGGTAATGTGAGGTCATCCACAATTTTGTCATTCATGCTTTTTGGTTCTTGTTCACTGATAACTAGTTTAAATAAATCTCCTATCATTAAAATATTTATCTTTTGTATTTTCTTTGTTGAATAGTTGAACGATTCTAACTTAATCATCCTCATTGAATTATTTTTTTTTCTTTTATCCCAAAGAAAATAACTTCATTGGAAAATCAAATATATTAAATTGCTCCAGAAATTAATCAACCCTTACTCCGATACTATTTATGGGGTAAAAATGAGATTAAACAAAAAATCAATGTCAGTCTTCAATCTATTTTGAATACCCATATATATGTTAAATAATTTTGTTCTTGTGATTGTAAATATTTTCAAATTTTTCTATTAAACAATTACCGAACATAATGAATACCAAATAAATTTTCTTAAGGTTTCACAAATATATTATGACTTATATACATAAATATATACCTATATTAATGTATATATATTATCAAAACCTTGTATTTTTCAAAACCATACCACATTAATGTATATCATGCCCAAAATGCTAGAATACTAAATAAAAAATAAAACACATATTTTAAATAAATGTCCAATATCTAAAAATACCACAATTTCAAAATAGAACTCTAACATGTAATAAAAAAACCTAATTGAAGTTAAACTTGAAGTTTTATTTTTCTTGGATCTAGTGCTTCTCCTTAAATTTGTTAAATTAATGAATAACTTTGAGCAGTATCCACTACACAAACCACTATGAACCTCTACACAAACAACCACGAATCTCCATAAGAGCCTCTAAAAACCTCCACGTGAACAATTGTGATTCTCCACACGAACCACTATGATTCTCCAAACGAATCACGTTCAAAAGTCATGATCAAAAGAAGAAAACAAAAAGATTATGAATTTCATATTAAAAAGAGAAAGCCTTTGACTCTTGAGAGTTTTCAAAAATCAAGTTTCTTCTAAAAATTTACTTTGTATAGACTTTGTTATACTTTCTTCAAAAGTTATGAAAGGTTTTTTAGAAAAAAATCTTTTGTACCACTTTCACAAATGAATAATTCACGTTTTCTTCAAAAATAGGGTAAGTGTTCTAACTTTGTTCTATTGCTAAAATTTATTGTTTATACCACAACAACAAAAGTTCATTAGGTGATTAATTATACACGTCTAATATAAGTCTATATATAAATCTCATATAAATTACATGAGCAGTTTGACCAACCAATAGTAAATTAACTACTGTTTGAGTTATGAAAATAAAATTGAGTCTCATATAGATACTTAAATTCAAGAAATGATATATTTTCTTATGTATAATGATGATATGAATTATCATTTTGTCCACTTAGCATACAAGGTAGTTATTAATCATGGACTATCAGTATAATAGATGGTTCCCTTGAAGTTGTACATTTGATATTCTACTATTGAAACCACACTTATTATGTTCACTGACCGTTCATATTTTTAATTATTTCAAGCACTATGTCAACTATTTATGAGGACTATTATGAGTATACATTTCTATTCTATGACTATAATAGTCATGATAGATGTGAAATAATATGATAATAATTATATTTGAGCTTTTAGTCTAGTAAGCATTAAATTCATAACAATTAATATATGCCTTCTAATGATCTCACCTATAAAAATCATACATGAGAAAATAATTACATGGTTGTCACCAATTTTGAAATTATCATCTTGCATATGTCCAATAACTTATTTGTTACTATTAATCATAGCCAAATTGTGACTCATAAGAATGGTAAAACTTTAGGTTATATGTTTTACATAATTTCTCATATCATTTGAAAACTAATTCTTCTAGAAGATACACAATAGAATAATCATAATTTTATTTATATTTTTGGTTTCATAAGTACCATACTCATATCAATTTAACTAATATAAATTTATAATTTCCACACATAAGTTCATATTATAAAGTAACTTAGAATGGTTGTCATTTCTTTCGATATCAATTTTATAAGAGTGTCTTATGACTTACTTGTTACCATCCACCATAGTCATTATGCATAAACATATTTAGTGTTGGAACCTTAGATCTCTATTCTACTTGACATTCATATTCATTAATATTCAAAATGTAAAAATTTCATAATTATTCCTTACAAAACCATAATCATTATACATATTTATAATAAACTAACCCTAGGCCCTCTAATTAGCATGACATTAGAGAAGATTATACATGAAAGAATTGTAGTATCATCTTGTTGGCTTGAGGGTTTCTAATGATAGTTGATACAAGGATATAGTTCTCAAATCTAATTCCTAATCAAATCTTACTTGTGTTCAGCTTGAATTTGACCCTAATTGGGGGTGACATTCATGCCCTTTGGTGGTAGCATGTTCTTGTTCTCAAATTTAGTTCCTAATCTATTCTTACTTGTGATGAGCTTGAATTTGACCTTGATTGGGGGTGGCCTTCAAGCCTTTTGGTGGTAGTATGTTATTGGCTTTGTTTTTTGAATCTTCTAGCTACCCCTCTTGGAATTCTAAGTCTCCCTTTTATATTATTGGAAGTTCAATCATGTATTCCTAGCAATTTAATAAGTTAAAGTCATGACGTTGTGTTAAAGTCATGACGTTGTGTTAAAGTCATGATAACAATTAATTTTTGAATCTTTTCTAGAGCACAAAATCATGGTGACAAACAATGTCATGACTAAAAAATATTATCTATGGAGTATGAAAGTATGATGGCAAGAAATGTCATGACTAAGAAAAATCCTCTTTGAAGCACATAATCATAGCAGTAAGAGATGCCACAATTATGGAAGTTTCTCTTAGAAAACAAAGTTGTATGGATGAACAACGCTGCAGCTAAGGAAATTTCTTTTTGGAGCACGAAGTGGCAGTTGAAAGAGATGCCACAATAGAAGAAAATATTTTCTAGAATATATAGTCATGATAAAAAAAATATCGTGATGAAAAATTATATGTTATCCTACTTCTCTTTACTTTTATATGACATGAATAAAATTAACAATATATTTATTGATAATAATGTGAGCTACTTATTTATAACATTTATAAATATGGAAAATAATTATAAGAAATATTAGTCCAATTTTATTTTTGTTATGTTCCATTACATTCTTCAAAAACACTGATACATTGTGTGTTCATTTAATTTTGAAAAATGCCATGGATACTTTCATGAATAAGATTTTTTGATGAAACAATGTTTATATTAAAAGCCATTTGATTGTTATGTTTTCTTGATTGGTTGGTTACTAAATTGATAATTCCTAAATATATTACTTTTATTGAATTTTTTTTTGCTTACACATATGGATTATAGCTTATGTGGTGCAATTTTCAAACTATAAGTGGAATCTAAAAATTTGATTTGAGCCTTGAGGTTAGAAGTGGTACAGTAAAGTGTAAAGGATGATATTTTACAATAAAGTAGTTATGGTATACTTATTTTTTTTTTAGTTTGTATTTTAAATTAGTTTTATAATTTTTTAATAAATAGAAATATAAAAAAATGGTAAATAAAGAATATAATGATTATAATTATGAAATTAATATAGATATAGATAATAATAATAATAATCCTACCAAAAGGTCCAAGGCTAAAATTAGATTTTCTCCGATGGTCTTGACGCATACTCATTTGTCACCTAAAAATGAATTAGAGGAACTTTAATATTATGTATACAATATAAATAATAAAAAATAAAAATTCTAGGGGTGTAGAAGAAAAATCAACAAATATTTATATTATAAAAAGATATATACATATAAAAGTACATGTGGCATTATCCATTTTAAGAGGCACGTTGATCAATGTACCAAAAAACATAGTACATTAGATCCCATGCAAATCCAATTGAGACCCAAGTTGGATCTAGTTTAGGTCCAACTTCGTTGACCCCCTATATATACCACAAATAATTTTGATAACCATGATTAAACAAATTATAATCATAAGTTTTTTGATTAGATTTTCAGATGATCCTAGGATAGTCAGTATTATGTAGGCATACTTCCAGCCTTCTTATCATATGATTCCTAAGTCCACAAATATGAATGAGATAATATAATATTATAAGTTAGAAAAATAATTAATAAAAAATAATTTTAGGAAATATAGTTGAGTGGTGTTAGCGATGTTCAATATCTAGACTAATTCGATGGTGCATCATTTGCATACTTCACCACTTACCATATAGATTCAAAATGAAAACTTATTTAAATAATTTTAGGATTTACAGAGATTCTCTATCCTCATGATGATCCTTCCATATATGAGAGTATGCTGTAGATCTTTAAGAAATATGATATTCAGAATAAAAATATTTAATATTACTTTTGATAATGACTCTAATAATGAAATAACTATTAGTGTGTTTGTTAGAACTATTATAAATAGTGTGTTAAGTAATATTTTTCATGCTAGGTATACATGTCATGTAATTAACTTGATAGTATAAGCATGAATGAAAGTTATTTCTCCTACATTAGAAAATATAAGAAATTCACTAAAATAGTTTAGGATGTCTAGCAGACAACAAGGGTTAGGTAGTTTATGTTTGTCTATTGGCCTAAAAAAGATAAAATTCCAAATAGATATAAAATACCATTAAAATTATATATACCTTACATTAGAGTTATGTCTTAACTACCAACATGTGATATCAAACTATGTCAATAGTAAGAACGATAAACTTATTATTAATGATTCAGATTGAGATGCATTAATTTCTTTTATGAAAAATTTGAAGATTTTTTTTGACATAATAAACATGTGTTTGTTTATGTACATTCTATTACTTGCACTGCACTTAGGTGTATACACAATATTATCATTATGTTTAGCAAGTATAGAGGTCACCTTATATTAAGTATTATGACAAATGATATAAAATCAAAGTATTTAAAATACTAGTCTTTCATTCAACTTTGTATTATTTGACTCTTAAATGGATCATAGGGTTAAAGTGGAAGAGGTAGAAAATATTGTAACATACATATCTACATCCATGAACCAAGAATAATAACCTAAAAGTATTATTCCCAAAAAATTAACTATATTGTTTATATATTACGATACTAGGTATATTAATTAAAGTGAGAATTTGAGTATGGACATGAACATAGTATCCGAAGACTATCATGATATGGAGGTCTATCAAATAGCAGTGAGTTATCATAATACTTAAATATTGATTATTGCTCTATTCTATCATATAATAATAATAATAATTTGAATATTTTATTTTTTTCTAGAATAGTATTAGAATATTAATCAACCTATCTCATGCTATCTAAGATAGCACATGATCTACTAACCCTTCTAATATCTAGCATAATATCATAATATTCTTTTTCTATGGTAGACAATGTTATTCTAAATATAAATTGAGACTATGACCAAATGTCTTAGAGATACTTGTATGTAGAAGGACATGAAAGATTTGAGATGTACATTCATGATAAGGTACAAGAGATGATGAAGAATGATGATTCATGGGACATAAAAATCAAGGATATTGAGGCCAGTAACTAGTGATATCTATAGATTCATATATGATGATGATTATCTACACCTGCATTCACACTACCATACCATAGATACCAATTGATATTTCATGTGACTTTTGGTTTTTTCTATATGATTACAATGTAACTATTTATGAGCTATGATTTATTTCTACCATTTTCTTATTTCATTATGATTTATACACTATTATTGTATTATACTTATTATCTTATAAGTTATGTTTGACTTCATTATATTTTAATTTTATAAATATATATCATTCAATGAATATATAATATTTTACTTTTATTTATGAAATGGAATGAATTTTTTATTATTTTATTTGAGTTGAATATGATCGCAAGACATGAATGCAGAATGCGAATGTCTTTTTTTTAATTTTGCATTTCTTTTTAATTTTTTAAATATAATATTTGATAAAAATAATTCAATAATAAATTAAAAATTTAAAAAACATTTTATTTTATTTGAATTTAAAATTTCAACCCAAACATCTAAAACAATACGATTTAGTTCATGCCGGCACAAGCCAGCATGAACTAGCATGACCTAGCATAACCCAACACGACTTGGCAATTTGTAGGCCAATTGGGCTATGCTAGGTATGACATGAGATAACCCATTTGACATGAGATCCATACTATATATGGGTCACTTTGAAATGAGTCATGACAGTATGACATAACCCATTTGACACATTTAGTCTTTATGATGTTAGATTCCTATAATAAGAGTGTGCATATGAAGTGACCATCAAGAATAATTGATGAAGTAACCTAAAAGATATAAAATTATGAACGACTCTTAGTAGAGATAAATTAAAATCTTAGTAGTAATGTATCGAGTAGCTAATTATAAGAAGATAACCATTGAGATGAACTCAATGGTGAAAACCTTTTTATATACCATTAGGTCAAAAAATATTTTTATAACATCCTAACATTCAAGGAAGCACGGACACGGCTCCATACAGCCATGTCCACGTGTCCGACACCTGAACACGTGGACACGGTATAGACACGACATGGATATGTGTCTAATACGTCACGTAGCGTATCATTGATCAATATGTATTCTATACGCCACATGGCATATCGGACAGTTTGGTTGGCTGCCGTATCCATGTCGAGAGTGATCGATATCCGACGACGTCTAGTGGACAACGTCGCCGCATAGGCGACGTTGGCCACTCGACGCAGGCTGTGGGCACAATATGTGGGGAGGCAGGGGGCGGGTGCGATTGATGGAGGCAGGGGGTAGGCATGATTTGAGGGGGGAGGCAGGGGGCGGGTATGATTTGAGGGGGAAAGGTAGGGGGCGGGTGCTATCTGTGGGGAAAGGCAGGGGGCGGGAGCAATCTGTGGGGGGAGGCAGAGGTCAGGCGCCGTCCGTGGGGATGCAGGGCTGGCATAAAATAAAATATTTTTATTTTATAAAATAAAAAAATATATTTTTATATAATATAAGATAATTATAAAATATTATAATATAAAATAAAATAATTATTAATATTATCTTATAAAATAAAATACAATATTTTTATTTTATAAAATAAAAAAATATATATTTATTCTATAAAATAAAATATTTTACTTTAATTTAATTTATAAAATACCTAATATTTATAAAAAAAATAATTTTTATTTTTAATTTTATTTTTTTTATCATGCTATATCCTAGTCGTACCCGCATCCTAGTTTTTTATAATTTGTTGTGTCTCCGTATCCTACCGTGTTGTATCCTCGTATCCATGTCCGTGTTCGTGCTTCTTAGCTAACATTCATTATGTGCCCAACATAATATAAGTTATGCAACTTAAATATCATCACATTTATTAAATAAATAAATCATGAAGTTAAGATTGTCTAATAATTTAAATATTTATTTTACTAAAAATGAGTTATCTTAATATTGTATAACCAAACTATCAATATGATCCCTATATGATCGACATATGAATGAAAGTTCATTTTACTATTTATATGACTCGTGTATTTGTAGATTTTTATTGACGAGATATCCTTATTAATATATTTTTGGAATATCACATAATTGATAAAATTAGACAGCATAATAATGTAACAAAAAGTATTTGGTATTGTTGTCGGAGATTATTTAGTTTGGCTAGTCAACATAAGTTGAATTAATTATTCTTGTGAATTGATAATTTCTTTTTAGTAGTTTATATAGTATTGAGTTTTATAATATTCTAGAATCTAAAAGTTAACTTTTGTTAACTTATTTGAAGTTTGAATGCGGTTGGTTGTATATTGGTTTTGCTTATTTTCTTGGCATTTTATTTTTTTAGCACCATTTTATGAGCTAAAACTTTATGATTGAGCTAATCCTTTAAACCTAGAAATAAAAAAAAAAACTAGAAAAACTTCTGCCATATAAAGAGTTTATGAAGAGCACTAGTAATAATAGTCTCAAAGTAGCAAATGGGCAAGCTAACTAACAACTCATCCACTACTATACCTTGGAAGATTATTGGAAGTCTATAGTGATGGATAGTTATTTGAAAATTCATTTACAATTAGTTGAAGCTAATTACTTTTAGTTGAAGCTGAGTCTTATAAGTATGGTCCAATAACACCATTATAGTAGAAGAGTAGGATGCTAATGGATAACTCACAATGTTTTTGGAGCTATGCAAAACTATAAAAATGAATAGTGTATGCCATGATACAATAAAGTTATGCTTATTTCCATTTTCATTATGTGATAAGGCGTGTAATTGGTTATAATATTTACCATGGGTCTCCATTGAGAGTAGATGACTTAGTAAGGGCCTTACTCACTAAATTCTTCTCAACTCAAATTACATCTCAACTAGACAATAAGATAGGCCAATTCTAATAAAAAAAACATGAGAATTTATATGACACTTGGGACAAATTAAAAGAGTTGTTGAGAAAATATCCTAAACATAGATTTGAGTTATAGATTCAAGCCCAGATCTTTGATAATGGGCTAAAATATATGATAAGGTGCATGGTTGATGTGACTATTGAAGGATCAATTATAAATACAATCTTTGGAGGAGGTATAACACTCGTATGAAGAGCAAAAAATACCTATCAAATATCAATGGATCATTTATTAGGGAGAAGAAAAGTTGGAATATTAGAATTAAATCAGTTCATCACAATTGAAGTAAATATGAAAGTACTTTAAAAAATACTTAGATACCTAAGAAAAAAAGAGAAGCATAATGGACGAGATTACTATTTTACATCTATAATAAAAAAATGATACATATCTTGATTTAATAATAATGTCCCAAAATATCATCATCAGAATATGAGAAATCATAAGAATTTTTTGTATGAAGGTTATAGAGTGGGTTGTAGCATATTGGGAAATCCTCTATAAATATTGGGCAATATGATGAGTTATAATAATCAAGAAAGTTTAAATTTTTTGTCAAATATCATGAAGAGAAGAGAATCCATATTTAGAAGAAAGCATACAAAGAATCATTGTAGAATTGAAAAAAAAGAATGATACCCAAGACTTGATCATCAAAATGAGTTTGAAGAGGAGGAATATAGAGTGTCATCTTGGATACTTGGCATTATTAATAAAGGGAAGATGAGTAAACAAATTTTCAAATAATATGAAAGCAAATCCAAAGAATTGCTCATCAAAATTGCTTAGATGTAAGGAGTTATTGAGGCATTCTGAACAAAAGGATTTTAAAACTTTTGGGGGGTGATAGTGTCATTACTTTCCAAAAAAGTTGGAGCTACGAAGCTACACAGGTATTTTAAAGGATTCTTGAACTTTTGGAGATATCAAGGTCATGACTTTCTCAAAAGTCATGACTCAATCTAAAATTCTCCATGAAGCTGTGATCTCGACCAAAGAGAATATGATACATAACAGATATGCTGTATATGTAATTTGTTTTTTACTTAATAATCTGTTTTTAATATTTTAATGTAAGTGTAGGAAAGGAAATATTAAAAGCCCGGGGATGCAGCAGTAGCACAATAATGGAGGTCCCGCTGTCCGGTCAGCGGGCTGAAATTTCTAGAGCAGAGCCTGGCCCGTTCCATGATCCGACCCGCTTCGGTTAAATGAACCAGATGTTTTATTTTTCATATAAACGATTTGTATTTATTTTTTCGGGTGGCTATTTTTGACCCGGTTTAACTGTTCATCTTCCATCTCCTCTCTCTCTGCGCGATTTCGCGACTGCTGCATACCGTAAGACGTTCTATTTCTTGGTTTTAATCTGTAACGCATAAGCATTTTCTGGTGGAGGTAGCTAGTCATACTGAGCGACTAGCGAACCACGTTATTTCCTGTGTTGAATTCTCGTTTTTGATTCTGTCGTGGATGATGTTTGATTGGGATATATATATTGCTTATTTCTGTGTTTCTGTTGTTTTCTGTTTCTTAATCTCATTACCCGTGGAAGTGCAATTACCCAACAATTGGTATCAGAGCTTGGTTTGGGATTTTTCGAGCAATTGTGCATTTAGGGTTTGAGAATTTTCTGTACAAGCAATATTATGGTGAAAAGGCTGGAACCCTAAACACCACGATTGAAAAATTCAACGGCAGAAATGGGTTTAGTATGTGGCAGATTAAAATGTGAGCGCATTTGAAAAACTTCGATATTTGGAGTCCTCTGGTTCAAGGCTTTGGTCCACACACTGCTGCTACTCTTGGAATAACCGAGGCTGAGGCTTGGAGACGTGAAGAGAAGGCTGTTCACACTGAGGATGCATGAGGGAACCTCTTTGAAGAAGCATCTGGATGACTTGAACATCATCCTCATGGACCTTAAACATGTGGATGCTAAGTTGGATGATGAGGATGTTGCACTTCTACTCTTGGTTTCTCTTCCTCCTTCCTATGAAAATTTTGTTGAATCTCTCATTGTGGGAAAAGAGGAGATTACACTAGAGGATGTTCGGGCTGCCCTACACTCCAGAGAGATGAGGCAAAAGGCTACGGTTGAAAGACTTAAACAACATCCTACTGGACTGGTGGTGACAAACAATAGTCCACAACCTGTTCCATTCAAGAAGAAGAGAAATAAGATTCAGAAGAGGTCAAAGGAGGGCGACATTTGTCACTACTGTAAACAGAAAGGGCATTGGAAAACTGAGTGCCCAAAGAAGAGTGACATTTGTCACTACTGTAAACAGAAAGGGCATTGGAAAACTGAGTGCCCAAAGAAGAGAGCAAGGCTGGAACAACAAGGTCAACCTAACCCCCCACCTGCTGCTACTGTGACTTTTGATGATATGGATGATGGAGAAGACCTTGTGTTGGTAATCTCCACAACGATCCCAAGATCAGATTTTTTGATTCTGGATACTGGTGCTTCCTTCCATATAAGCACTCACTTGGAATGGTTCAGCAAATATGACAAGAAGGAAGCTGGCCATACTGTGGTGGGGAACAGCCAATCATGTAAGGTGGTTGGAATCGGCACAGTCAAACTGAGAACTTGGGATGGCCAAATTGTCTCACTTTCAAATGTGAGATATGTCCCTGAGATGACAATGAATCTCATTTCTCTTGGTGTTCTGGACGATCAGGGATATTCATTCAGTGGTAGAGAGGGAACACTGAATGTTCACCAAGGAGATGATGTTGTACTGAAGGGGCAGAAAACTAGAACGCTATACACATTGATAGGTTCCAAAGTGATAGGGGCTATTGCTGTCACATTCGGAGAGCCAGCATCTGAAGACAAAGCTGAACTTACCAGACTGTAGCATATGCGGCTCGCACATATGGGAGAGAAAGGTATGAAAATTCTCTCTGATCTTAATCTTCTTGTTGGTCATAGAGTCAGTAAATTAAATTTCTGTGATCATTGTGTTTTTTGGTAAGAAACATAGAACTAAGTTCGGTAAAGTCATACACTGCACAAATAGTATTTTGGATTATATCCATGCTGACTGTTGGGGCTCTTCTAGAGTCACATCTCTTGGGGGTGCTCGTTTTTATTTATGTTTAGTTGATGATTACTCCACGATGTCCTGGGTATTCATGATGAAACATAAATCCGAGACTTTTATAAAGTTTAAGCAGTGGGTTAGCTTAGTAGAAAATCAAACACAAAAGAAGGTTAAACTGTTACGAACAGATAATGGTCTAGAATTCTGTTCGTCTGAATTTGAGGAATTCTATAAGGACAAAGGTATTGTGAGACACAAAACTATTAGGGACACTCCTCAGCAGAATGGCATTGCTGAAAGAATAAACTAAACTTTCTGGAGAGAACTAGATGTATGCTCTCTCAATCAGGCTTAGTCAAAGAGTTTTGGGCTGAAGCTGTTAATACAACATGCCATCTGATAAATAGATCGCCACATAGTAGAATTAATTTTAAAATTCCATTTGAAGTGTGGACTGGTAAACCTGCAGATTATTCTAATCTGAAGGTGTTCGGGTGTATTGCCTACTATCATGTAAATGATGGTAAGCTTGAACCTCGAGCACGCAAGGGAATATTTGTTGGTTATGGTGATGGAGTCAAATGATTCCGTATCTGGTCACCATCTGAAAAGAGAGTTATACTCTCTAGGAGTGTTACCTTCGACGAGAGTGTCATTCTAAAACAAGTACCTAGTCCTATTTAGTTACCTGATGTTCCTCAAGCTGAACTTAAGGTGGAGCTAAAATCTGAATCTGTAGCTCCAGGAAGGATGCCTGTTGTTTCTAGACAAACGATAGCTAATCATGAAAATGATGCTAAATCTGTTATAGAACCTGATCCTGAAACTGCACCTGAAGAGTCTATTCCCTACTGTATTGCAAGGGATAGACAAAAGAGGGTGAACGCACATCCTCCTCTGAGATTCGACTTTGATGAGTTTGTAGGATTTTCCCTACAAGTTGCTGAAGAAATTGACATTCCTGAACCATCCTCCTTTAGGAATGCTGTTAATTGTCTTGAGTCTGAGTCATGGTTAGTTGCCATAAATGAAGAAATTGAATCTCTTCACAAGAATGGTACCTGGATCATTGTACCTAAACCAAAGGGAAGAAAAATAGTATCTTGCAAATGGATTTTCAAGAAGAAAGAAGATGCCTCAATTGCTGGTGGTTTAAAGTTTAAGGCACGTCTAGTTGCAAGAGGGTTCAGTCAGAAAGATGGTGTTGACTACAACGAGATATTCTCTCCTGTAGTTAGACATACCTCAATAAGAGTGCTTCTAGTATTAGTAGCACATCAAAATCTTGAACTTGAGCAACTAGATGTCAAAACTATTTTTCTTCATGGAGATCTTGATGAAGAGATCTTCATGAGCCAGCCTGAGGGTTTTGAGGTATCGAGCAAGGAAACCCATGTGTGCAAGCTTTTGAAGTCCCTTTATGGACTTAAGCAGTCTCCCCGTCAGTGGTACAAGAGATTTGACTGTTTCATGACTAGTCATGAATACAATAGGTGTGACCATGACTGCTGTGTTTATTTCAAAAGGCACAAGGATGAGTCATATATCTACTTGCTATTGTATGTAGATGATATGCTTATTGCTGCCAAAAATAAATCTGATATTCAGGAACTAAAAGATCTCTTCAATTCTGAATTTGATATGAAAGATCTTGGAGGAGCAAAGCAAATTTTAGGTATGGAAATATTCAGAGATAGAATTAAAAGAAAATTATTTCTTTCACAGAAACAATATATTCAGAAACTTCTATCTAGATTTGGAATAACTTCTTGTAAGCCTCTGTCCACACCATTTGCTTCTAACCTCCATATGACATTAGAATGTTGTCCTCAATCTGAATCTGATAAGGAACAAATGTCTAAGGTTCCTTATTCTAGTGCTGTCGGGAGCCTCATGTATCTCATGGTGTGCACCCGACCTGATATTGCTCATGCAGTAAGTGCAGTGAGTAGGTTTATGATAAACCCTGGTCAAGAGCACTGGAAAGCTATTAAGAGGATACTTAGGTACCTCAAGGGACTTCTGATGTTGGTCTGATATTTGGTAATGAATCTGAACTCTTGCTGGTAGGATATTTTGATTCTGACTATGCAGAAGATGTTGACAGTAGATGGTCTATGACTAGTTATGTCTTCACTGTATGTGGTTCGGTAGTTAGCTGGAAAGCTACACTGCAATCTTCTATTACTTTATCTTCTACTGAAGTAGAGTATATGGCTCTGACTGAAGCTGCGAAGGAAGGGATATGGCTGAAAGGTTTTCTCAAGGACCTTGGTCTTTATGAAGAGGTTGCAATAGTCTTCTGTGACAATCTCAGTGCTATTTGTTTAGCAAAAGACCAAGTGCACCATGAGAGGACAAAGCACATTGATGTGCGATATTATTTCTTTCGATCTGAGAAGAGGGTACAAGTAAAGAAGATTACAACTTCTGATAATCCAGCTGACATGTTTACCAAACATGTTACTCTGAATAAGTTAAGACACTGTCTTGACTTACTGAACATATCAAATCAGATGTAGTCTTTTTGGACTAACTGTTTATAGAGAGTGTCTCTCTATCTGTATGCAAAACAAATTAAGGTGGAGATTGCTGTATATGTAATTTGTTTTTTACTTAATAATCTGTTTTTAATATTTTCATTTAAGGGCAGGAAAGGAAATATTAAAAGCCCGGGGATGCAGCAGTAGCACAATAATGGAGGTCCCGCTTCGATTAAATGAACCAGATGTTTTATTTTTCATATAAATGATTTGTATTTATTTTTTTGGGTGGCTATTTTTGACCCGGTTGAACTGTTCATCTTCCTTCTCCTCTCTCTCTGCGCGATTTTGTGACTGCTGCGTGCTGCATACTGTAAGACGTTATGTTTCTTGGTTTTAATCTGTAACGCATAAGCGTTTTCTGGTGGAGGTAGCTAGTCGTACTGGGCGACTAGCGAACCACGTTATTTCCTGTGTTGAATTCTCGTTTTTGATTTTGTCGTGGATGCTGTTGGATTGGGATATATATATTGCTTATTTCCGTGTTTCTGTTGTTTTCTGTTTCTTAATCTCATTAACCGTGGAAGCGCAATTACCCAACAAGATATGATGTCATGACACATAACAAGGCTATAATCCCAAAAGAAGTGCATACCAAAGTTTTACTCGAAGATGAGAAAATAGGAAAATGAAAAAATATATGAGCAAATGAAGCTTACATAAGTAGTAGAGAGAAACAAATGAATCATAATGAAGCTAAGGTTAAGTTTTCGCTGAATCTTTCATTTCTTCAATCATTTAGAAAGGAGAAATTAGATGCATACTTCAAAAAATTTTTTATTATATTCAAAGTTAGAAATGAACATACCATTTATTGAAGCTTTAGCTCAAATATCGATTTACATTAAATTTATAAACAATATAATGAGTTGTAAGATAAAATTAGATACATATACGTCCTTGAATATGACTGAGAAGTATAGTGTGATAATTAAAGAATCTCAAAAAGCTTTACTATACTTTGATCTATTAGAGATCACACTTTTATAAGGTAATTTTACAACTTGGGATCAAGTGTCAACTTGATGCCCTTGTCAATTCTATAAAGATTGAATCTTAATAATATTACTTCAATATCTCTCTCACTCCAAATGATGAATTAGACTATCAGACACCTAGATAGAATCATCAAAGGTGTATTTATCAAGGTGAGTATATTTATTTTTCTAGTAGATTTTATTATATTGGATATGGAGGTAGACAACTATAAACTATTAATATTGGGATAATCATTTTGGCTATAGGACAAGCTCTTATCTATGTCAAAAAGAAGAGTTCACTCTTTATGTCGGTGAAAAACAAATAAAGTTTAATCTTTACAATAACTTAAGGGGTCTATATGAAGATGTAACTAAGTATTGGAGAATTAATAATCTCTCTCATACCATAATGTAACAAAAAGTAGATTTCTGGTTGAAAGATTTATAAAAGACTACTAATTAAATGAAGACGAAGATTATGAAACAAATGAATAACTTTAGAGTTGTAATATTGATGAAGACGAGAAATATGAAGAGGAAGAATTATATTAGAGCTATGAAAATGAAAAGAATATAATAATGTGATTGATATGAGGTTGCAATATTCTTCAAAGTCATAACATTTGAAGAGTCTTATATTGAAAACTCTAAGGAAGTTGAGGTATCAATGGAGAAAGATAAAGCTGAGATTGAAATCATAGAGGAGTAAATCAAAGAAAGACCATGGCTGTGCATTGTGCCATGACTATGGTATTACATAATAAAAATGACAAAAGAAAGCTTGAAGACAAAGCCATGACTAATACCAATGTCATAAACTCAGAGATACTTAATGAATTACTCCATTAGAAGCTTAAAGATAAAGTAATGACTATACATAATGCAATGGCTTTGGAGATACATGAAGAAAACAAGGAAAAACTTCAAGAGAAAGTAGCTTTTTCAATTATAGCCATGAATTTGGAGTTACAATAAAAAAAATGATAAGGAAATGCTTAAAGGCAAATCCATTGGTAGTACTCACTACCATGACTTTGGGGATCCAAAATGAAAATGGACAGTATAGTGAATGAAGAATAAGTCACAATATTCACTAAAATTGTGGTTTGCAAAGAGAAAATAGCCCAAGAAATAAGTATAGTTGAAGCATGACCAAAGAAAAAAACTAATAAGAAATATGTAAAATAGTATACTAAGAAGGTAGCATAGATGACAAGATAACAAAAGCATGAAACCATTGTCACTTTACAATGTCACAAATTTTGTTTTATAGAAACATTAGGTCTAAGTCATAATCATTGATAGTATTGTGATTTTGTGTTACATAAAGATTATGATGTAGACTAGAGTTGTGATCATTTTCTAGAGTCACAACCTCAAGCCAAAAATATGAAGGTCAAAGTTATGACCTTCTTTTAAATGTTGTAACTTCCTACTTAGATTAATACAAGGTTGCCTGAGTATAAATGTTGAAGATAAAAAAAATTTTACAGATCTTTCTTTTTTCTTCTTGTTCTCCCTCACATAACAAAAAAAGTCATGACAACCACCAAACCCTAGGGGTGAATCTAACACTCCCCAGGGGTTCAAAAAGCAATCAAGAGATTAGCAAAATTAATGTAATCTCTAAAGTTGGAGGGCATGACTTTCAAACTCTCCTTATATAGGGCGAATTCAATAATTTATACCAAAATAGCACAAATCTAGGATTTGTGTAAAATGAGATGTGTGATATGACTAAGTTTTTAATTAATAAATGATTTTGTTTGTTTTATTTTTTGTTATGGATATTAATGTATAGTGATTATATAGAACTTAAACTATGATTTTAACTATTAGTAGGTTTGTGCTAGATTATCATGGTGGAAAGTGATTGATAAACCATGAGGTTCACTTACATATATAATAGGAAGGAAGTGAGAATCCTTCCAACTGTAATGCATGAAATAAATGTGTGCACATCTATTGTACACATCTTTAAAAAATTAGTTCTTAATTAGGATATATGCTATATAGAACATTCTTCTAAGTGGTTCACCTTTAGTATGAGAGTTGCATCATCATTGAGAAGGATGGTGATAGACAATCCTTAGAATATGCATAAGTATATTATGACTCAAGTGGTGGTAATAATACTTTGTGAGTTATTTTTACTTATATGGTTCCCACTAGTAAAATTTGAAAGAATCATATATTAATTGTGTGATATGACACAAAATTAAAAGTGTAAATGATTACAAATCATGTCACAGAATTGAGTCGAGTCATGACAACTATTATCACTTTCTTATAGTACCAAAAACTTACTATTCCAGGCACAACACCAAAAGCTCATGCAATGAATATCTATGCCTAATATAAATCAATAAGTATATGGATCGAACAAGTAATACAATGGATATAAGTCTATATATCAATCTCACAAAAATTATTATGTAATTTAACCAACTAATAGTGAATTAACTACTTCTTAAGTTGAGAAGATAAACTTAGTTCTCGGATAGTTACTTAGACTCTAGGATTACTATACTTTCTTTGTATGATGAAATCTTCTTTTAGATTGTGGTAATGTCATCCTTGATTGTTGGATGAAGGGTAGGAAGGTGGGAAAAATCCTTTGCTACTCTGGCATACAAACTAGTTATCAACCATGGACTATCCCTATAATGAATGCTCCCCTTGTAGTTGTACCTTTGGTATTCTACCATCAAAACTACACTTTTTATTCACAAGTTACATTTCTACTCCTTTTAGGCAATATGTCAACTATACTTAATGATTACTTTGAGAATGAGATTCTATTATCTGGCCTCTATTGTCATAAAAGATATAAATTAATATGGTAATAAGTATTTCTGAGCTTTTCATCTTCATAATTATTATACTCACATCAATTAACATACATATCCATAGAAATTTCACATAGAATTCATACAAGATGAAATGACCACATAGACATCACCACCTTATGAAATATATCAACTCATGTGTATCTCATGACTTACTTGCCATCATCTAGAATAGTCAATATATGATTTCTAAGAATGATGAAATCCTAAATTAGATATTCTATATGGCCTCCACATCATTTGAAGTCTAATTATTCTAGAAGATGCATAATTAAATGGTCATACTTTTTTTGTGCTTTTGGTTCAATAAGTGTCATACTCACATTGATTTAACTTGCATAAATACAAGATTTTCTCACATATATCCATCACATGAGATAGAAATAGAACGGATATCACTTATTATCGATGCTAACTTAATGCATGTGACTTATGACTTGCCTATTATTGTCCATCATGATTAACACACATAAACTTATATGACGGTAAAACCATAAATCTCTAATTTAAATAATACTCATATCAATCAACATTCAATGAATATCAAAACTATAATTATCCATTGGAAAACTATATTCATCATATATATTTAAATAAACCTATACTAGATTTCAAATTAGCTTAACATTGAGAAAGATTTTATAAGAGTGGTTTTAAAATCATCTCAACGAATCAAGTGTTCTCAATGATAACCAACATTATGATCTACATCTCATATCTAGTTCCCAATCTTTTTTTGTTTGTGTTCGACTTGATTTTGCCCCTAATTAGGAGTGACATTTGCATCCTTAATTTTAGCTTATTTTTTGGTGCATCATCAATCAATACTAAAACTTATTCGAATTGTGATTTTCCTACCATCTCATGAGTTTCCTCAGTGATTCATTCATATTCTTCATATGGAAATATCATGGTATCAGCAACAACTATTACAACTTCATTAAAACTTGTATTTCCTTCTTTTTTTATTAAGACTGAAAAATATTGTGATATCATAATATATTTCATCTTCATGACATACAATAACTTCATTTTGTTCCAAAATGTCATCTAATTTTTTATTTTCCCCCCTTTTTTAGGTAAATGATCATCTATGAAATCCTTCTATATGGATTCTATATTCTATTTTTCTATTGTATGGATGAGATTATCTATTTTCAATAGTTTTTCTCATCATTAATTAGAATCTATAAACTCTCATCTTCAAGTCAAATATATTTATCAAGTCGGGAAAAATAGTTGTCCCAAAATCAATAGTGAACATGAATTTTCCTAGAGGTGTCAAACGGGCCGGGCCGGGGCGGGCCGGCCCATTTTTTTGGAGCACAAGCATGCTTTCATGCCGGGCCAGGGACGACATGGTTTAAAAAAGCCAAGCCCGGCACGGCAGGCCGTGCCGTGCCCGCTCGGGCCGGCCTGGCCCGTAAGGCCTGGCCCGGCCGTTCGGGGCAGAAATTTTTTTTAAATATTAAAATATATTTAAAATTTTAGATATTGTATAGTATTATATATTTATAATTTTAAAAATATTAAAATTAAAAATTTATTAAAAAAACAAAGTTTAAATTTTTTTTGTAATATCAAATTAGTTTAAAATTTATTATAATTATTAATTATATAATAAAGTTATTAATTTTTAAAAGAAAAATTAAATATAAAAAAAATAAATCAATACATTATGTTAGTAAAAATAAAATATTAAAAAAAACATAAACAACACAAATGAAAAATTACCAATCATCCATTTGAAACCGAATATCCGAACCAAACAAATTACAGTTTCAACACAACGTACAAATAAAGAGTACAATCAATAAAAAAAACATCGAAAACAAAAAACAGAAGATCATCATCAATCGTCAATCGGCATATCATGAGAATCATCAGCCACAATGATAAGATCAGTATCATATGGATCATCATCGATAATCAACTCCTCCGCCATCGTAGTGGATGTGACTACAGTCCCTGTCCCAGTCCCAGCTCCAGCACGATCATGGATGCTAAACCTCGAATCCTCCTAATCCTTCAAACAGGCCAAGGCCTCAACAATATCTGGACGTAATCTTGATCTCCTATCTGAAATCACGTTCACTGCAACAGAAAAAGTAGACTTCGATGCTACGCTCGACACCGGAGGAGTCAGTAGATCCCGTGCCATCCTAGATAGCACCGGAAAAGTGGACTCATATGATTTCCACCACTGTAATAAATCAAGATTCTTAGTATTAGAATGTGATAGGATCGAGCAGTAATCGGTATCTAAGTACCGAGACAGCTCGCTCCTATGTGATGGTCCACCCCTACGTTTTCCCCTCGCTAGCTGAATGGAAAAATCATCATCTCCGAATAATGTATCAATGTCCGTAATTACAGTCTCACTACCACCACCACTAGTATCGTAATATGTGAAAAGGTCAGTCAACTTCTCGTTAATGAAGCCTTCAGGTGGGTCTTCCAGGTTCATGCACGAGAAAATGTAAGTCAGGGTATTTTCTACCCCTTCCACCTTAACCCTAGGGTCCATGCATACAGCAATGCAATAAAGAGATGGAACGGTGGACCAGTACTTCAAGTACTTGGTTTCCATCTCTGCAACCATATGGCTATGTTTCGGGTCAGCTCGATACTTCCTAAACATGCTACTAATGTTGCATATGCATCGGAGTGCAATGCAAGTGGTGGGCGTATAAACCGACGAATACATGTTCATCGTGTCATAAAAAATCTTCTGGAATTTCATAAATGAAATTCCTGAAGCCCAGTCAGTGTCGTCAATAATAAGTTCGGACTCTTACTATTGACGTAATAGGATATCACGTATTCGTATCCAACACATGATTCTAACATCAGGTAAGTGTAATTCTAACGATGTCTCACATCCGATTGGAATTTCTTTTTATTAAGATTCACAGACAAACAGAGACTACCAAACTCGTGTTGTCTGCGAGGAGTGCGAATATATTTTAGTGCATTACGTATATTATCCAACGCGGGGGAACACACCTTCATACACGCTTGAACAACCAGGTTAATCACGTGACACATGCATCTGACATGAAAGATCTCTCATAATGGTGCGTCTCTAATATTCCTAACAAACATATTGATCTCTACTCCATTATAAGATACGTTATCGAATGTGACACTAAAAATTTTATTTTGAATTTTATATTCCCTAAAGATTTTCATCATACACTCAAAAATGGCCGGGCTATCATGAAGATGAAGAATCTCAGTGAATCCTAAAATTTTTTTATTGATTGTCCAGTTAGAACCTACATAGTGACTCGTGAGACATGCATAAGAAGAATCATCGTGACTTGTCCATAAATCGGACGTCACGGACACCACTCCACTATATGCCATAAATTCCTTAATTATTTTTTGTTTTTCTAACTTATATATCTTTAGTATATCATTCCTAGATGTGGACCTAGGAATCCTATGATAGGCAGGTTGAAAATATGTCTGCATGATGCGCACTACCCTTGGATCTTCCGAAAATCTGATCGGAATACCCATCAATGTGATAAGTCTGGCTATGCCATCACTACCCAACTCGCTAGAGTATATAAAGGGAGTAAACTTTGAGACTAAACTCGATCCAGTCTCAAAAAATGCAGTGCCAAGTTGGGTTTGCCTAGGATCTAATGGTCCATGTTTTTTGGTACATAATTCGGCATGTCTCTTAAGGTGCCCAGTCCCAAACAAACTCTTACATGTTAAAAGTCTCATACAATATTTGCACTGTGCCATTTCTTGTTCCTCACACCTAACATTTTTTTTGTGTTATTATATAAAAATGAGTCCAAACTACAGAAGACCTCCTAGTTTTTTGTTTTTTAGAAGTTTGGGTTGAGACGACTGGAGAAACCAAAGTTTCAGCAGCCTCAGATCTCTGTGTAATATTTTCATTTTCTAAATTTAAATATGTTTCCGTTGTATTTGTCATTTTTTATGATTTTTGTTTCTAAGAATAGTTTAATAAAGACTAGATGACTGATTTTTATTTTTCTTAATTTTGGTATAGAGAGAGAAACTATAGAGAGATAAAGTTAAAAAAATCATAAATAAATTACCCGGTAAAAACAGTGAGGTCGGTCACGTGCACGGTGCACCACAATCAAGCTCTAATATTCAAAACTCAAGTCGAGATTCACGAAAATCCAAGCCGAATGCCAAAATCCCGAGGCCCGAGAGAGAAGCAAGATTTTTGAGAGAGAAATAGAATGATTTGAGAGAATTTATGTTTTTGAAAAACATAAATGTTAAATGGAGGGGGGTAGAATTTATAGATTAAAGATATTAATTTTTTATCAAAAAAATATTTTTTTTTTATTTTTTTGAATTTTTTAGGGGGCAGAATCATGAGGACCGTTGGATTCTGCCCCCTAGCCGTTGGAGGCGAGATCCAACGGCTGAAAATATATTTTATTATTATTATTTTTTTCCCGTTGAGGGATCTTGGTCGGTTTAGGCCTCGTGGAAGTGGGACCGAGGGTCAGGTCCAATCAGACCCGCCCGCGGTCTTTTTTGTGGGAGGGGCGTGGGTCTTTCCCGGGGTAGTTTGTGCCCCGTAGGCAGTAGGCTCGAGTGACACCGGCATGGGACGAACCCGTGCCGGTGTGCCGTGCCATGGGCCGATCCGTGCCGGGTCAGGCACGACACAGCACGGCTCGTGCCTAACCCGGGCACGGTTTTTTCTCCTGCCGGGCCGGCCCAGGCACGACCAAACTGTGCCGTGCCTCGTGCCGGGCCGGGCCGGCCCGGCCCGGTTGACACCTCTAAATTTTCCTTCATGTCCAACACCACAAAACTAGTAGGGAAGTTAAATTCTTTAAAATTTTTACTAGCACATTTTCAATAGTCACCCTCAGAAACTTGATTGAACTATCAACCATCTATAGTTTTATTTAACCATCATACAATGGATAATAAATTAAGTTTATATTTACTCACAAATCACATAATACTTTCTGGAAGGTATGCTTCCTAATAACATATGGAATAGTAAAATTTCTTGATCTTTGAGATTTCTTAGAAGTTTACATTGAGTAATCATGCTTCACTTCTTAGACATACTTACTATTTTATAAGTCTCCATTTTTTTGATACTCATGATATTTTTCATAAATTTTACATAATATGACACATATGATAAAGATTTAGTGAAAGAATTTTTGACTTTTAGTTCTCTAAAAATGTTAAAAATTTAGTGAAATTTTTTTATCAAACTTCCCCTTTCTTAACTATAATGCAAAATGAAGTTTATGTTGGAGAGAGTATTGACCATCTACATATTACTTCATGATATACAAGAAAGTATATCAACTCTATAGTCTAAGTATATATTCAAGAACCCAAGTTGATCTTCTCAACTTGAGTAGTAATTAATTAATTATTGGTTGGTCAAACTATCAAAACAATCATTGTGGGATCAAAAGTTGGACTAATGTCCATTATATTACTTAAATGATCTACATACTTATTGATTTTTGTTGGGAATAAATACTCATCTAATGAGCTTTTAGTGTTGTGCTAGAAATAAAAAGTTTTTGGCACTGTAAGAAAGTCATTAAAAGTTTTTAGTACCTTTGTTTGGGATTATTTTTAGTTTGATTAAATTAACTTTCAGTTGACCTAACTATCTTTAAAATAGGTAGTTCTATTTCTAGTTGTTTAGATATCCATTATTATTTAACGCTTGTTTTTGTTTTTGCTTATTTATTTTTTTAACCACCAAATTTTTGTAATGAATATCTCTGATTGAGCCAATACCTTTAGACTCAATAATTGAGAGAACAAAAACATAGAGAGAGAGAGAGATAAGAGAGTTATCATGGAAAATAATTGTAGGTAAGAAAATAACTAAGCATGTACAAAATAAGTTGTTCAGTATCTTATTTACTTTCGAATCTTATGAGATTGTTGGAGGCCAGCATCGATAGACAACTATTATGAGATCCAAATGCAACCTATAGAAGCAAGTCATTTCAAGTTGAAATCAATCATCATAGTCGTAGTGCAATAACATCAATATGAGAGATATTTTTTGGAAGACTCGAATAGTCATGTCATGACATATTTAGAGTTGTGTAACACTGTTAAGATGAATAGAATTAGGTTGGATATGATAAAATTATGATTATTACTTTTTTTTGAGGGACAATGCATGGAGCTGGATCCAATGATTATGTAGAGAATATGTTGAAAGCTAGTATAAACTTTTATAAGATTTTCTAACCAAGTACTTCTCACCTCATATCACTTCTCAACAGAAGATGTAGATTAGTTAGTTCATGTAAGAGGAGCAAGAGACATTGTGCTATACTTAGGATCAATTCAAAGATATACTAAGGAGGTTCCTACAACATGGATTCAAGTTATTATTCCAAGCTCATACATTCTATAATATATGATGATGTGTATAATTGGTATAACTTTAAGTTATTCTATCATAAACAAGTCATCCATGGAGGGCATATTTTCTATTTGGAGAAATAACTAAGAATAATTACCAAACTTTGAATGTAAGAGCAAGTAGAAAGAAACAAGATGAAGTATTAGAGTTGGATAGACTAATGGTGATTGAGGCAAAGCTAGATGTATTTTCCAACATGTTTATAGCCCAACATGAAAAAATTATAAGCATTAAAAAATGGAAGCTTTGCAATATCAAGAAGTTACCAATTTTTATTTGATTTATTAAGTGAAAAAAATTAATATCTATAGAAAAGTGGGTATATTTTAAGACCCAATAATAATAACCATAAATATTATCATTCTAACATGATAATTCAAAATAATTTACTGCATGATAGCAGAGTATCCCTTTAGTTCCAATTTCAATGAGCCTAATGGAGTAGAGAATATATATTTAAAAAGGATAAAACTGATATTATGTCAAATGTGGCAATATTAGAAAATCTTTAGAAGCAACTTGATGGGATACCAAATATAATAAGCTTTAAGTTCCAATTTCAAAGAGCCTAACGGAATAGAGAATATATCATTTGAAGAAAGCATCCTTGCACTACTTTATGAGAAAAATATGAAAAATAATACACAAAAAAAATCAAATGAGATAGATAAAAAAAAGGATAGATCACATGAATATGATAATGAAGATTATTGAGAATCAAATTAGTTAATTATTACTCATAATAAAGGAGAAGAATGTCAATAAATTGCTTTGCAATACCAATGCAAAACTAAAGAGATGCATGTCTTTAATACTCAAAAATAATAAAAAAATATAAAAGCATAAAATAGAAGAAAAATTCAATGGGGGAGCTGACGAGGAAGATGAAAAGGTCATTCACAATGTTATGAAAACCAAAGTCCCAAGCACTTAGCATCTTAACACTCTCTCCAATGCTATGAAATTTCCAATGTCAAACCATTACTAGTCCCAACTTTTCAACTCACGACACTAGCTATTACAACTAAAGAAGTGGAATTAGATGAGGAGAGCAAATGAACCAAAGTAACTAACAGAAAGATGATGTATCAAATAATAATTATTTCTTTTAGATTTCATAATCTTTACTTGCGTGTGTTCCTAATCTAAGTCTCAATAATAACTAACATTAGAATCTAGGTCTCAAATCTAGCTCCTAATCTTTTCTTACTTATGTTCAGCTTGAATTTATCCCTAATATTGCATAGAATTTCTTGCCCTTGATCTTAACTTGTTCTTTGGTACATCATCAATTAGTAGTGAAACTTATTCTAGTCGTAATCTTTCTACTATCTCAAGAGTTTTCTCAATGATATATTCATATTCTTTATATGATAATGTTGTAGTATTAGCAAGATTTGTCACAACTTTATAGTAGTCTATAATTTTTTTCTATCATGACTTTTATAAATTTCGGGACATTAGAACAAATTTCATCTTAAAGGCATAAAAAAACTTATTCTTGTTCCATAATATCTTCTAATTATTTAACTTTTCTCTTTTCTTTTGGCCAATAATTGTCTAAAAAATCCTTCCATATAAATTATACTTTCTATCTTTTGACTATACTGATGAGGCTATCTATTTTATAATATTTTGCTTATCATCATCTAGAATTTGTAAGCTTTTATAGCGTTTGAACTTTTCTTATTCTTTGCCTATATGAAATGTAAATTCACTATTTTTCACATTAATCAATATTTGTTTAGTTGTCAAAAATGATCATCCTAAAGTCAATTGTACATATGAGCCTTTCTCCATATCAATTACCACAATCTAAATGATAAAGATAAATTTTCTAAACTTCTTAGTACATATTTAATGATCCCCCTTAGAAACTTGATTAATCTATCAGCCATTTGTAGATAAAAAAATTTAAATTATCTCACCTAGATTCAACTTTCATATAATGGATGGTGACATCAAGTTACTACTTGCTCACAAATCATATAATGCTTTCTAGATGCTATGCTCCCCAAGAACACATGGGATAATAAAATTTTTAGATCATTGAGTTTTCTTAGGAGTTTATGCTCACAAATTAGTAAGTCTCAAATTTTTTTTTGCTATACATGATATCTTTCATAAATTTTATGTAATGTGATTATTATTTGACAGAGATTGAAACAGAAGTTTAATTGTTTAATAATAAGATAACTCATTTTTAGTAATATGGATACTCTGATTGTTAAATAATGTTAGATCATTTGTTTATTCCTTCAATCTATGTGATGTTAATTAGCTCAATAAATATTTTTTTGTACACATAATGAAAGTTAGGATATTGTGCAATGACCCATTGTCAAAGGTACTTTCCTCATAATTATTACCTTAGCACATCATGACTAAGATAACAATTCATCTTTGTATGAGATTTATTCATAATTTCATATTTTTAGGAAATTTCATAAAATACTTTTAATGGTTACTTCATATGTACATACTATTTCTTCAATATTCATTATTTTAAAGACTAATGATCGATATGATTCATAAGTATTTATACTTTTAGTTTCATAAGTATCATACTACTATAATTAATATATATTTCTCTCAAATTTTATTAATGAGAAGTATATGAATAAAAGTAACTCACAAGGATTGTCACTATTTTCTGAGTCACAACTAGAGGTATCAAACGGGCTGGCCTGACTCATTTTTTTAGGCCTGATCGGGGCGGCGTGTCATGCCAGGCATGACACTCTATAGTATTGTGTCATGTCTGGCATGAAACAATTTCTTGGAGGGTAGGCCTAGCATGACATGTGGCCAGGAATCTACCCGGGTTTGGGCCGGTTTGGGCTAAGTCGGTCGGAGTGGTTCAGGTTAGGTCAAGTCTTTTTTTAAAAATTAGGGTTTCGAGCAGTATGCTGCCATGCTGCCATTGCACATCGGGCAGGCCGAGCCATCGCTTATCAGGCATAACTGTGTCGTCCCCTGCCAGGTGTCACTCGGTGCAAGGTCCTCTGTGCAAGGCACCCATGTCGTGCCTGGCATGGCACGTGGGTCAAAAACCCTCAGCATGGCATGACATAATTCATGCCGAGAGTTCTCCCAATATGGGCTCAGGCATGGCACTGTAGCATGTCGTGATGGGCTTTGGACTGGGCCCGGGCTGCCCGGCCTATTTGACACCTATAGTCACAACAAACTCACATAGTCCTGAATATTATCTACAACTATCATCCTTGGTGATGACTGATGATACAACTCTCACACTAAATGTGAACCCTCTTTGGAAAATTTTCTATATAACATTCAACCCCATTGAGAACTATTTCTTTTAAGAAATGTACATTGGATTGACATGTAAAATTATTCATAATTTTGAGTTCATAAGCCCCATTTTGCAGTAATTATGATATCCATATTTTGGGATTCAACATATAGGTTTAACTTGTGCATTACAATCAAAAAGGGTGTCACTTCCTTTCCTATCATATATATGAGTTATATTTGTGGTTTAGCTATCACCATTCACCATGATAATCTCGTACAAATCTAAAAACAATCAAACTATAATTCAAGATTTATTTAGTCACTATCCATCATTACCCTTATATAAAATAAATAAAACTATTCATACATTCATAATTAAAACCAAATACAATACATAATTTAAATTATACAAACCCTAGACCATACTAGTTTGGTAAAATTTTCAAATATATCTTTAGAGGAGAAGTGTTTGAGATCACACCCCACAACTCTATGTATTAGTATAAATCATGCATCTTTTGCTTGCTTCTAGAACTTCTATAGAGTATAAAATTTGTCGATAGGATTTGTAATTATTGTGACTTTTCTTATGGCAAGAAGGTGAATGAAAAGAAATGAAAGAGTTTTTTTTTTGAAAATTATGTATCTTCGACATATATACTTGAGTAGTCTTGTATTACTCTAAGTAGGAAGTCATGACTTTAAAAAAAAAATCACCGCTTCGGTCTTTACATCATCAGGTTGAGGTAGTAACTCTAAAAAATAACTGTAACTCTATTCAACATTATGATCTTTCTATATTATAATGTCATGAAAGTGGCAACAACTATGACTTGGACATAATCTCTTTATAACACAAAGAGTCTAAAACTATGAAATAGTCATGATTTTATACCTTTATCTATTTGTAGTCTATAAAGGGCCATAATAATGTGAAGTGGCCACATATTTGATAGGCTTCTAATATTATTATATAGTTGTGATTCTATGTGGCGGCCTCGACACTAGCAAAAAAGTTTTATTAATATGTATGTGGGCACAATGTTGAGAAATAGGCATGACATTGAGGTCTTTCATGTGTTGGATGTGGTAATGGTATTGAGAATTGACCATGGCACAAAAGTTATATTTCATATCTCATAAGTATCTACAGTGCTGTGAGTGGCCATGACATTGACCTTTTTTTTCTCTCATATAACATATTGTAGTGGCACTATTATGTTGTCATGACATTAATACTCAGCTTGCACATACAAGTTGTGGCTATACCTTCTTTTGAGGACAAGAGTAATGACATTGTAAATGATCATATTTTAGTAATATCATCTATAGCATTTAGTGTCCTAGAAGTTATGACTTTGAATAATTGCCATAGATTTAGTATAAGTAGTTGTGGCTCTATAATTTTGTAAAACTCAAAAGTTATGGCTTTTTAAAAACTATGATAGAAATGAATTGAAACTAATGATTCATATAAAGATAAAGTCATGATACTGTCAAATTTACTATGACTTGAGCACCAGTGAGGTATAGGTTGTTGTGATGGAGAATTAATATTATAGTGGTTTAAATTTTCCAAGTTAAGTATAATTATTACTACATGATAATATTATAATCATTGAGAATGTCACATAGTGAAAAGATTGTGCTAATATGTTGGTAGGATCGTGACATACAAAAATTTACTTTGACTAATTAGATAGAGCTTCAGCCAATAATGGAAGCCAAAACTACTCAAGACTTACTGATCTACCATTTTTGCTAAATACTTCCAAAAATTCATTGATTTCATGACTATTCATTAAAACTCTCTAAAATACTAGAAATTATGAAATTAATGTTAGTAATAGTGCTCTAGGCCCATCGTATGGACATAGTAATTTAATTATTTGTGAGAATTAATTATTATGATGATTTACATATTTATTATATATAATGTCATTGAATAATATTATTAATTATTTTAAATATCCATAATCAGTTATTGTTATAGGAATAACAATAAATTAAGATTAGTATAAATTTTGATTAATATTCATGGGATGTATATGTGTATGAGATACAAATCAAATTTATATCTATTTGTTGAGAACAAATATTAGACATATATATCTTGAGATTAATACATGGATCAAAGTCATAAGTTAATCTCTAATAGTTGTGTCATTAAATCCTCTGACACGAGATCACTATAGTTCTCAATATAAAGAATATTATGTTTTGATATAATCAAATGTTATCTTTAATCAGATGACTATAAAAATTATACTTGAACATAATAAGAATTATATAGTAAGATATGAGTAATTAAGATGAAATTTGTCCCTCTTATTATAAGAAAGATATCTCCGGGTCTCCTCAATAATTGAGACTTAAAAATACATGTTCATGCTCAAATGAATTAATGGAGATTAATGTCATTTATTTAGTCAGTCTAATTGGGTTTCGAGTAATCAAAGATAGAATGATATAAGGTTGCCTTTGTTCATGCCTTATATTCTATCAAGATATCATGAGATAAAAAGATTATGTCATTAATTATAAAAATTATCTCGGATCATGAGCTTTTCATTTAACTTGTATAGTCATAATATTTTGCTAGAGTACACTTATGACTTATAGGATCAAAATATGATTTAAGTCTACTGCCAATGTTAATTGAACCTAAAGGGTTGCATATTAAGAATGAATAATAACAGTTATAGTTTTTCACTCTCTGTAATAATTTAAAATGATAAGATTATTTTAAATTACAAATAATAATTAATTGTTATTTAAATTCAAATTTTATTTTGAGAAATGTTAAATTTGTGATTTAAACAAATAATTAATCTTTTACTACAAAATAATCTGTAAAGTTTTTTTAAAAGAGTTTTAAAAATATAATAATATAAAACTCATTTTTGATTTAAACTCTAGCAGATTTATATAGATATAGATATAGATATAGATATATATATATATATATATATATATATGAGACATATATATTTTGTAGTAGTCATCATTTACTATGAGAACAACCAAAACAGAGAGAAAGAAAAGAAAAATCATAATTTCGTTTTGAGAAGATGAACTTGAACTAGCATCCAACAAGATCGTTTATTATTTTGTTCATGTATGGATACTTGTAGAGAGTCGTCACTTTATAGAAAGACAACACTTTTGAAGATTTGAATAAATCAAGATGTAGACTTTAAAGGCCTGACGAATTAATCTACAAAAGGTAAGTTTCATTTACCATTTCTTCGGTTTTTATGAAATGCATGTGATCCTTGTAAAGGGTTAATGCATAAAAATCTGCCGCATTTATGTTCCAATAAGATTGAATATTCTGCCATGATCCTAACAATTAATACATATTAATTCTATTTCTACCTCTACATATTATTATCAACCACAAAAATAAACAAGAATATTCAATAATTTGAATATCAAATAGTTATCTTCTATAGGATGTGCCACATGACTTACCTATTTTCAACTATCATGGATAATACATGACTCTCACATTATAGTAAACTTCCTAGGTTAGTGTTCTACTTAACCCCCATAATGAATTTGTCATAAGCATGTTTGTATTTTTGATTTCATGAGTATTATACTTGTAATGATTAATTGCACCTCAATCTTTGGTTTTCACATATAGATTTATCCTATGCATTAAGGTTAGAAGGGCTATCATTTCCTCTTTACCATATCAAATGAGTGTGTCATATGGTATACCTATCACCATCTTCCACAACCAACATAAATAAAACTATATTATAGTAAAAATCCTAGATCTCAGTTCTAAAACATATCCATATCTATCAATATTCTACAACACAACATCAACACAAACATTGAATAATATATGAATAATATATCCACCACTCACATATAACTTAATCATATATATCAATTTAGCCTAATATTAGAAAATTTCATGTGAGATGTGTTGAGAAACTTCTTATGAAAATTGAGGGTTTCCAATATAAGCTCAAATGTGAATATACGTGTCATAACCTAAAAGTTAATCAAATGTTACTATATTTGCATTGAATTTGCCCCTGAGTGGTGGTTAGAATTGCATGCCTATGGTTTTAGTTTGAAATCCAATTCACTTTCTCTTTCATATATATTTTTTAATTATAGCTTAAATACTATGGGATATTTATGCGATGCTTTTAGTTAGACATCATGACACTGAATAAGGTTGTGACTTACATATCTTGTCAGATCTTCTCTAAAGTATGAAAGACACGGTGAGAATGAATATCATGACTTGGGTAACTCCTATCTAGAATAAAATTTCATAGTTTTGGGAATGATCACAACTAAGATAATTTATATTAAAAAAAGTATTTTTTTGGACTCTAATAATGGCACCAAAAACTTATTTTTTCTAGGAAATGGTGCTAAAGATTTGTTGAATCTCCATAGGCATATGGATCATAGGAATAATAAAATAGATATAAGTTTAGATATTGATTTCACATAAATTGAGTCGGTAGCTTGGGAAATTAACAATAAATTAAATCCTACTCAAGTTGAGTCAATAATTTTAAATTTTTTGAGAAGATAGTTAGAATATGGGGTTGGTTTACTTCCTTATGTGTGATGATACTTAGAATATGAGATTGGTTTACTTCCTTATGTGTGAAGATACTTCTCCTAGTATTTTATTAATGTTGTGTTTGAATGTTGAATGAAATATATATTAGTGTGAAAATGCACAAGTACTCTCTTGACAAATAAGGTAATTATCATCAATGGATTATCACTATCAAAAATGATACCTTCGTAGTTGTTCCCTTGGTATTTCACTATTGTAGTTACAAGTCATTTTGTTTATGAATCATTCACACATTTATTTTTATTAGGAAAATCATCAAATATCCTTGATAATTACATCAAATATTTATTTCAATTTTTTGGAATTAATTGTATTGTCTCAAAGATATGAGACAATGTGGTAATAAATATATGTATACTTTTGGATTTGTAAGCATTATACTTGTGATAATTAATATATTATTTCCTATGAATCTCACATATAAAAATCATAAAAGAGAATTTAACCCACAGGACTATCACTACAATATAGTTTGCCTCCTTTTGTGTGTACCCCGTGACTTACATGTCATCCTTCAACTTGACCGACAATGACACACACATTTTGGAGAAACTCATAGATTAGATATTTTACTTAACTCCCATATTACTCTATGTTAGTTCTTCTAGAATATACATAATAGATTGATCATAATTTCTTTCTTATTTTGATTTCGTGAGCATCATATCCACAATGATTAAACTTACTTTAATCTTATGATTTTTTCACATAGATTTATATCACATGTTCAGATTAGAAGCATTGTCATCACATTCTTTCCATACCATGTGAGTATATCCTATAATATGCACGTCACTGACGAACATGGCCAACACATACAATTCTTATGATATAGTGAAAACCCTAAAATTTGGATCTTTAACACATTCATATCCATCAATTTTATACAATATACATTAATACAAATATTAATCATTCAATAATAGCATATTATTACATTATAAGTACTCAACTCAACATAAATATCAATTTATCAAAACATTAGGTAAGATATCATACAAAATATTTTGAGACATTATGTTATAATCGAGGATTCCCAATGCAAACCTAAACATAATCAAAAGTATAAAAACCTAAAATTTAATCAAATGCTATTGTGTTTGCCTTAAATTTTCCCTTGAGTGGGATCAAGAATCAAACCTCCTATGATATCATGGTGGCTCTCAGCTTAAAATTCAATTCACCTCTCTTTTTTGTAATTTTCCGTATGTGTTACTTAATTACATCAAGATTTCCATACAACACTTTTAGTTAGAAGTCATAATATAAGTTTGAAGTCACAACTTTCATGTCTTTTTTTATATTCTCTGGAGTATCAAAGTCATGGTAGCAATGAATGTTTCTACATAGGTAACTTCTCTCTAATACAAAATATCATGACACTAGGAATGATCGTGACTGAGATAATTTCTCTTTGAAACAAAATATCATGATACTGAGAATGGTTGTGGCTTGGTGAATTATCTATGAAATACAAGGTCATGATCCTAAAGAATACTACGAGCATAGAAATTTACATGAACATATAATATTATAAATTACTATGGCTGCATTTTGATGCCTTTAATAGAATGCAATCCATCATATTTGAGTTAAGTATATATTGCTTCACCAAAAAGAGTCAAACTAGTAGTGCTGTGAATAAATATAACAAGGTGACATATCGATCCATGATCTAGTTAAATAACACCGATAGTATTTATAAATAATTTTTTAATAAACTAGTAGCCTAGCAGGGCTATACAAAGTTATTAATATTTTTATGTTGGTCTGTAGCTTGGTATGACCATCATGTTAGTGATTTCGCCATCCTTGAACCAAAAGCATTGACTACATTTGGAAAGGGAAAAATAATAAGTATACATGTGAATTATATGATTTGAAATTTGATTGAAATATCTAATTTTAAAAATACATGTTTTAAGTGATCATATGAGTTGTAAAAAGAAAACATGTGAAAGTAGTTTCTGAATCGACATTTAACCGCGTGAAAAAAAATCATAGTTTTGAAAAGTTGCATACTTAGATTGAAGAAGAATCCTTATAAACAATACAAATTCAAATTATTAAAAAAAATCATTGTAAATTCATACAATGAAGACCTTTGATATTTAGAAAAATAGTGGGCAACTGAGTGAGTTAGAGGTGCCGACGAGTTTGACATTAAAATGACATAAATTGAGTTTGTGTGATCAAAATGATATGATCAGAAATCCTTCTAAAATTTAGATTCATGGTGCCATCATATCTTGGTCCTTAATTTAAGCATTACATAGTCGTGATAGATTGGGGGCTAGTGATGAGGAAGCTTGACCCAAGAATAAGATTCCAGGGTTTGGAATTAAAGAGCAAAGATTATTTTTTGTTTGTTATTTCGTATTCTATCATTGTTTCAAAGTTTATGTTTATTCTTCAAGTTTCTTTCCTTGTTTTGTTGTTTTATTTTCTTGCAAGATTTGGTATATAAGATTTTGTGATTGCACATATTTGAATGTGACCATACCAACACTGAGATACTCAATCTCATTTAAATTCTAAAGTTAAATGTGGTTGGACAAGAATAGTACTAAGATGATGGGATCATCTTTGAAGTTATTGTATTGCATTTAAATATTTTAAATTTTAATATGCATTATGTGTGCTATGTTTGGACCACATGTGAATTGTTTTGTTCTCCATTATTCTCTTCTTATTTTATGTTTTATGATTATTGTTCTAGTTTTAAAATTATCATTTTTTTTTAAAAAAAATATGCACATTCATTTGTTTTAAGTGATTTGAGAACATTAATGATAAATAGATTATCATGAAATTTACATGAGCATTATGATATACAATTTGAGTATAAATGTACATACAATGTTAAATTACTATGGCTTAAAGAGGGGGAGAGAGAGAGAGAGGGAGAGAAAGAGAGAGGGAGAGAGATGCTAACCTCAACCCAAAGCTTTCCCAACCTCATTTGACACCTCTGCTACTGAGCTAAATATTTCTTATCAACTACTTAAGGAAAAACTATTATTGAGATTACCTATATGATTATTATTAAATGAGATATAACTTACACAATCAAAATATTTAATTATTCCTTAAATTTTCTACAACACATTTTTCTATAAGCAGTTGATTGGTTTAACTACTTTATTCAACATAATGAAAAAATTCAAAAAAATAAAAACAATCACAAGTTATTATAGATTAAAGGGGAAAATATATTTTGGAGTGTTTCTCCAAAATTTTTAAGATTTAGAAATTAAAATTTTGATATTTTTTTAAAAAATAATCATACTAAAAATAAGTACACCCAAATTCATAAGTCCTAAACTATGCTCTCCCATGCCCCTTGTCCACGCCCTCACCCTCACCCATGCCCGTCTGCCCTCACATCTCGCCCCTCTCTCCCCTCTCTCCCAACCTCTCTCTCCCATCCATTTCCACGAGCTCCATGAGGGAGCTCGTCAAGTGAGCCCAATCGTGGAGCTCAATCGAGCTCCAGCGAGCTCGACGAGCTCTCTTGTGGAACTAATGGAGTTCCATCCAGCCCCGCAATGGTGCTCTAGGATCTCTACTGAGCTCCTTTGTGGAGCTCGACAGAGCTCCACCAGCACCACAAAGGAGCTTGTGGAGACGGGCAGGGGGAGAGTGGTGGGGAGAGAGGGGCGAGAGGTGAGAGCAGACATGTGAGAAGATACAGGCAAGGGTGAGGGCAAGAGCGTGGGCAAGGGCGTGGGCAAGGGAGTGGGCAAAGGCAAGGGAGGGGCATAAAAGAGGATAGTTTAGTACTTACAAATTTGGGTGTCTTTATTTTTAATTTATTTTTAATCTGAGATTTTTTTAAAAATATCAAAATTTCAGTTTTTAAATTTTAAAAATTTCTGGGGAAAAACCCCAAAACATAATTTCCCCAGATTAAATATCTTCTTGAAAAAATAGGATACTCACTTATTTGAGCAAACAAAGCATACTGAAATAAATTACTTTTTCAAAAAGAAAAAAAAAATACAAGAAAAACTATTACTACAATCCATCATCATATAACATATCCCAACCAGCCAACACATCCAACACTCGAACAGAATGAGAGATTCAGCACAAGTTAATATCCCAAAGTTGGCAAATCAAGATATTCAGCACAAATTCATATCCCAAGTGACAAATTGACTCACTCAATTTCAGCACAAGCTGCCTCATCAGAACCAAAGTAACTCCTAGTTGCATTTTTCAGCTCTGTATTCGACCAGGGGGTGCCTAATGTCATCTTGGCTTTGTATTAGTCTAATTTCCAAACTGCTGGACTGTGTGTCATATCCAGCTTCTTTGTAATCATTTAATGTTCTATGTAGAAGAGCCTACGAGCATTGAGAGATCCAGCAAGGTCAATTTCTCATCATAATTGGAAACAATGCTGGGAAACAACGCTGGGGGGAAAGGCATCGAATTTGGAATTTTACTTTTAAACTGCCAAGGAACCTGACTCTCAACACTACATGCTTGACGCTGCAAGAAAATAGATCTCAACTCAAGGAAAGTACCTGCAAACTTGATACTGCAAGCTCTGCCGCTTTGGCAAGGTTATCAGGATATTTCTGGACACCATAACGCATCAAAATTTTCAAAGAACAGATTGCGACAATGCCTAAAAGCACAGAATACAATTAAAGGAAAGTTCATTCCCTACATTGCTCCATCCAAGTAGAAGTGCAGTCATCATGTCTCCACTCCCCTAAAAATACGAGCTTGCAAAGTCAAAAATCATCTAGTATAAAAAGCAGGCTAACACAGTGAAGCTTAATAAATCAGAAGGAAAAAAAATGAAATTAAAGCAGAAAGAATAGTATAAACTATTTTGCATAAAAACTATATTTAAAGTATGGGTAAAATGAAACTAATGTAGAAAGAATAGTATAAACTATTTTGCATAAAACTATATTTGAAGTGTGAGAAAATGAAATTAATGCAGAAAGAATAGTATAAAGTATTTCGCATAAAATCTACATTTGAAGTGTGGGAAAAATAAAATTAAAGCAGAAAGAATAATAAACTATTTCGCATAAAAACTATATTTGAAGGGTGGGAGAAATAAAATTAAAGCAGAAGAATAATATAAACTATATCACATAAAATTATATTTAAGTGTGAGAAAACTGAAATTTATGTAGAAAGAATAGTACAAACTATTTCAGATAAAAATTATATTTGAAGTGTGAAGTGTGGGAAAAATGAAATTAATGCAGAAAGAATAGTATAATCATCAATTCAAATGCTCCGAATCATTAGGCACATACCACTAGGAGGCCAATGTCTCGTTTGATAAAACTGAAAAAATTAAGTACTGAAAAATTAAGGTTGAATTTTATAAATGTTGAATTTGTATTGAAAAACTATTTGATAAATTATTATTAATTGAATTCTGAAGATAAATATATTATTAAATAACGGTAAATATTGAATATTGAAAATGATGTATTTTACATACTTATCTGTATTATCATTGTATTACATATTATCCAACATAAATAAAATTTCTAATAAAATTCTTTTTTCACTATAATTATTAATTATTAAAAAAAAAAAAATTCTTAAAAATATATCCATAAAAAAATCATAAATCCAAAAAAGAAAAAAAAATATTTTAAAAATAACCAATAAAATCTAAACTCTTAAAAACTATTCAAAATTTTAATATAAAAATAAAAATTAATGAATTAGTTGATTTACTATTTCCTCTCTTAAATTAATCATGAAAGAGGGTTTGTATTAGAGTTTGTAGTAGTGGAAAAAAGAGGAAGAGATGACAAATTTACAAACTGAATTATAGCATGAATGAGAAAACAAAAAAGAAAAAAAAAATGGACAAAATGATAACTTTTAAAGAAAAATTTTGTTGAAAATTTTTGTTTAAAATATTAAGTAGGTCTCTACCTACTTAATATTTTCAATGTTATTTCATTTAAAATTTTCAATTAACAGCTCCCAAATATTTTTTATCAAACACATTGATTATAATTTTCATTTTCAATAGTTTGAAATAATTAAGTGGTTTATCAAACAGCCCCTAAGTTTATGTTTCCATAATAATTTTTGCTAATCATAATATATCCTCTTTATATGCCCAAGCCATCTAATATATCTCATTTTAATTTTATCTTTTATAGGTACGATATATCTAAATATTTCCTAGTTCTCTTATTTCTAATTTTACTCTTACGAGATTTCCTATTTATCTACCTATGATACAGCTAAATATCTCATTTGATTATAATTTTTTTTGTGCCAATTCTAAAGCTAATTACATTATTTATATTGTTATATTAAATTTTGCTTTCTTTTCTTTTTTATTTATCTATTTTTTTTCTCTTTCATTGTTTAAGAGCACTCAATATGTAGGTTGTACATTCCATAAAATTATCATAGACGAAACCATAATTCAGCTATAACCTGCTATCATATCCTCCTAGTATATTATGGGTGTATGTGTTTTAAACTATTTAGATCCATTATATTTAGAAAGTTTGCAAAAAAAAAAAACACAATGATTTACACAAGTTTGTTTCCAGTTCATATTGCAAAATTCAAGCACATTAAAATAACAATAACTTTTAAAATCAAACAACATTCAAACAATGCATTTATATAATGAATAAATCTTATTGGGGTGTCTCATAGTTGGGCGCTTCCATTACTATAACATAAACAAAAAGATAAAAAAAATATAACCAACTAAAAAAAAACTTCAACAAATATGTGCGTAAAGTCCAAAATATCAAATTTGAAAAAAGAAAGATAAGAAGAGACTTCTTTAAGATTTTTGTGAACGGCTAATCATGTTTTCTAAATATATACTATAATAATAATCTCATCCTGAATATTTTCCATCAAGAATATATACTTCATTTCCATATACTTCGACTGCTTATAAAATATTATATTAAAGGCTACATGATTCATTGGCTGCTACTTGACTCTTGAAATAAGTGTAGTAAGAGAAAATAATGGACATCCAATCTCCTCGAGTAGGAGGTGGATCCAAAGTAGCTTATAAGTAACAATCCTATCACTCAAAAATCTGTCTAATCACCGAGTCTTGGAACAAGTGTCTCCCTCTTACTTTTTTATAAAATAAGATTATCTCCAAAAAAAATACAAAACACAATCATAAATCTCTCAGCACAAGAAAATATTGATGCCCAACTTGAATCTAAATATTAGGCTACCTGCATATGCTCATGATCACTGGAAGAGATCCTAAATCTAGAAAATTTTTTTACATATCTCAACATACAAAGAAATATATGTCTAGGTAAACTTGCCGAGAAAAATCTAGAAAATAACTAACTATATATATTCTATCTAGTTGAACAATAGTCAGATAGTTAATCTCATATATTATTTTCCTATAAGATATATAATATTAGTTTTATATTCAAATGATTTAAATTATATATATATATATAAATAATATACAATTTATATTTTTTATTCACTAACATAATATAATTTATATTTTATTAATTTTTAATACATTTATAATAAGTAAAATAATATTATAAAATTTATCTTTTTTATTCACTAACATAATATAATTTAATTTTATATTACAAATAATATAATACATATATTGATTTTTTATTATAACTTCAAAATATTTATTCAACTTTAATTTTATTTATATTATAATAATACGGAAAAATTATTTTTTGTCAAAAAATCCGTGAATATATCATGATATATCTAGATATAATCATAAAATTAAGTTACTGATATATCCATAATATTTATTATTTTTTCCTTGCATATACAATGATCAAAATCACCCGACATCATAACTCATTGTATTAATTAAACAAGTCGATTGCCAATAAATACCTTTTAAACCAGCCTTTCAATGTCTACTTCAAGCCATATAGTACCTTTAATAATCTAATCATTATGCTTAATTTTGCTGCTCTAAACACATGTGACTATTCTATATACACCTCTTCAATATCATTAGTAAAAAAAATATTCTAAACGTCTGACTAAAATATCCTCCTCACATTAAGAGAAATCCTAAATCTAGACAATCAACCTTCATGCCTTCTTGCTTCATTCCTTCAGAAGCCAAGCTCAACCATCTATTCAAATCATTCTTTCGGATGGAGCTAATCCAGAGTAAGTGATTAACTCAAACAAATCCCACTTGGAGGATGGAAAACCATTTTTTTTAACATGATTCAGGGTTTTTCTGCTTGCTCACTCCGGAAATTAAGATTCGTACCCACCATGTTAGAGATTCCTTCATGTTGGGTAATGAGTTTTTTTTTAAAAAAAGGGATCTATTAGGGTTTTACCTGCTTTTTGCCCAAGACATTTAAAAGGGCTTGCTGCTGGTTCGTTCGGAACAATCCTATCTATTGAAATTGATGTACAAAGCTTACTTTCAAGCTTATCAAATACTTCTCTCAACTTTAAAGTGTTTTTCATGTTCGGCTAAATATGAACAAGATAAGCTAGTATATGGTTAGACTTATATCTAACTAGTAAGACATGTAGTTCTCCTAGGGGCATACTAAATATATAAAGTGGGTCAGGTGGTTCGGGCACGGCACAAGACACTGCCCAACTGACTCGTGCCTGGCTCAACACAGCACAGTCCAGGATCAAGTCTGAACCTGGGTCGTACCAGCTCGAAGCTTTCATACTTTGTGCCGGACCAAGCACGAGACATTTTTGATTTTCATTTGCTCAAGAGCTTCTTTAATTTAAATAAATTTTATCTTGACTAGATATCTAACATTATTTAGTTTTCTATCATTCTTAACATTCAAATCTAAAACCATGAACTTGTTTAAATGAACATTAAAATATATCTTATATATTCTTTTAACTTTTTTATATTTTATTAGCATCTAATTATTTTTATTCTTAATATACTTTATTAACTAATATCCATACATTTCTTCTCTCCAATCCTAGCCAGCTTATAAATATCATTGTCTTTATTTTATAATTTTTTAAACAATTCATCATATGCCTTAATTTCATTCACTATTCTTTTAGCTTTCTTTTTTGCCTCTTTATATAATTTCATAGTATCTTTATTTTTATTCTTCTATATTCCTAAACAAAAATACTGGTCACTCCTTCATAGTTTGTTGAATCTCAGGTTTTCACCAGTAATTTTCTCTATGCAAGTAAATATTTCCTTTTTACATGCTTAAAATCATATTAAATGTTATAATTATATATTGTTATTTCATTCCACAAATTATTCACACCTATATCCAATAACCAACTTAGTTATCTAACTTTTTTTGAAAAACATTTATGAATTTTTATTTAGGTTTCACCATTTTATTTTCAAATACTTATTTAAAATATTTCTATGATTGTATTTTCTAAAACACATATCAATTATGATTAGTCTAAGTTGAGAGATTGGACTCTCATCATGTATTACATTAAAATTTTGCATAATATTTTATTCTCTCTCCTAATGTAAAAAAATCTATTTGACACCTACATGAATTACTTTTAAAGGTCACCAAGTGTTTTTTTTTTCTCTTCTTAAAGCATGTATTAGCTATAGAAAATAGGAAGCATAAGAAAAATCTAAAAAAGAGTATATCAAAATAAACACATGTAAAACATGAGACAATGCAGATAGGATAATCACCATTAAAAATATGTCAGAAGTCTGATTCAGATAGTCATGTCTAATTTTAATACTAGTGTCAACCTTAATATCCTCAATATTATCACATGAGTCATCATCCACCAATAATTCTTTTACTCTATCATGAATACTTATTTTTAAATTTTCTTAGTCATTCAAACATAATATTACTTTTTCAATATTTGGTAGTAGTCTAGATCTTCTATCTAAAATAATATTAATAATCACAAAAAAATAGATTTCAATACTATACCAAAATGGTCAATAGGTCATATTTAATCTAAGATAATACATGATACATAAATTCATATAATTTTCACCAGCCTAATGTATTAACATTCTTAATATTATCATGTAATAAAATAATAATAATATTAATGTATCAATATAACTTACTCTTATTCAATGGACCACCATGTCATTTGTCTCATACTAACTGAATAGAAAAGACATCTTTGAATATAATATCTATGTCAATACTTAAAATTTCACTACAACTATCATACCTAGTATTACAAAATATAAATATATTAATTAATTTATCATAAAATAAATCTTCAGATTAATCAACTTGGTTCGTGTAAGTGAATCTAATATTTTAAATATTTAATTTTCATTTCAACAATCATGATACTAAAATATAAGATTCTTTTATACATGTTAAACATATTATTGATGTTGCATACATACATACATACCAAAATGTAATGCAACTAATAGAAATATAGACAGAGAAACATATGTTGATCAAATAATAAAAAATTTTCAAGAATTTTAAAAATAAAATTCTTGTCTCATAGCTTGAATCATCAATCATAAGTTTGTTATATTTACTATTAATATAGTTGGATATCATATATTGATAAATAACACATGACTCTAAAATAAAATAGATACAATTCAAATAGTATCTTAGATCCATTAAATTTTTTTAAGGTCCACTAACAAACATATAATGTAAAACTCATTATTTATTAGGCATTATAAGATACTTTAATAAATTTCTTATTTATTTTTAATACGAGAGAAATAATTTTTATTTCCAACCATACTATTAAGTTAATTACGTAACACATATATCTAATATAAAAAAAAATCAACAAAAGACTCAACTCTAATAGCTTTGACAGACATACTAATGGCAATATCATTATTTGAAATATCATCAATTGTGATTATAAAAATTTTATTTTAAATATCATATTACCTAAAAATTCTCATCATACACTCATACATGATGGAACAATCATAAGAGGAAGAAGAATCTAAAATAATTATAAATTTTTTTTCTTCAATTTTCACTTATAATTGATATAGTAGATGATAAGACATGTGAATGATACTTATGGACTAACATTTGGACTAGTCATGATCATGACTAGTCCATATGTTAAACATCATAGACAATACTCCATTATATTTTCTAAGTTCATTAATTACTAATTATTTTTAAATTTAAAATATTTTATTATGTTATTTTTACTCAAGAGTCATTGAAAGCAACCCAACGATTCATATAATTTTTATTTTATTTTTTTTACATACATGACAATGATAAGTGCTATCATGTCACAATCTTTGTTGTACTTTGAAGGGTGGCCCGAATGACTAAAAAATGGCTTGGTGATGGAGCATGCCACTATTTAGATAGTATGGCTCATTTTTTTTTAAAATTAGCCATGCTCCCATGCAATGTATCATGTTTATGTTCTTGGCATGAGCTGTGTTGCACGGATACGCCTAGGAGGTGCCGTGTCCACGTGTCCGACACGTGGACACGTGGACACGGGTCGGACACGGGTCGGATACGTGTCCGATACGCCACGTGGCGTATCGGACACAAATCCGTATGGGATACGCCACGTGGCGTATCGGATACGCGTCGGAGACGTATCCGACGCGTTGTTCGGAGACGTATCCGACGCATTTTTGGAAACAGATTCCAAAAACGCGTCGTTTTTTGGAATCTGTATCCAAAAATGCATTTCGGGAGGGGGGGCGGGAGGGGGTTTCGGAAGGGGGGGCGGGCGAGAGTGGGTTTCGGAAGGGGGGGCGGGTGGGAGTGGGTTTCGGAAGGGGGGGCGGGCGGGAGTGGGTTTCGGAAGGGGGGGCGAGAGGGGGTTTCGGAAGGGGGGGCGGGAGGGGGTTTCGGAAGGGGGGGGGGCGGGAGGGGGTTTCGGAAGGGGGGAAGGGGGGGAAGTAAAATAACTAACATTTTGTTTACATTATTTTAAAATACAAAATTTTAAATTATTTTAAAATACAGTATATTTAATTATTTTAAAATACCTAATATTTATAATTAATAATTTTTATTTTTAATTTTATTTTTTTTATCATGACGTATCCTAGCCGTATCCGTATCCTAGTTTTTTAGAATTTGCCGTGTCCCCGTATCTTGCCGTGTCGTATCCCCGTGTCCGTATCCGTGTCCGTGCAACATAGGGCATGAGGCATGACAAATGTTGGCCTAGCATAGCATGAGTCATACCATAGGTTGACAAGACCATGATTAAAACACAATTCTAGACCATGTCGTACCGAGTCGAGCATGACACAAATCACGCCTAATGAAAAATTAGATGAGACAACATTTATATTAAAGGGGTCTACATAGATTAGAAATTCACCAATGAGATATGTTGATAACACATATGATGCACAACATACATTAGGAGATAAACCTATTAATGTATTGAAAGTCAGAGTCTCTGAAGAGTCAATTCAATGATAACAAACCATGAAAGAGACTACAAATAAATAAAAAAGAATAATATTAGGAACCTTGTGAAGTAGCCTTCGAATCAAAAGGCAACTAAATGTAAGTATTCAAATAAAAATTAAATGATGATAAAAATATAGAGAAATATAAAGCACAATTGATTGCCAAGAGGCACTTTCAAGTGGAATGCATTAACTACAATGAGATCTTACCAGTACAAAGACATCCTCTAGTTGTTATTAGCTGTTGTAATAAGGTTTGACCTAGGTGTTGAGCAGTTGTATGTGAAGTTTTTTATTTCTCCACGAAAAAATAAAAGAAGAAATCTACATAAAACAACCAATGATTTCAAAGTAAAAGATAAGGAAATATAGTGTAGAAAATGTTAGGATTGTGGGTATTGAGAAGTTTATCATAAGTGTCACCAGCTCCCAAGAAGAGATTAGTTAAGAATTTCTCAAATAATTTAATTATCTCTTAGGTTTCTTTAAAGATAGAGCGAGCATTTGTGTAAAAGTAATCTCGAATAGAAGAAAAATCCAAACAAGGAATCATGATATGCTGCTTTTGTCCTCTTCCGAAGAAATTAGAAAATCCCTCTTCGGTATATGAGACTCAAAGTCACCTAGACCAGATGAGTTTATGACTGAATTCTTCAAGCACTCATGTAACCACATTGACAAAGACATAGATAATGCTATTCATAGATACTTTCAAATTCGAAAGAATAACCAAACAAATAAATTATGCTTATATAGCACTAATTCAAAAATCCTCTCATACTTCCTCAGTCAACGATTACAAACCTATCTGCTATTGCAATGTCATATATAAGCTAATTTATAAGCCCATAACATCAAGATTACAATTGGTTCTAGTTGATATAATCTACCTATCCTAGTTTGCATATGTCAAGGGTGTATTAACATTATATAGCTTTCTTCTTGTTTAAAGTTTAATTAGAAGATACACAAGAAAAATAAATTTTCCTAAATATTTTTTTATGATTGATATTCAAAAAACTTTTGATAAGATGAACTGAACATTCTTAAAAGAAATGATTGATGCGCACAACTTCCCAACCAGATTCATAGATATTATCTATGGATACAATTCATTTTTAATATCCATTAATGGACAACTACATAAATTCTTTTAAGGAAAGAAAATATTTAAGACAAGGAGACCACCTTTCCCATATCAATTTGCAATCTACATAGAATATTCGACAAGATTTCTTTCGAAAGTTGCCCAGGCTAAATAGTTCTCATTCTACCCTAAATTCTATTCATTAAGAATATCTCAATTGATATACACCGATGACCTCATTATTTTCTATAAAGGACATGTCTTCTCTAATATCATCTTGGGTGTATTTCATAAATTTGCCTCACCGATGATCACTGTGTGCCTCACCGAACCTCATTGAACCTCACCGCGTATATGGCATCATACTCACAATGCCTCACTACATGCCCCATTGCACATAGTGGTTGTGCGATAGATGTACTTGGTGGTGCATGATAGCTGTGCGCCCTTCTTCAAGTTTGGGTAAGAGTGCACTGTGTTGGTTCATTGCATGCACATAATGATTAATTTTCATCATACACACTTTCAAATTTATTTTCCCCTGGATATTAATTCGATACCACATATAAAAACTTAGAAATAACAAACAATTCAATAACTCAATAATAAAATCATAAATACAATACCTTTACATAACAAATATATACTATTGAGACAACCAACAAATTAGGTGCTCCCATCAACATAATACAAAAAGATAAAATACAATAAAGCTGAAAGAAATTACAATGCCTACAAAATCATGTCCTATTAGACTGTTTTAGACCATAAAGGTTATTATGTAATCTTCACATCATACCTACACTCCTAAGAATAATTAATCCTAGTGGTTGCTGCATTGATACTTCTTCATCTAGATCACTATGAAAGAATATAATCTTTATATCTAACTAATATATAATCTACTCGTGTGATGCTACAATAGAAAATAACAACTTAAAAGTAATCATTTTAACCACAAAAAATATCTTAATAATTAATATCAAAAATTTGTGTAAAATTTCTTGTTATGAACCCAATCTTGAGTCAATCGACCTTTCCCTCAAATCTCGTCTTTACATACACATCCATTTACATTCTATAACTAGCTTACATATTGATTTTGAAATGAGATATTATATATGATTAGATGTAATTATACTTAACTCTTTTAACATAACATGTTACATATCATAGATGACTAAGTACCTAAAAAAAATATCTGAATCTCGAAACTATTAAGTCAGGATAAAAAACTAAAATATACAATATTAAAATGACAAAAGAAAATACTCAAGATAAATAATGTTGAGAGGAAGGCATCATTAAAACCTTTCATAATACAATTAGAAGATCCAAGTTATTTCTTCAAGCTCAATCAACTGATATGACAGAAGACTCATCTAGAATAAATTATGGACATATCTATCTGGTATATATCATTAAATTGGGATCATCAAATCTCTCAACCCCTATCTCTTTCTTTTGAGAAGACTCATACCTCATGTAAAATGAAAAACTCATACAAGATTCCTCTCATTGACACTATTATGAGGTGTCACCACTCTCCACAAAACCAATCCTATTAGCCATATCAAGTATAGACATATGAGTAGAGTTAGTTGATACACCTTGAGGAATAATAAGATGACACAAAAAAGAGTATACTACTACATTGTATGATAGTACATTCTCTTGGATTAAATTCTTAAAAAATTTTTTCCTCATAAAATGACATCAAACTCATAATATGTTGGGTAATTTAGCTTGCAATTTGTAATTTTATCTCAGGTGAATATAAAATAAACAAAAATTCGCAACACAATATATTATATATCCACAATCCAAACACTACAACAGAAACACAAATATAACGTGGTTTACTAGTCGTTTAGCACGACTAGCTACATCCATCAGAAAAATATTTATGCGCATATAAATTATAACTAAAATTAATATCTTACAAAGTATGTGAGCAACAATCAAGAAGAATTCATGCAGAGAAGAGAGACGAAAAAAAGAATCCCAAAGAGAAAAAATAGCAGAGAGAGAAAATGGAAACAGAAATTATATATTTATATTAGCAATTTCTCTATATTAATAAATGGAGCGGGTCGGATCACTCATATAGGTCAGGTTCATCTCCAAAAATTTCTCCGACCGACTGACAGAGCAGCAAGACCCCCATTATTGTATTATTGTTATATTCCTAACCTCTCAATATTTTCTTTCATACACTAATATTAAAAATATTGAAACAAAAAAATATCTTAGTTATACAAAATAATTTATCAAAATAAGTCATATACAACATAATTCATTTTCTAGTACATGATAAATAACACTTATATCCCTTTTAAATATTAGAGTATCTGGTGAAGATACACTTAATGACAAATACAACTATTTTCTCCCTTCCTGCAGAATAGAGGTGCCAAGTGAGTAGGATGGTCTGGGCATGGCAAGAGGCACGACCTTCCTGAGTCATGTCTGGCCCGACATGGCATGGTCTAGAACTGTGCCTGAACCTGGGTCATGCTACCTCTAGGTGAGGCTCGTGTCATGCTGGGCCAGAGGTTACCCTGCCTCTTGCCGGGCCAGGCATGACTCGCATGTCTGGCCTGTTGGCATGATCCACCGGCAAAGTAACCATGATTTGGGATAGTGAACCAAAAAGCGGGTGCAGTCCACTTGGCTTGTGCTTGCCCAGCCTGGACCTTTTTTTAAATCAATAATTATTTTTTTAAATAAATCCATCACATACATATGGTGTTTTTTTAATGAAACCCACCATGTGAACGTGGTAGATTATTCGAGTTGGCACGAATGATAGTGGACATATTACAACAATAAGTAAAAAATATTTTGACATATATATGCACATGTATAAACCAAAAACATCAACTTAAAGATTTTATTCACGAATAATTGATTGAGTTTTTTATATATTACAACACTATGCATAATAATAGTTGTAGCTAGACTCCGAGTATGAACATTTACACAGTATTCGAAGATGATAACATCTTTATTTCGTTAGCGAAAGAAAAATAATGAGATAATTTTTCGAATATTAGCAAGCTATCTCAGTACTTGGATACTAAGTACTACTTAATCTTATCACATATTGATGATAAAAATTTTTATATATTATAATTTATCTCATGCTGTCTAAGATGATATGAGATTTACTGACTTCTTTAATATTGAGCATATTATTAGAGTCTACTTTTTCTATTGCAGTCAATATTATTTCAATTAGAAGATCGAGACTACGACCATATATTATTAAGACATTTGAATGCATTAAAAATTTAAAAAATTTGAAGTTAAACATCTAGTATAAAACTAGATTAAGAGCGTAAAAATTATTGACAAATTATAACTAGTGAGACTTGAAGGATATTGAGACCACTGCTAATGATACTATCAGATACTTATATGATAATGATGATAATAATTTACATATAGACACCGAATGAAATTGATATTAATAATTATATTTTTTGATTTTGTACTTATTTATAGTTGTTATGTTATCTATTATCATTTATTTTTATTTCATAAAATACGACTGCATTATGATTTATGATTATATATATTTTTCATATTATTATTATCTTTGTTTATCTTTTTTTCTTATTTGGATGATGAATATATGATTTTTATTTGAATTTTAAAATAAAATATTTATTTCAATTTTTAATTTAACTACACTATACTTACAAATTACAACAAAGCCCATAAAACTGATACAATCCAACATAACCCAAAATGACTTAACATGATAGGCATGATTCTGCCTGGACTCATGTCGATCAAGCCATGCCGAGCTGAGTAGACTACAAGTTGTGCTGTGTCAGATACAATATGATGACATGATTAGACAACCCAAAAATGAGCCATGCATGCATGACATAGCCCGTTTGACACCTCTACTAGAAAGAGATCTTTAACAAAATAAATATAACCAAAAATACTGAGATGAAAATGAAATAATCTCTTTTTTGTATATAAGTTGATATACGATGACCTGATAGAATAAAAGATGATATTTGATTTATTAAGAAGCTAGACATACTTTTCAACCAAATATCAATTATTCCTCTCCATTATCTCATTTTACGCATAAGTACTAATACATGATATTTGATGAATAATCTCAGTTTTTTTGAAGAAATAAGAAAAAAAATATATTCTAATATATTATCACTTTTCAATATCTTAATGTTATATTCAAACAAAGTCTTTAGTTTTTAAAAAATTTCTTAAAATAAAAAAAAAATTAAAATCTTTCATTAAACACTAACAGCCATATAAATCAAATAAAATAATCAATAAAAGTACTCTCCTGAAGTAAATCAAGAGAATAAATCACATGGAATAACTTCCACACACAATTCTACTAAAGTACCATATAGAAAACTCTAGTATATTTTCCTAGCTAATATGTCTTATAATCAATAAATATCACTCATGATAAATATCATAATTAAGAGTTAATTACTAATAAATCAATTATAAGATATCTAGAAATACACATGTGAATCAAAGAAACAGATACAATCTAAGTTGTTCAATCGTCAAGGATGACATATGTTTGATTAAATAATCATGCATAAAAAAACAAAAAAAAAAAAAACAAAAAAAAAACAATATCATACTTTTGTTGTTTCATAAATTAAATGATAAAATAAATTATTACAAAATTATGGAACATATAGAATACAAGTCAAACAAAAATGACTATGCCTATTTGTTCATATAACAATATTGACATAACAATATTAAAAACTCTATAATCAACAAAAAAGTAAGAAAAAAAATAATTACCTATGCCATAAATATTTACTCTTGAATCTATTATCCAAAAATCTAAAGTGAGATTGTATAAGCAAAAATTGTAATTGATGTAGACATGCCAAAATCAATAGCACCCAAAAAATAATGCCTAGAGTTTACCTCTTGAAAAAAAAAACATTTTAAAATGACCATTAGATGCTGTTGAAGAAAAATCAAACTGAGTAGATTGATCTAATAATCTATTGTATAGACTCGAAATCTTAAAAAATTCATAATAACTCAAAGTATAACATCTAACACTTCACTTGAGTATGTGCCAACATTCCATGAAAAAAAACAACCAATGCTATTCTAGCCCTAAGAGTATCTCTACCAGGTCTCCCAATAATGTCATCACTAGGAAAAGTGCCTGATCTGTTAAGATGTTCAAGATTGCAAATAAAAACCTAGGGTTTCATGTTGGAAAAAAGAGGAGAGAGGGAGGAGAAAACATATGATAGAAAAATAAAATTTTTATTAAAAATAAAAAATAAACTTCAAATTACAACATAAACTATAAAAAAAATATATATACATACATACATACATACACACATATATATATATATATACATATACATATATATATATATATATATATATATAAAATTTGGGATAACACATAATTCAGATGATACCAAATAATGAAAAAATAATAAAATAAATAAAAAATAGACTAAAATCTAATAAGGATGATACTTTCAAAGACATTGATCTTCTAAATTATACTCTAATAAATACTCTTATCAAGACAAATACTGATTTCTTTTCTATTGTGAGCTCTTTAGTTGATTCGACTACATATAAAAAATTATATGAAAGAATAATCATCTAACTATATTCAGACCATATATCACTTATGCATTTAATATAGTTAATCATTTCTTAAATTTTTAATGACAAATTCACTTTAATATAACTTCTCTCATACATATGCACAAAAAATTTTGAACACTAGTAGCGTTTTTTGTAACCATGAACACTTTCAAAAAGTTAATTTTTCAAATTTTTGTTGGTCACAAGCTTGCACCGAAACTACTATAAAATTTTATATTTTTTTAGAAGTAATCTTGTATCTTAAAGAAATAAGAAATCAATAGAAATTTTAAGACCTAGTGCAAATACAAAAAATTGAACAATAACAATAATTACTTGCATGATACTTTAAATTAGACACATTCAAGAAATTGGATACTTACTTCTTACTACTCTCAACTATAACAATCAGATATCAAAGCAAAAAAGTATCTAATCTAACATTTTATAAATAAACAAAATACATGAAAGTATTATTTTCTTCTCACAGAGAAAATTCAAGATGAGACTATTGTGATATTTTATGTTCATATCATAGATTAACCAATCAATATCTCCGTAAAAATCTTGAAGAGGCTTCAACTCGCTATGCTTTCCTCCAAACTTGATATTCTAGTTATTTATACATTATTTTGAAAAGGAATATAATGTTGTATTCTTATTTTATTTTATTTTATCTTTTTACTCTTTGGATGGAAGCACCTGGCATGTGTGCCAATCTAATCCAATTAGTTTTTATAAAGCATTCTTTAGTTTTTTATAAAATATTTTTATGGTATATTAATCATTCTTATTGTATATTAATCATTATAAGTTTTCATTCTTATTTAACTTTATAATTTTTATAAACTCTAATAAAATAATATTTATATAATTACACACTAAGAAGACCAAAAATACTCAACTTTATTTATTTTTATTTCATACTTATCAACATTGAAACACTTTTGATGGAAGAACCCAGCATGTTGGTTGTCTTAATTCAATTTATTTATTTTTATAAGGCATTCTCATTATATGTTAATTATTATGAGTTTATATGAATTTATTTGAGATGATAATATATTTTTAACAAAAATAAAATATCAAATATAAAATAAAAATTGCATTAATACAGAATACATAATACATCATTAAAAGGTGGGTAGTCCAGAAATAACTAACTTAATTTACTTTTAATTTATCACTTATCAACATTGAAGCACTTTTGCACTAATAAAAGAATTTTGAAAATTCATTTCCATTCAAAAAATTTTCCATACCGTAAAATATGCTGGAATCTTAGGAATAACAATCTTGAATTGCTTCGGGGATTCACCCTATCAAATAGATATCATAATAATGAGTAAAACCATTATGCAATTGAGAAATATCTTCAAAAAAATGATGTCAAAAAATAGAAAGGTAATGAGGCTCAACTCAACCAATTCTCTGATTGGGGCAAGCTTGAGATATCCAGACAAATCAGAATGAGCTTAATTGGTATGGATATAAGAAATAAATTTAAACTAAATTATAAATTTTAATGGTGATCAAAGCAATCTGAGTTAAGCTGAAATATTTTGAAAAAAACACGAGAATTGATTGATATGAAATTTTATCAAACTAACTTGATTACAGTTTGCATGCAACTATTTAATCATTTTCATACGGAATTTCCTACCTAAAAATAACTCAAATCTAAGGGATATACAAAATATGAAACTGACCTTTTCCTTTTGATTGCTGCCAAGAAGGAGAAGACTGCCACCTATGTTGATGCTGGTTATCACAACCTAAGACTCATTGAATTTTGTTATACAACAACAAAAAAAAAAAATTATGAAAACCTGACAATGATAATTAACTTAAAATAAAGAATGAACTTCATTCTCCAAAATCTTGTTGCAGCACTTCAATTTTTTTTTTATTTTACTTTAGTTTACTTTTATAAAGTAAATACCTAACATATGAGTTGTACCAAATAATATATATATGTGTATGTGTGTGTGTGTGTGTGTGATTGTAATTTTTGTTTAAGGCTTAATGAAAGGAAAATAGTATTTTTTCTCTTTTTCTTTTCTTTTTCTCAAATCCCTCTCCTCCATACCTTAACCAAATCAGAAAACCCTAATGGGTAACATGGAAACACATCATGATATCAGAGCCAAAAGGGGGTGAATCGAGAGTGGTACACGAAGCTTAGTGTGATTGCAAACCTTTTACCAGTGCAAGTGACATAGTGCACCAGAAATCGACACCGATAATGGTGCCACCATACTATGTGAGAAAAAGTGAGGTTTTTAGTATTTTATTGTATGTGATAGAGTAATTATAGTTGTCATACATTAGATGATCAATTTTTAGTGGTCAGGTAAAGCTCTAATTATCCCAATAATGGCTGCCACGACAGTTCATAAGGTGGCACCAGAGCTACTCCAGTATAAAATAGTTCTTTGAGGTTAAAGTTCTTTGTGACTTTATTCTGGAAGTTCAACATGAAACCATGGTGTTTTGTGTGTTATCTTTTTGTTTGACATTTTTTAAGAATTTCATTTTATGGTATTATTTGATTGTTGTTGTGTGACTTACAAAAAATTGAATAACTAAATCTAATATAAGACTTTTGAGAATATGATTCGTGGGCTAGGGATATGTTAGTCACCTATTGGAAGAGTCACCACAAACCAAGACTGAGAAATGGATGATAATTGATACTATAATGATTTTATTTAATTTTTTCTTTTTCTGTATTGTTTGATGAGATTACACCACTTGTAGTTTGCCCATTCGTATCTACTTATTATATAAGAGCGGCTTATATGTTGATTATGATTAAAGTGTTTTATTTTATTTTTATTTTAACTTTTAACAAGATATCAGAGCTATAATTATGCATGTGGGTAAGAGTTTTTCAAATCCTAAAACGGGCACACAACAATCTTAACAAAAAAAGAGTGGCATAGCCAACAGGATAATTTTTTAGCAAACTTTAGCCAGTTCATGGTGGCTCATGGTAATGAATTAAAGCGTATTGGCAAAAGACATTTTTTTGTACAAAAACTAAAAAGGGTTCCTGGGGATTTGAAAAAATATGTGTTTTGGGAGTAGTTATATTTAGAAGGAACCATATTTTTGTGATACATATAGCTTATCACAACAGAGGTACATGAAAAAAATTCTAGTCCAACATACTCATTATAAGTCATACTAGACACAATTATTATAAATTATTTCTAGAAAAAAGATCAAGAGAATTAAGTAGCAGTGAGAGAGACAAGCTAATTGCCATAGTCATCCAAGAATCCTCACATAACCTATCTACCATGATACTTACTAGAGAGTAGTAAACAAATTCCTCTCTAAGACAGCAACATATCATTTTCTATTTTGAGATACTATTAATTATTTTTCCTATACTTTCACTATAGACAACTAGATTATAGACATAAAAATTAATATTTATATTATTAATAATCATATTTTTTTTTTCACTTTCTTTTCCTATTTTGATAATATTATTATCGTTAATGAAAATTGCTCAAAAAGTATTAAATATGATATTAGTTAGCTTGAATCCTTGTTACTTTATCATGTCATACTTGTTCTTGATTATCTTGTTAGGCTACTCTTTGTGAATTATCTTTTTAAATAATTTAATTCTAATTTATCTTAACTTTCATTAATATTTATTTACATGATTAAGAGACTCTAACAAAAATTTTATTTTTGTTTGAGGGGACAAGATTATATATTTTCTCTATAACGGTAAGGTCTCCATATAAATGTATGAGTATTTTGGACTTATTAATTGTACATTCTCAGCTTAAAAATCAATCACAACCCAAGTTAAAATAAGTTAGCATAATCTTAAGATATTTCTACCATATAGTATGAGATATATTAACTAAGAAAACTTACTAGTTTTTCTTATCTTATATGCAATCTTATTTGAGTAAGGATTCATCCGATCTAATACACTTAGACATATTGGGACATAGTAAAGATAAAATCAAAAAAAAATTTAGATATTTGATCTTGTTTATTAATGACTACTCAAAATACACTTAAATATTTATATATCTTTCATGATAAATCACTAATTTTTTCTATTTTTTACAAAATGATAAAAACTAAATTCAATAAATATATTAGAAATTTAAAAAGCAAAAAATGTATTAAAATATACATTCGACCAATTTTTGATATATTGTATGCATCATCAAATATCTATTTTTCTTGCGAGAGCATACCATAACAAAATGAGATAGTTGAAAGAAAAAATAAATATCCAATTAAAATAGCATGGATATTTCACTTGAAAAGAATTTTTCAAAATATTTTTAAGGTAGTAGTTTTTACTACAATTTACCTTATCATTCAAATGAAATTTTCCTATTTCTTAGTGTTATCCTTTCATATCTTATACACTAGAGATAGATTACTTAGATTGCATCTTAATTTTGGGATGTACTTATTTTATTTTTAATCACTTTGTAAGATGAAAAAAATTGACACCAGACTAGAGGTGTCAAACCGGCCGGCCCGGCCCATTTTTTTTGGGCACGTTCGTGCTACCGTGCCGGGCACGGTTTAAAAATAGCCGAGCCCGGCACGGCGGGCCGTGCCTGGCCCGTTCGGGTAGAGGTGTCAAACGGGCTGGCCCGGCACGGTTTAAAAAAACCGGGCCCGGCACGGCCCGCAGGCACGGCGGGCCGTGCCTCGGCTGGCCCGCTTGGGCAAACCTGCCCGAGCGGTTCGGGAAACGGGGACCACGGGTCGGGTCGAATTAGACCCGACCCGCGGTCTTTTTTTGCGGGAGGGGAAGTATGCGGTCGGACTCACGGGGCTCCTAGCACGGGATAAACCCATGCCGGTTTGCCGTGCCGGGAGCCGAATCGTGCCGGGCCAGGCACTGCTCGTGCCAAAGCCGGGCACGGCACGGGCCCGAGCGCGGCTGAACCGTGCCGTGCCTCGTGCCGGGCCGGGCCGGCCCGATTGACACCTCTACGCTCGGGCTTGCATGTCCGAGCGGTTCGGGATACGGGAAGACCGCGGGTCGGGTCGAATCAGACCCGACCCGCAGTCTTTTTTTGCGTAAGGGGCATCCTGGGGTCGGGCTCACGGGACACCCGGCACGGGACTGACCCGTGCCGGGGTGCCGTGCCGCGTGCCGAACCGTGCCAGGTCAGGCACGGCACGGCACTACACGCGCCTAACCCAGGCACGGAATTTTTCCGTGCCGGGCCGGCCCAGGCACGGCTGAACCGTGCCGTGCCTCGTGCGGGCCGGGCCGGCCCGGCCCGGTTGACACCTGTACACTAGACAACCAAAAATTTAGTTAGATTGCATCCCCTATTTTTTAATCTAAGTAAAAATTTTATTTTTACTTAGATTGCATACCCTTTCATATCTTATTTTATTTTGGGATGTACTTATTTTCCCATTTCGTACTTATTTTATTTTATTTTCAAAATATTTTTAATCACTAGAGAGAGATTACTTATTTTACTTAGAAAAATTGACATATAGGATCGTGAGATGTATATTTTTTGAATACTTTAATACTAAAAGAGAGTATAAGAATGTTTCACCAGAGACTGATTGAATTTTAATAAGTACGAAAATTATATTTTTTACATGACTTGTTTTTTAACTTACCTAGGACTCCATATAAATCTAGATCCATTAGCCTTCCTTTGTTACCCATAACCTTGCCCAAACAACCAATTCATAGAAAGAGTTAATCATCAAATACATCTAATTATGTTACTATCAATAAGAAATTACATCCATTTAGTTATCAAACCTACCAACATATTAAAATCATATTGAGTTAAGAGAGTGAGATTTTACAAATAGAATGATCTCATTTAGATTTCAGACCTAATTAACATAATAGTACATCACTGCATTTGTACAAATTCATATCCTATTAATAACTATAAAACTTAACCATTTAGGACCTAGAGTCTATACTAGAAGAGAAACCAACTCAGTACTATCAGACCATAGACAAACCTATCAAGGAGCTAAATAATTTTTGTTATCAATACCAATTCATCTTATATTGACTATCTGATTGCTCTCTTGAAGAAACAAAAATGTTATACTAAACATCTGATTGCACAAATTTTGTCAAACTCTCATTTATTTCTTTCATTTATTTTTTTTATTACTTAACAATACTAGCATACCTATGCCTCTTTATGAGATATTATCTCATCTAAGATAATATCAAACCATGATAGAAAATATATTTTCCTTCCATTCATAGGAATTGAGAACTAGTATCATGATCATAGACAAACCTATCAAGGAGCCAAATGATTTTGTTACCAATTCATCTTATCTTGATCATTTGATCGCTCACTAGAAGAAATAAAAAAGTTATATCGAACATCCGATTACACAGATTTTGTCAAACTCTCATTTATTTCTTTCATTTATTTTTTCATTACTTCTCTTAACAATACTAGCATACTTATGTCTCCTTATGAGATATTATCTCATCTAAGATGATATCAAACCATAATAAAAAATACATTTTTCTTCTATTGATAGGAGTTGAGAACTAGTATCATGACCTTTAAAAAAGTCTGTTGTTGGTAGCAAGTGAATATTCATTATGAAGACAAATCTAAATAAAAAATTAAATCACTTTAACACCAAACGTATAGTGAGAAAAATACTTAAATATTTATTATAAATTATTAAGATATTTACTTTCCAGTAGCCAAGATGAGCTCAATACATATTCTTATTTATTTTACAATATCTCATAGTTAGCCAAGATAATCATTTTTGACTGTTATATAATGATGACTTGCATGTTGATTGTGATTAGAGTGTTTTATTTTATTTTCATTTTAACTTGTGACAGATACATAGTTGCTAGTACATCGCTTGAAATCAATTGATCCAAGTATATCCACCATATTTGGTTCTTACGATACTTGCATGAATGTTTGGGACTTGACTACATTAATGAAATCGTCAAGAATATTTCATCCGTATGACAATTTGAGTTATATATTAGCATTTAAACTAATTAATCAAGTTAAGACGACTCATTATGTGATTTAGACATAGTCATAAGAGAGAATTATTATGGTAATATATATATTGATTGATCATACTACCTTAAAAAGTTTGGGTAATCAAACTAGAAATATTCTGCACATGCATGTCTTGAGAGATCAAAATACTATTCTCCAGATCTAGATCAATGGTGAGAAGATGCTCCCCATGCTTCAGAGATCCATCGAATGATGATTCAGGTATCTACAATTACACCCAAATCAAATAAATTGATATGATAAATTAGAACATTATCATGATTTCACCAAGCAGTGATAATGAGAGAGTTAACAAATATGCTCTTAGAGGAGCAATTCAATTATGACCTGTTCTTGTTCGGTAGGATACCTATTATATCCGAGCCAACAAATAGTCATCATATATAGCTATTGAGAAAAGTAGAGTTTCAGTGGTTCTGTCAAAATTTGAATGATACCAATGTGGTATTGTTTGATAGCTCAGCCAAGTCTACTAGGATAGCCATTTGTTGAACCATCTATTTGTAAAAATAAACATCATGTTAATGAAAATTCCTTTTATCTACATCTTGAATATTATGGTTTGTAGCACTTTGTCAATGTTGATTGAATGTCCTAAAGTACAGATGGTAATTGGTATCCTTGATTCATCAAAATAGAGGCTGAGAGTGTTGTATTGGCAGCCAATCCCTATGATAAAACATTGGGATTGGCAAACCTATATTTCACAACTCAATTCACACTCAAGTTATAGGTGTTTATCTCAATTTTTTTGAGCCAATGTTTCTCTTGAAAATTTTGTTGATCTCAATGTACATGATGCATACTAATATTCACAAGTAGAAGAGAGAGAGAGAGAGAGAGAGATGAGTAAAACAAAAAGAATCAGAATTATTCTATTAAAAATAAAAAGAACATTATTGAATACAAAATAAAACTACATACATACATATATAGAGTGTTTTAAAAGGCCTACAATACAAGTTGTGGTATAGATGTCACAAATCAACAATTTGAAAAAAAAAATAAAATATTATGTAATCCTCTGGAAATTTTTAAGAATATGTCTGTAATTTGATCACTGATTGATAATTAAGCCATAGTTATTGAATCAACTTTGATCTTCTCCCAATTGAAAAGATAATCGATCTCAATATATTTCATCTGTTCATAAAATATTGAGTTTATTGCAATGTATTAGATTGTTTGGCTGTCACAATAAAGTATTATAGGTCTATGAACTAATAGTCAAAGCCCCTCCAAAAGGTGATTCATCCACTAGAACTTACACATAATTGATGTTATAGCTCTATTATCTGCCTCTAATTGATCTCAAAATAACTATTTGTCTCTTGTTCTTCCAAGAGACAAGATTACCTGCAAAGAAAAAAAAAATGAACAAATATAATGAATCTCCATTTTGTAAACAAAGTAACCCAATTAGAATCTAAATATGTCTCTATCCGATTATGATCACGATCTCTATATATAATCTAACATCCTAAAACTTTCTTTACATACCTGAGAATCCTAAATACTACATCTATATGAAACTGTCTAGGTGAATTTAAAAAAAGGTCAACTATACTAATAACACAAGTAATATCTAGCTTAGTTACTATTCAATAATTTAGTTTTTCTATTAACAACCTATATCTAATAGTAATAAATTGGGATCATCAAATTGGCTAACCCTTATCTCCCTCTCTTGAGAAAATTCATTAAATTGGGATCATCAAATTTTCCAACCCTTATATCCTCTTTTGAGAAAATTCATGCCTCATGTCAAGTGGGACACTCACACTAGGTTTCTCTCCAAGGCGCTTTGCCCTTGAAGAAATATTACTATTCTCCTCAAAGCCAATCATTATGTCATATCAAGTATTAACATATGAGCAAGACTAGGCGTAATTCTTCCATGAGGATTAACAATAAGATAGAAAAAAGAGCTCATTACTATAGTATCTAAAGATATGTTCTCTTGAATCAAGTCCTTAAAAAAGATTCATCCTCAAAAAATATGATATCAATACTCATAATAACTCTCCTAGCCTTTGATGAATAATAACTATCATTATTTTATGTTATTTGATAAGAACACTCAACTTGTGAGTTGTTATAATCATTTTTGTCCATTATATAAGGGTGGTATGTATGATATTTTACAAATTAATTGTTGTTACTTTTATTTTTTAATTAATCTCAAAATTCTACATGACATTAAAGCTAGGTTAAGTGCTCTCCTCATCTTTTTAATTCTTTTTGTGGTTCTATCAATAGTAACCACACATTTACTAAGGGTTGCATGGGTGGCACAACAAATAGCATAGTGGCACATGGTGGAGTGCAAGGTGGTGCATTGTGCACATCATAGCACATAATAACAGAGCATGTTGTGGTGCACAATTAGTGCGCATGGTTGAGCACGCAATAGTGCATGTGGTTGGGCAAAATGGAGCAAAATGCAATAAGTGTGGTGATGATCACAATAGTAATCACATTGGCAATCACGGTGATAAGCATGGTGATTCATGGCAGAAACACAAATTGGGTTACCTTTATCATTTTCTTATAGAATTTGTGTTAAACTAAAAAAAAGGTAAAAGAATGAGAGAGAATGAGGAATATTATTATTAAAGGAATTATAAATTTGTAGGACATGAATTATCTTAGCAGTACATGGCAAGTTCCAATCCAATATAATTATTACTATAAAAAACATGACACACCAAAAAAAGTTGGATATAATTTCTGAAGAAGATACTGAGAGCATTACATAATAATGAGAGACAAGCTAATTGCAAGAGTTATTTTAGGAGTCCTCATAGAATTTATCCATTATGATACTTACTATAAATAAATATACAAAAATCTTCTCTAAAATAAGAGTATATTCTACCCTTTTTTAGATATTATAAATTATTTTATCGTACTCTCACTTAAGACTCCAATATTATTAACATAAGATCTAACATTCATATTACCAGTAATCATATTTTGTTCTCTGCATATTTTTTTTATTTTGAGAACATTACGATCATTAATGAAAAATGCTCGAAAACATTTGAATAAAATGCTATCCATCTTGATTCCTTGTTATTTTCTCATATTATATTAATTTATGATTATCTTGTTATTTTCTCATTAATGAAAAATGCTCGAGTTCAGTTCCAAGCTAAGGAATCCCTCTCCAAGCAGAGATCCATTCTGACATCGATAGATGACAGACGACCGATGATCATATAGCTTCAAGCTGGATCGACGGATTGAAGTTACCAAAAGAAGAAGCTGAGAAATATAATGCTTCACGGTTACAAGTGGCCGTGCTTGTTGCTACATCGTCACATCCAATTCCTGTTGCTTGGTCTGGTGAAAACTCACTTGCAATTGCTTCTAGTCACATCGTCACAATTCTGTCACACATTGCGGAGCTCTCAACTTCTAGAGAGAGAAAATCTCAATTTCTAGAGAGAGAAATTTTCATTTCTACTCAAAACAAGCTACTTTCAAGCTCAAAATGGAGCAAAATGACTTATTATCAAATAAGAAGTAAATTGCTTCAATTCTAATTAAGCTCACGCCTCCCCTGCCATTGTTCGGAAAGAAAGAAGGAAGTCTCGTGGCTCTCTTCCCTTCGGATGAGTTGCAGAGACTTACAGAGGCCTTCAAGTATACATTAATAGGAAAATTCTCCCATGGAAGACCTAGCGCGAATGACATTCAAGCATTCGTCACCTCACTGAAGCTCAAAGAGAAGGTGAAATACGGCGATTACGACGCTAAGCACGTCTTCCTACAGTGCTGTATGGAGGAAGACTTTCATCGAATATGACTAAGAGCACTATGACATGTCAGTGGATACCCTAAGTGTATACTGAAGTGGACGAAACACTTCAACCCACACGAGGAAGCCCCGGTATGGTTCTCTCTTCCAAACCTCCCTCTATACCTCTATAATAAACACTCTTTATGCTATCTCTTTGTGCTTGGGTGAACCGATGCTAAGGGATGACAGGACAGCTTCCATGACTAGGCCTAACAATGCTCGAGTTTGTGTCGAGGGTAATTTACTTACACAGCCACCTACTCGTATTTGGATTGGTAGTGGAGAGGGTGCGAACAATGAAGAATTCTGGCAATATGTAATGCCAGAAAAATTGCCATCCTACTGCTTGAGTTGCAGAAGGTTAAGGTATGGCATGGGGGACTATAGGTTGGGGCTAGAGGAGAAGGGTAAGGGGTAGGGGCAGGTGGGTAGAGGGAGGAAAGAAAAAAAATGGGTTAGGAGGGAAGTGAGGGAGAAAGGGTGTTATAGTGGGATATTAGAGTGGGAGGGAGCCATTAGAGGTAGGTTTAAGGGAGGAGGAAGGGGAGGGTAGTGGGGTGGATGAGGGTGTAGTGGTGCAGCAAAAAAGGGATGTGGGGGGAAGTGCTGGTAGAAAAGAAAAGGAAGCAGCATGGAACAAAGGAATAAAGAGTATATAGGAATGAGATGAGGGTGAGGAGGAAGGCTGGAAAGAGGTGAGAGGAAGTAGAAAATGGGGTAAAAGGGTTAACACTAAGAGAGTTTTGAGAGAAAAGATGGAGGATTATAACTGAATTAAGGAGGACCTACTGGATTTTCCAAAGGAAAAATTTGATATCTTCAGTTGTCTTTCATTAGGTAGGGAGGAGTTAAGTGAGGAGGGAGAATCGGAAAAGATGAAAAATGATTTGGAAATATATGAAGAGAATTGAGAAAAGCTTACTAGGGAACAAACAATGGAAGCCATCAAACGAATGGCAATGCTCCTTGGACAGCAGCCAAAATATAGGGAGATAGTGCAAGTAACCCCTAATATACCTAAACCTCCGAGAAATATGAGACAACATATAAAAAAAACATATGAGTCTAAACAAACTACAAGAGCTCGAGCAAAATCAAGTTTTAATAGATAGTTATCTCTATTGGAATATTAGGGGGGTGACAAATAATCGCTCGACAAATAGGTTGAAATAATTAATAAAAACATATAAAATCACACTAGTAATCATAGCAGAACCCATGATTCAGCAAGATCAATTAGTTAAATATAATAATATTTTAGGGTTTAATAATGCATAATCTAACGTAAATAATAAACTCTGGATTATGTGGCACAATAATCTGGATATTGTAATTTTAAAAGATACAGAGCAGGTAATTCATATTTAAACTAACAAAGATACAAAGAGTATAATCTCAATAGTCTATGCAAAAATTCTAAAAAAGACATTTTAAAACTATGGAGGGAGATGGCAGATATAACAAATAAGAATATCTCAAGAATCATCGGAGGAAACTTTAATATCATAAGAAGTGCATAGAAAAAAAAGGAGAAAGGACTCCAGATATTGTGGCTATGTCACACTTAAATGACATCATAGCTAGAGCCAGTCTGATGAAAGTGAATTTTACAGGCTCGGGTTACACTTGGTGTAATAACTGGCGAAAAAGAGAAGCAATCTGGGCAAGGCTGGATAGAGTTATGTATAATGCTAAGTGGGTATCCTCACAAGGGATTACAGCATTGAGGCACTTAAACAGAACATGTTCAAATCATAGCTCACTGCTCATAATTAATCATAAAAAGCAATAATCTGTAGGGAGTTTTAAATTTTAGAATATGAGGGCAAAATATTCAGATTTTGAGAGAGTGATGAGAGAATCTTGGACAGAGCCAGTAATATGGAAACCTATGCAGGTTTTAATGTCTAAGCTACGCAGACTAAAAAACTTGTCTGGGATCATGAAATAGAGAGGTTTTTGGGAACTTAAAACAAAAAAAATAAAGCAGACAAAGGAAGAAGTGGAGAAATTAGAATTAGAATACGACAACTCTCAGAATGAAAAGATTAGACATAAATCAAGCAAGGCCAAGGAATAATTGAGACTCAGATTGCACATAGAAGAAATCTTTTGGAAGCAGCGAACAAAAATTAAATGACTCAAAGAAGAAAATAGAAACATGAAATTCTTTTACAATATGAGTAAAATCAAAGCCCAGAAAAACAAGATCAATAAAATTAAGAATGATGTGGAAGGTTGGGTAAAGAATGACAAAGAGATAGGAGTCCTTCTCGATGAGTATTTTAAAAATCATTTATGTGGGCAGGTTAGTCATGCAGGAGATTCATTAATAAAAGAAATTAACACAAATATTACAAATGAACAAAATCAAAGAATGGAGATAATACTAGAGGAAGAGGAGGTTAGAAATGTTGTATTCAGCTTGGATAAAGATAGCGTAGCATGGCCAGATGACTGGAATAATTATTTTTTCCATATATGTTGGTATATAGTTAAAAAAGATATTGTGCTTGCAATTTCGAGTGTCTTGGCAGGAGCAGACATTCCCAAGGCATGGGAAAACTCATTCATTATACTAATCCCCAAAAAGAAATCACCATAAAAATGTGAGGACTTTAGACCAATTAGCTAATGCAATGCGGTCTACAAAATTTTGGCTAAAATCTTACAAAGTAGACTAAGTTATAACTTGCTAGAAATAATATCTCAGGAACAAATGAGCTTTGTTAAGAATATGTTAATGATTAAAAAAATAAGATTAACATCCTAAATGATGAGCGAAATAGCAATTAAAACTAGAGGTTTTATTTAATGGAAAAGCTGAATCTGTCCAAGGCATTTGACAGAGTAGAGTGGGATACACTCTGCTAAATAATGCGAAAATTTGGCTTCTCAGAACTATGCATTGATTTAATATATAGATGCATCTCCAGTGTATGGGTTAAAGTCATCGTGAATGCGAATAAATGTGAAGAATTTAAGCCAAAAAAAGTCCTAAGGCTAGGGGACCTGCTGTCTCCTTTATTATTTGAGATATATTTAGAATTATTGATTCTGAACTTAAATACGAGAATTAATGAAGGTAAAATAATTCCTTTTAGACAGCCTAAAAATACTCCGAGAATAGACTGCTTAGCTTATGCGGACGATTTGATAATATTCACAAATATGAGTAACAGATCATTAAAGAATTTAATGAGTCTGTTAAAAATATTTGAGACAGAATCGGGGCAAAGAGTGAATAAAAAGAAGTGTCAATTCATGTTAGCAGCAAAAACCTCTGAAAAAGTTGCTTATATGGTTAAAAATATTACAGGTTTCACACAAAATAAATGAGCTTTAATGTATCTAGGCTGCCCTATTTATGAGGCTAGACTCAGAAAAGAATATCTAAATTTTTTACAGGATAAAATGAGGAGGAAAATAGTAAGTTGGAAGAAAAATTTATTGGAATCCAAGGGAAGGATCTCTTTAATTTCTCATGCTCTTCAAAGTACGCTGGTCCATATATTATTAGATATTCATCCTCCTAAGAGCTTTATTAAAAAATTAGAAATGAAAATAACCAATTTTTTATGGGATAAAAAAGAAAGAAGGCGAAAACTTCATTGGAAGAACTGAAATGACATCTGTCATCCTAAAGAAGAAGCAGGTTTAGGAATAATTAGCTTACAGGACATAGCTACAGCAAGGGATTGTAAAGCTTTGTAGAGGTTCAAGGAAAATGCTAGCTTGTGGACAAAGTATATGAGAGCCAAATATGGGGGGGGGGGGATGAGAAGAACACGACGAAGCCATCAAACAATTGGAAAATATTGGAAAAACAAAGGCAGATAGTCGAATCTCATTTGATTCTAAAAAAGAGTGACTGGAAATGGACACTCAATTCTCAATGATTCTTCACATTTAAATCGGTTAAAGAATTGATAAGAAAAAAAACTTTTCAATCAATTTTTAAATGGGTCTGAAAAGCAGACATCCCGCAAAAAATATGTTCACTTATATGGAAAATTCTTGTAAATGTCATTCCAGTTGACACCAATGTTCAAAGGAAAGGCATTAAAATGGTCCTAGATGCAACTATTGTTTTGAGGCACTAGAATCTATTGATCATCTATTCTCAGAGGGGAGAATTGCAGCGGAAGTTTGGAAGGAGCTAGAGAAGTCTAATCAGGTAAGTAACAAAGAAGTATAATTTATAGATAGAGTTAAAAAGTGGGGCAAGGAAACCTCAAGGAGCCCTATTAGAAAATGGCTCATTCAAAACCTCAACATGTAGTCATCTAGTGCTTATGAAAAGCCAGAAATAAAATAAATTTGAGAAAACTAGGATGAATGTGGTTGAAATTTTAAAAGATATTAGGAAAGAAATAAGTAACATATCCTGAATAAAAATTATTAGGATTGAGAATATAGAAGCAGAAAAATCTATAAAACAAGCATGTGTACTGGCTACAACTAGTACTAAGTCTCATAGTATAAAAAATATAAGATGGAACAAATCACTCATAGGAAAGCTATCTCTTAATATGGACGGTAGTTTTAATAGAGACATCGGGGTAGCAAGAGGGGGGGAGGGGGAGTTATAAAGGATTCACAAAAAAGAATTATAAAAACCTTTACTCTTGCATGTGAGGCATCCTCGGCCCTACACTCCGAAATTTGTGCTCTAAAAAAAGGGCTACAAGTCAGCATTGAGTTAGGAATAAAAGATCTACAAATTCAGATAGATTCAACACTATTGGTGAATTTAGTAACTGAAAGAATAGTATCATGAAGGTATGAGGAGGATATTGGGACAATAATAGATCTCATGAGGGAAACGAATACAGATATACAGCACATATACAAGGAGGCAAACACACTAGCAGATAGCTTAGCTAGTATAGGTCACCATAAAGAGAATAATGAGTAGAACGAGGAATCAATGCCGGAAAGGCTAAAAGGTTTAGCCAGACTAGATAGACTAGCATTTCCTCATATAAGGGTTAAGAAGGCTAGGATATGAAAGGATTGGTTAATCTCACTCGAGAAAAGGTGGAGTTATGTTTGGTTAGGATGGATGATTACAAAAAAATATACAAAAGTTTTTGCAATTGTTTTATTCGGCATGGCGGGGCTTAGCTTCCTATGCAGAATTTTTTTTTCTTTTTTTCATGTAGGAGCAAGTTTAGGGGCATCTTCACAAAGGTGTTTTGTTATAAGAAGGGACCCGGAAGAAAATCCAACAGGAAGCATAAAGTGAAAGAAGCGGACCCGATAAATATAACATCTAAGAAACTTGTACTGTGGTCCAGAAGATAACTATGAGAAGTGGCTAAAAAGGAAAATTAAAGTAAATAGATGATAACTTATAGTAACTTATATGTTAATTCCAAAATAAAGTTAGTAGTAAGTTTATAAGAAATGGTTTAAAAGGGATAATGAGTAGATATAGTTTGTACCAAAGGTATTTCTCCGCCAAAAGAGATGGTATAATTAATAAACAAACTTTTATTAAAAAAAAAACTTAACTTTGCCTTTTTATTTGCTTTCACTGGCATTTATTTGCATAATCATCAAATTCTAAGGAATACCATATTTGAGATTGAGCATGCTGTATTGTATATTCTCTCTTCAATAACAATATCTTCCTCTAAATATATGAGTGATTTTGACTCATTATTTGTGCATTCTTAATTTGAGTATTTATTATTGGCCAAGTTGATAATACTTTACTTAAGTCTTAATAGTATTTCAACCATAAAGTGTTAGACATGTGAGCTAGAAGAACTTACCAGGCCCTTCTAAACTATATGCCAATTTGGTTTGAGTAGGTACTCACTCTTTATAATATTCTTATACGTATGAGGAACTAAAAAAGTTTATCAAATTTTTTGCTCAAATCTAGAAGATGAATCTAAAGGTGTCAACTGGGCCGGGCCGGCCCGGCACGGAAAAATTCCGTGCCCGGGCCCATGCCATGCCGTGCCTGGCCCGGCACGGTTCAGCCCGCAGCACGGCAAACCGGCACGGGTTTATCCCGTGCCGGGTGTCTCGTGAGCCCGATCCCATGATGCCCCTCCCGCAAAAAAAGACCGTGGGTCGGGTCTGATTCGACCCGACCCGTGGTCCCCCTTATCCCGAACCGCTCGGACAGGAATGCCCGAGCAGGCCAGGCAAGGCACGGAAGCACGATCGTGCCTTAAAATAACGGGCCGGCCCTGCCCGTCCTGGCCCGTCCTGGCCCGTCCTGGCCCGTCCCGGCCCGTTTGACACCTCTAGATGAATCACACATGAAAGAAATTTAATAGACCCATCATGTATTGTTATCTTCACATTCACACAGCCAATGACCTTTACCCATGAGTTATTTCTCATAATCACATCTTATCTATCATGTAATGCATACTAACTACACTTATTCATATGATAAGTTATGTGATATGAAATGTTTATGTCAATGTACTGGCATCCTCATCAACCTGATCAACACATACATGCGTAAAATATACATTACCCTTAGATAGATGCTTGTTTGATAAACTAATTCTCACCCGAGTTGGCTTATTCTAATAATTTCTCTTGAAATGTCTAATTTTAGCATTTTTTCAACACTAACTTTCCACCTTATTCATACGATTCAATTTTTTTCTTTTCTTTGAGTTTTCACACTGGTCACTTCTGGCTTCAATCCTCCCTTTCATAAACAAAACCTAATTCAAGTATTTCTCCATATATGAGTTGGTTGATTAGTATATGAAAATCATATATATATATATATATATATATATAAACAAAATAAACTCTTCTCCTCCATGTATAATCTATCCAAATTATTCCTAAAAAAAAACTTGTTAAGCAATGATTTGATTTAATAGAGCACTTCAAGTTTCTTTCATAAATTCTTTCTTAGTTCTATTACCAAAAATATTCACCATATTCTCATCTCTCAAGCATAATTAGATCAAGAATAGCATCACCCGTCCAACTTACCATGACAATCTCAACTAATATTGTCTCTAGTTTCTAATCAAATACAATCGACTTAGGATCTTAAATGACAGACTAATATTCTATGTCAACCAATAGATCCCCAATCTTCAATTTCCAAAGTTAAAAACTCTCCCCCAAAAATTTCTCAATCTCAACCCTAGTATAGTCACATTCACCATTCTCAATTCTAGACTCAAACCAAGCTCAGGAAACTTTGGGTTTTGATACAAAATGATAAAACCTATACTTAACTAATATGCCAAATGTTCAAACATACACTTAGATCTAAAACTAAATGATAGAACATTGTGACCTCCTTAGCTCTGATACCCAATATTAGAAATATAATCAAATTTGGTGCTTCAATATTTGATTATGATATCAAATCTCACATTTTGGACCTTCTTGAAAACCAAGTATTAGGTTGCACTTGATATCGAGTATACCTTAATATCAAATATAGGGACTTGAGTATCCATGATATGGGGATTTAGGGTCTCAAGGAGTGGGAAAGAAACATCTCACAATAAAATCACACACATGCACATAAGAAAAAAAGTTAATGATAAGAGAAAGAATACACAATTGCAAGAGAAAAACTTTTAATATATTCAGAAATTATTATAGTACATCACAATATTTTTTGCGTTGTGTTTATCAATTACATTTACAAAAAAAAACAAAAAAACCTCTTTAAAACTTGAGATTTAATTTATGATATCAAAAATTTCATATCACAATTTTTTTCAAGTCATGACACCAAAGATAAGATCATGATTTGAATCCTTAAGTCATCCAACCACAGCAACACAATATAATTTACAACTCCATCTAAGTCTTAATTTCGTTCGAGTCACGAGATCATAGAACATAGTCACGACTTTATTTGGGTTGCAACTTCATAATTCAGATCATAATACTAAATATATAATTTTAACTTTGATCAAGTCGTGACACCAAAAAATAAGGTCACGACTTCATTCGGGTTGTGCCTTTACAATCTAAGTCACAACACCAAATATATAATAGTCTTCACTTTGTTCAAGTCACGATACCAAAGATAGAGTCACAACTTCATATGAATTGCGACTTTAGAATAAAGGTGAGAATACCAAATACATAGTCTTCTAGCTGCAAACACAAAAAACAGGTTGAGATTCTGTTTAGGTCGAGACTTCATAAATTTGGTCTAAACACCAAATCTCATTAACAATTTCAAAGTATGAACAAATCTTAACACTCCTCAATGTCATCTCATCTGTCAATACAAGTTGAATATCAATAATTTCATCTTGATCAATTAAACTATGCATCCATAACTAAGTAATAATATCATATAAATAAACATACCTAAAAAAATATCAAAATGATTATATTTCAAACCATCTTGGAAGTATCACAAGAACCAAATACACTTTAAATTTAAATTAATTTATTGTCATAAGTACACCAGTAATTATGCATCAATCTGCACCTATTTGTTAGTCTTAGTTTAAGGTAAATATTCTAGTAAGTAATTCACGTATCATCAAGCAACAAACTAAATCCTCTCTATTGTAGACTAAAGAGAAAAAACGTTTACTCTTAATTTTCATTGAATTATCCCCAATAATCTCACATTAATTCCAATTATTCTTTATTCATGATAATGCACACTCATATACAATAGAGAAACAACCAGGGCACAAAAAAAGCCAATTTTTTTTATATAAAGAAAATACAAGGTATTCTATAACAATTGTTAATTTCATAAAAAAAACAATCAAAATACAAACCCCTATAAGAGTTGAAGAGATTTTGTTTTTACAAAAAAAAAAAAAAAAAAAACTTTAAGTTGATAATATAACATCAACAATAGTTTTATACCATCACCACTTGACGTTGGTGACAACCTTAAGATTCCGTAATCTAGTTGGTGACAACCTTAAGATTCTGTAATCTAATGCCAACGATGATTTTTTACCAGGACCACCACATCAGCCACCACATTGGACGTTGCAAGTTCTGATGATATCTCAAAAAACCTTCTTTTTCACCCAAAAAATAAGTCATTAGACATTTTTAAACAATCTCAAAATCCAAGAATATAACCAAAATATTCATTGAACATGAATGTTTTAGCGCTAGAGTGTGGCAGTGCTACCACCACCTTCGAATCTTCCAGCGATTATTGTCGTCAATGATTCCCGAGAGTGAATTGTCACCCATGCAGCCTGTCACCAATGCTCCTTTGCTAAGTAACTCACTCTGATACTATGTTCCTACCAATTTAGGACTTGTACAATAGTAGTAAAACAAAGAGTGAGGAGAGAGAGAGAGGAGTAAAACAAAATAGAAATAAAATAATTTTTGAATATAAGATAAAACTATATGAAATATATGATTTAGGCAATTGACAAATCGGATGCTCCCAAGCAATCAACAATGAAAGATATGAGTGATCCTATGAGCTCTTGATAGGCCAAGGCATATTACTTATTGATGTGGTCGGATAAAGTAGCATTGGATGGGCCTAGGTAATTGTACTAGAACAAAGAGGGAGTAATAAAACTACAGCTTTGTTTGTGGGGAAAAATTAGACGTAGTACCCACCAACCATTCTGCCAATGTTAGGCTCTTAGTTCCTTGATGAGCTCTTGATGAAATTGTATATTGAAATAAACTTTTTTTTGAAAGATATGAATGATCCTAATTTGATTGAATTCCTTGAGGGTCATATACCAAGCAGACCAACAAAATTATTCCAAAGCATATTTGATTGAGAGAAAAATAAAATAAAATTTTGAGACTATAATGAGAATACATCTTTCTGCTTGGGTATTGATTTTGTTACACAAATGAGAAAAATAAAATTGCCATTGAGGATCAAAACTTATCTGCTTCAATAGCATCTAGAGACAAGAATCCTAGATGAGTTCCACCATGTGATGTGTGAGGAGAGCTAGTGTTAGTAATATTGGAAACAATAGACTCTTCCTAGTTAGATTCATTAGCATTGGTATGAGCTATTGATCAATCTAAGCTTTTGCAGTTTGAACTGACCAAGAGTCCACTTGATGCAGTTCTTCTGCCCATGGAGGATATACAATGAAGTGCCAATTCTAATAAGTCAATGAGCGTTAATGATTTTAAGAGGTATCTCAATCTTAGTCAACCTATAAACATGAATATTGAATTGGTAGCTCACTTGTTGATTAAGGTTAGGAGGGTAATTCCTTTGGTAGGTATTTTATTGATCATATTATAATACTTCAGTTTCTCCATATCTCACTTGGGCATCATTTTAGAATACAAGAAAAACCAAAACTCATGTGGAATCATAATCTATATGTGATGGTCAAATTAGTAAAGATTACAATCAAAGACATGTTCTTCATGATCTCCATTATGGTTTATCTCCATGTTTTACATGTTTAGGTACTTTTTTAGGTTCGAGAAAAGGAATTTATTGGATGAGGTACTTTTTTAGGTTTGAGAAGAAGATAACATTGGATGAGGTACTTTTTTAGGTTCAAGAAGTCATTGACGGGCAAGACAATGCTTCTCATCTACAAGGTGAACAAGTTTCCTATCTCTATGAGTTGGATGTCATTAAGAAAGATCTTTCTAGGTATAAAGTAGAATAGAGTAGAAAAATATTGATCACGTCTATCAAGAACATAGATGAGACACACTCGATACAAGTATTTGATGTTGCATCCAGAGTTATAGAGTATGTTTTGAGATTTAGAGACTGTACAACATATTTTTTGACCCATTCAAGTCATTGTATGAGCACTTCCACTAATTTTGTTATGCTTACCTAGGAGGAGTGCTTCAGAGTTCTTTTCGTGAGTATTATTGGCTCCAACCGAGATACTTCTATGCCAACCTTTTTTTCTTTTCAACACCCAACTCTAAACTCTTGATCATAGATTTAGAAGCAAATACTTATATCACGGGTGATCACATTCTATTTACTTCTTTTATAAAGTAAATAAAACTTTTGCTATTATAATGACAAATGATATCATAATACAAGCTAAGAGACATAACAATATCAACATACCAGATAGATGACTTCCTTATGGATTTAAGTTTTAGACTATTATTGATCCAGTGATTATACATTCTCTGCTTTAACATTCAACATTGGATAAACTAAAGATTCTCATACAAAATATCAAGAGGGTGACTTGCATTAATGCAAAATATCTCAATTAAAAAAATATACTAAAATGACCTTCCAACTAGACAGATGACTTCCTAGAATGACCTTCCTTTGTGATATTTTTTTTTGTTTTTTATTTGCTTTTCATTATGAGGAAGCATCCCAATTTGACTTTAATTTTTATTTTTAATTTTTAATTTTAATTTTTAATAAAATCTTTTTTTTTTCTTTATACCAAATGATATCTGAGAGTATTTTTTGGCAAGGTGTTCCCAGTTCCGAAGATCATTGGTGACAGCATACCTTTGGCAGTGCAAGTGAGAATAAACACCATCCATTTTGTGGCTGCGATAGTAATATTGGCAATTGTAATAGTAAAATACGCATCAACATAATGTGTCTTGAGTTTCTTTTATGATAAAGACAATAACGATGAAGAGGTGTCAATCGGGCATGTTTGACCATCACAACCCAAATTTTTTAGGCCCGCCCAGGCCACGTGCCATGCTGGACACACCATGGGTTCTCCCTCGAGGACATTTCGTGTCATCATGGTGCAGAGAGAGGCAGACCCAACATGACATGATGGCCTAGCTGAGGAATTCAGGCATACCAAGCCAAGCTAGAGCTGTGTCGAGCTCCAAGCTGGAACCCTAGCCCTGCAACCAGCCACAGATGACGAGCAGGGCCTAGGGCAACTTGGACTAGCCAAACAAACTATAAAATGTAGGCTACATGCAGCAAGCATGCTATCTATATTTAATATATTAATAATATATATATATATATATACATACAGATTTTACTTAAAATATAAATGTAAACTACATTGTGAATGTGATTATTATAAAATATAAGAAAAAATATTTAAAAAAATAAACTGAAATTTAATTCTGAAAATGTAAATCTATAATCAAGAAAAAAAAACTCCAAATAATTTTATGTCAGTTCAATGTTACACTATCTGATTTAGAATTATCACAACTCATAGTTTTAATATCATCATATTCATATATGATATCATCTATTTACAATATTTTAACTTTATCTTAAAGATTGATCAATCAATTATCTCAATCTTTTAAGTATGACAAAATATTAATAATATTTGGTTGTAGTGTGATCCTCCTATTTGAAAGCATATTCATAATCATAAAAACACAAACTCTGATATTAATCTAAACACCGAGGGATCAATAGAAAACTACTATGCAGAAAAAAAAATTCGTATAATTTTTACTAACTCAATGTATCAGAATTTTCATATCACTTAAAAATAAAATACAATAATAATTAATATTTTAGTATTTTGACAATCTACTCTTATTTAATAAACCTCCATAACATTTGCTTCTAATTAACTAGATTAAAAAGTCATCATCTTAAAACACAATATTAATCTCCATATTTAGAGACTCACAAAGATACTTATTTTAAACTATCATCTTAAAACTATCATACTTATTTAATTATTCACAAATCATATCCTCCAATTCTCATGGTTTATTCATGAAAGTAGATATATATTTAATAATATTTTTCATCCATTTCATATGAACTCTAGGATCTATACAGACAATGAACCAATAAAAAGATAAAATAAAGAAGTATTTTTTATCATTTCCTTTCTATTTCAATAGCCATGACATAAAAATCTAGATTCTCTATATTTAATAAAGAAACTATTCATTTTGAATCATTAAAAATTTTAAGAAAACTTTAAAAATAAAATTTTTATGTCCTAATATGATTTTTCAATTATTATTTTTCTAATTTTACAAATATTACATGTTGATAGTTAATGTAATATATATAATTCTAATGATATTTGATATCCACTTAAAAATTTTTCTTTTTAAGGCCTAGTAACTTATATAGAGTATAAAACTCTTATAGTCTGCTAGGTATCCTAATATATTATAATACATTTCATATATATTCTAAGGAGGAAAAAATTATATTTACGTCAACTTGACTTATGTTTATCATATGATCTAATAATTTTTATGAAAAATCTTACCTAAGAGATCATCTCTTATGTTCTTAAGAACATACTTATAGGAACTCCATTATTTAACACATAATCAAAAATTATATTATATATTTTATTTTATATTTTATATTTCCTAAAAATACTTGATAGTATTCATATATGACAAAACTATCATAATAATTTAGGATCTCATGAAATCCGAATATTTTTTTAGTTTTTACTTAGAATCTACAAAGTGAATGGTGATAAATAAACATTTATTATCATCGTGACTAATCTAAATATTAGACATCACGAAGATTATTCTACTTTGTGTTCTAAGGTCATTAATTATTATTTATTTTTTCAATTTATAATTTATTTATTACATCATTCATACTGATCAACATATGAATCCTACAATAAATGAACTAAATATATGTGTACATAAATGAGATTGGTTATGATCTTGCAAAAAACTAATCAAGAAAATAATGTTAGTAACGAACCTAATCATACATTCTATTACAAACTCATGATGATAAATAAAAGGAACCAATAAATTTCATATTAATTCATATTCAAAGAACTCACCATTCATACTCAATTGAGTTTGCATGAGATTGAATATACCATATTTTTAGTATATTATTTCATTCAGCATATCTTATAAGGTGTTTAATATAATCAATACACTTACAAGTATATATTTTATTACAATATATATATTATACCGGATCTTCTTTGATTTTTCTAGAATTTTTATTTTTATCTTTTAATGATATCAAACTACAAATATTCGTCTATTCTTAAGTTTTAAAAGTAGAGCCTAAGACTGACTTATGGCTAAGAGATAACTCAATTTATATCATTTCACGCCAGCACGACAAGTATGTGTCAGGCATGCATTGTAGTTGTTAGTGCTAGTTGTGCCCAGCATGAAATAAGTTGTGCCATTGGCAAGCTTTGGACCATGGTGTGTCATGTAAGGCACAACAATTTCATGCCATGGTTTTTGGATGAGTAACTTTAGTTTTTTCAACATAGGCACTAGCAATATGAGAACTAACATGGCAGAATGCACTGTGGCATCATTATAGAAGCCTCACCATTTTTCTTTTTGGCCAAAAATAATGTGTCATTTTAAATTAAGTGAAATTTATATTTTTAAAAATTTTATATGAAAGCGTATTGATTCATACAAAATTTTTATTTCAAAAATTTTGTATAACAACACATCTTTTTAATATTTATGGAGAAGTGTATTATGCAAATAAAAAATGAGAAAATAGTTAGATTTAATATGAGACCACTTGGATTCAGTCATAGTACCACAATATCTTTGTCACATAGTAACAACAAGAGAGCTGAGAAACCGAGTAGAGATATCTTGAGAGACAAAAATAATATTGACCTGTACCTTTTGTAAAATGATGAGACATACTTGAAAGAGGTGTTGGACATTACATCTTAAGTTATGATAGACTTTCAAAACAAAGTCTATCATAATACTTCCAGTGGTCATGTTACAATAATACTTCCTTAGAGTAGTATGCTAGATTCTATTCATTGTATTACTAACATGGACATGTTCACATTTATTGTATGTTCTACTCACCACCTCACTCAATATTCATGAATTGTAGATTTATGAGCAAATATCCATGCAACAAGTAATTTGTATTTATTCTCAACTCATATGAGCCGTTATACATGTCTGCCTACAATTGATCCATTAGCTATTCACTCTCGACATGGACATCCTTGTATTGATAAACTAAAAATTTTAAAGTTGAGCATCAGAAAAATAATATCTATTGATTATGAGGCTGTCACCTTTGAAAAAATACTAGAGCTTTGTATTTGACAGACCAAAAGAATACTAGGAGGAACTCATTCCATCTGATACCCTTAGATATTTAGAAAACTTGTAAGACTATCACATGTGATAACATGTAATTTTTTGTTATTTTTCTTGATTATTATTACAAGATTTACATGGTTGCTAGCATTTAACGAATATTTTTTTATTTTTTATAAACTTTTAATGAATGTGTAAATATTTAGTTTTATGTAATATTAAGATATTGATGAGTAATAATGTATTAGAATAAACTTTTCATCAGTTTTCATGTTCTTTAAGGAGCACGAAATAATTCATCAGATATCATGTGCTGATACTCCTATAGCATTGTCAAATGAGCAAGGAAACACGAGGCATAGCCTGATTCAATAATGCATGGACCATAAACATGTCAGACTATGACAGGGCTCATGCTAGGCCAAAGCCATGCATGCCTAATATCGTGCCAAGCACAACCCACATGCCTAGCATGCCGATATGACCCATGTGCCTACCATGCAGATATGACCCACGTGCCCAACATGCAGATATGACCTACGTCTGTGCCATGCCAACACAACTAATGGAATGGCTCGCATACATGGCATGCCAACACGGCTTGTGGCATGGTTGATTTTTTTTTTTAAAATAGCCCTTTTTAAAAATGATTGCCTCTATTTTTTGCCCATTTGAGCATGAAAATAGAATATCGATAGGACAACACATATCATTGTCATGTCAATTGTAATTTTAAAAAATAACTTTTTATAGTATTTTGAGCAATCAAATTGCATCCAACAATTCATTTGTAAAAATCCAACGATAGTTGGATTTCTACCTAAAAAATATTATAAAAATAAAAAAAATATATAAATAACATATTGATATAATTTTATTTTTTTAATAATTATTAGTTATCTCCTCTCTTCTCATCTCATGGTTCTTATATTAACATTATGCTCTATTTGTGCCTAGTTTTTTTTAAAAAAATTATAATTTTAATTTTATGGATTGTCAATCTTAGTTAGGTAATTATATATGACTTCTAGGCATGAGAATATAAGATAAAAATCAAAAATATCTACTGCACACAAAATTAAGGTACACATTATGATTGTGTTGAAATTAATTTATTTGATTTAATTTTATTAGATTAATAAATAAATTAAAAATATAAGTAAAAAACTTAAAAATATTTATCTTATTCTCCTACTTCTAGTCTAGTCTAACATATTAAGAAAAAAAAGATAAATAGTTAATATAATAAAAATGAAATAAACCTAAATATAGATAATAACGAGAACCAGACAAAAAGTTCGAAGCCAAAACTAGCTTCACTCTCATTGTCTATACTCATTTACCTAAAAAATTTAAAAATATATAAATTTCAATAGACTAGACACACTTTAACATAATTAAAAATAAAAATATTATGAGTATCAAAGAAAATTATGTATATTTTATATATTAGTAATATATATATATATAGTAATGATACTAGTTATCCGAAAGACATGTCAATCAATACACAAAAAAAAATGTAACATTGGATCCCAAAAAAATTATTATTATTATTATTATAAGATTTTTGATTAAATTTTTAAAAGATCATAAAGTTGTTCATGTTATGGAAACCTACTTTCAGCATGGTTATCAATAAAATTCCTAGTTCAAAAAGTATAAATGACATAATAAAATATTTTAAATTAAAAATATAATAATAATTAACGAACTTATAAAATTTTCCAAAACATTTGATATCTGGATTAACTTTTGGAAATACATTATCCAAACTTATTACATTAATACGTCTCACTACTTACTATATTGATTCTAAGTGAAACTAAATAAATAAATTTTAAAATTTTTTGAACTCCATCATTCTAATAATGACTTCATCATATATAAATATTTAACAAGAATTTTTAGAAAATATAATATTCAAAATAAAATTATTAATATTATATTCAATAATACTTCAAATAATAGTGTCGTAATTAAAATATTTATTAGATACATAAAAGATGAATTCTTAGTTGACATTTTTTATATTAGATATATTTGTCATATAATTAACTTAATATAGTAAGTAAGAATACAAAGAATTTCTTTCATATTAAAAAATAGAAAAAATTTATTAAAATATCTTATGACACCTAGTACACAACAAGAATTTCACACCCTATTTGTCAGAGGCTCTAAAAAATGTAAGAGAATATTAGACATAATTATAATTTTACTTAGATAATATTAAAATCATATGTTGGCTATCAAAACATGATATCTAATTAAATTAATAATAAAAATGATGAAATTACTAATGATTCAAACTATGAGATATTTTATTTTTAAAATTCCTAAAATTTTTTATGATATAATAAATATGTATTCGTCTGTGTATACTTCAATCATTTACATTGCATTTGGATGTATATACAATATTAAAAGTATATTTAGCATGTTTAGAGGACACCTAGTAGAAAATAAAAATTTCATTATGTTTGTCAAAGAGCCTAAAAAAGAAAAAATTTTAAACAAATATTAGACACCATTAAAATTTTACTATTATGATGTTAGAATTATATTTTGGCTACCAAAATATAATATCCAACTATGTTAATAATAAAAGTAATAAATTTATTATTTTAAATTCAAACTATGAGAAAAATTTTATTTTTAAAATTCATAAAAATTTTTTATGATATAATAAATATGTGTTCGTCTGTATACATTCCAATCACTTGCATTGTACTTGAATGCATATATAATATTAATAATATGTTTAACATGTATAGATAACACCATGATATTAGTGTTATGAATATTAAAATAGTAACCAAATATTTATAATATTAGTTATTTATTCTCTCTTCATTACCTGGCTACCTATATGAATTATAAAATTAAGGTAAAAAAAATATATATTAAAATACATATCTACCTGTATGTACCAAGCAAAAGAACCAGATGATTAGATTCACAAAAAATTAGATAATATATTTACATATTACGATACTAGATATGATAGTTATAACAAGACTCCGAATAATAATAACTTTATTAATGATAACTCAGGATATACATAGTAATATGTTTTTAATGAAAATACATGTCTTTTATTTTTATGATATTTCATAAAATTATTACAAATTGATTTAATAAAAATATTAACAAAATCAAAAATCATAATGCATTAGAATATATGCTAGACATATTCAATACTTATAATATGTATCATAATGCATTAGAATATATACACTTATATGTATCATGAGATGCCTAAAAGAAAAATAAATGTCTGATTAAATCACTCGGACAATCATACCTGAGAAAAATATTTCAAAATATTTTTAGTGAGATATAATTTGCATTGGAATCTATCACATCAATTAGATGTCTTATTCTATTATTTCTCAATATAAATCCTTTCAGATCCTATATCTTCGAGAGACATAATTGAGTTTGGCTCTCAAAATTTTGAATATACTTATTTTCTCATTGATTTCTCTCTAAGATTGGATACATTGACATCTGAACTTTGAGATGTGTCTATATTAGATACTCCAGAACTCAATGAAGATACCAATATATTTATCTAGAAATTGATAGAATTTTAAAGAATATTTTATATTATTTTTTTTGAGCAAAACTCTTTTTACAAATATAAGAAGGATGTGAGTTCAAAAATTACACCTAGATCTATTACTTTTCCTTTCACATTTATGATTCTTCTTGGACTACATGTTAGAAGAGAAAGAATCATCGATCAACTACAACTAAACTTCTTAGTTCATAATATGATATTCCTCATAAGTCATCATATCTACCAATAAATATAGATAAAATTGATTTTAAAGAGTGGGATTTCCAAAGAAGACAAATCTTTTTCAAGTCCATACAACTATGAGTTCTTCCAAGTACATGCTCATGTTGAGCCAAAAACTACAAAACTTGACCATGCAAGACCTAAAGCTTATATTGAAAGAATAAGACATACTTAACCTACTCAAACCTGAGATGAACATACAAAAAAGCAAGTTGATCTTGCACCCAACTTTTATTATATTGACCTTCCGATCACTCTTCAAAAAGGATATAGAAGTTGAACTAAATACTCAATTTTATAAATTTTATCATGTTATTATTTTGTTTTTATTTTATTTTCTGTATTACTTTGATACCCACATCCCCTTATGAGATACTATCTCATTAATAATGGTGTCAATCCATGATGAAAGAGATAAATGATCACCACTTCAATAAGATTAAGAACTAGTATCTCATTCATTGGGAATATTTATTATTGATTACAAGTGTTCAATATGAAGATATGTCTAAAGATAAAAATAAATCACTTTAAGGTGAGACATAGCGCAAAAAGATTCGCTCAGGCATATAATATAAAATACCAAGATATTTTTTATCAAACAACCAAGATGTTATTAATATGGATTCTTATTTAACTAGCAACTTTTCATAGATTAATGATACACAAGTTAGACATGAAGAATATATTTCTTTACGAAAATAATAAGAAGAAAGTGCACATGGACAAACCATTTAAGCATTAAGTAGCATAGTCCAATATAATTTATAGATTATAAAAAATATTGTACAACTTAAAGCAATCACCAATAGTCTGATTTAAAAATTTTCATAAGCAAGCATCAATAGTAAGATTTACAAAATTTTTATAAGCAATCACCATTTTTGGTTGTAACATGAATATTATATTTTTTTCTTTATTTTTGCAAATGAGTCTTGATGACAATGTAATTTTATTGATTATTTACGAGAATGACATTCTGATTTTGGATAATAACGAGTTCATAATAATCAAACTCAAAGAGTACTTTCAATCACAATTTCAAACAAAATATACGGATAAATTTAGATATTTTCTTGGCACAACTAACTTATTCAATAAGAGATATTATTTTGTTACATTAAAGGTATATCATTAATAATCTAATGAAGGTTATACATTAAGATTATGCTCCAGCAAGTATCCTTTGATCTTAATACTAATTTGAATTCTAATATGATCTATAAAGTTAACTCTACTATTTATAGGAGAATAATAAAGAATATTAAGTATATAACCGTGATCAAATTAGAATCTAGACATGACATATATAATCAGTATAGTTAGACGAACCCTAGATTTTTATAGATAGTCCCACCTTCATGGAGTTCTTCACATATAAGGTATGTAAAAAAATCTCAAAAACTTGGAATCTCTTTCGAGGATCTAAGATATTTATAATTATGCGGGTATTAAAATTTGAGTTGGTCACAAACATACACTAAGAGAAGATCAAAGATAGATTTTAAATTTTTTCTTAAAAAATAACTTTATCTCCTAGAAAAATAAAAGACAGTGATTCTAAGAATTAGTATAGAGGCAAAGTTTAAAGTAATGTCAACAATCATCTACGAGATATTTTGGATATAACTACTCATAGAGATAAGAAATATACTATTTTCTCTCATAATTATTTAATGTGATAGTCAGACAATAAAATATGTTTCCTCTAACCTAATATTTCACGAGAGGACAAATCACATATAGAATAATTACTTATTGCACATATAGATTATTCAGGATAAGATAATTATTATAATATATATCTAAATAATAGAGAAACTAGCATAAATCTTTATGAATGATCTAAATATGCCAACTTTTTTTTTCTCTTCCAATCTTAGTACTCAAAACATTTACACACCAAATTGAGGGAGGCATGATGATTTACAACTATTATATTTCTTATAATTTTTATTGTCTTTTTGATGAGAATACTCAATATATGAGTTTTCCTAATCCTACTTGCTAATTTTATAAGGGATTACTTGTATACTAATTATTATTAAATATTTTTTGTTGATTATAATTTTCACAAGTCTAAACTCACCAAAATCCTCATACATTTGAATAAATTTGATTTAAAAAGATTATTATTCACATAATTATGATGAGCAAGAATAGAAACCCACCCAGATATACTTTTTTATTTGAAATGCCCCACAATCTAATCTTGAGATTTTTTTATTCTACAATCTATAAATTTTTAATTGGGGCTGAAATGAAAAACGAAGACAAGAATGGACAATTAAAAAATTAATTACACTCAAATAATTTGAAGATTTTATAACAATAAAAAAGAACAACTACAAACCATCATACTCAAAACTAAATAAAATCGTCTACAAAATCTTTTGATCATGCAAAACAAAATCAATAAAACAAAAATCTTTATTATCAATGAGTTGTGTAGAAAGCCAATTCACAAAAGTAAATAATTCACATATTTAAAAATAAATAAAAAACAAAAGAGTCTTGGATTTATATTATTAGCTATAATAACTATTGAGATTTATTTAAATTTAAAATTTTTTTTGTTATTTATTTTATGATAAGAGCACCCAGCCTAGGGTAGTCAGCAAGTTAGTTGTCTTTATCATAAACAAAATACACGAAATGGAACAAACTAAAAATAGAAAAAAAAAACTACAACAAACTCAATAGAAAAATTAAGTACTCAAAAAATTAATCTCAACTTCTACATACACTAATACAAAACCAAGTTAAAAGACTAGGTTTGTATATTTCTATTTTTCAAAAACATGATAAAATAAAAATCAAACATGCTTAACAATATACATATAACATATGTAAACATACCTTCAAAGGTCCTGCTGCATGAAGAAAATTACAAGCTTCTTGACCATCTCCTTGAGTTAAAATCCTGAAATATGAATCTTGCATTAAATGAACTGTGGTTCAATTACAAAGTAGAAGATAGTAACATTTCTTTATGATTCACAAAAAAAATATACTTATGATTCATAGAATGAAAGACCTCTATATTTACTTCATACCATTATGTTACAGCAAAAACAACTAGGGTACAAATTATATTTTTCACAGAGAAAAAAATGACCATAAAAACATGCTTACATGTCAAAAATGTTAGAACATCTTTATTAACAAAAGTGTTTTACATAAACCAATTAAAAACATATACATGAAAAGCATGTTATACAACCAGGACACTTATTCAAGCAGACATATGAATCTCTTGTACCATTAACTTGGGAAAAAAAACAAGTAAATATATCTAAGATATTTGTGAAAATATAAACAATTTATTTTATGCTATATATAGAAAACAAAACCATAAACAACAAAAATCAATCTCATAACAAATATACAATTGAAATTTAAAAACTATAACACTAATGTTGGAATAGGCAGCCCACATATTTAGTGCTACTATCCATAAAAAATAAAGTAAAAAATAAATTAAAACGATAATAATCCTCTCAAGTTGGTGTGTAATTATCCAAAATACCAAACATGAAAAAAAATAATTAGTTGAAACCTTTTTGAGATATTCATGAAAATATCAATTAAATAAATATCAATTAATAGATTATATTTTATAACAATAGTGTAATCATAAACCTTTTTATTGAAAATAAATCAATTGACTTCTATGTATTTCACCTACTTGTAAACTACCATGAGAAAAGAAAACAAATATCCATTTTCACCAAAAATATATATGATCTAAAAATTTCTCAAAAATAATTATCTATATCGTCATGAATTCTTCATCTATACTGGATCTCAAAATAATTGTCTTTTATTTTTTTAAAAGATAATATTATCTCAAATAAAAATATAAAAATTTATAGTCAATCTTTTTTTGTGCTATTTGGTGCTCAAATCAATTTCTTTACATACAAACTTTTTCAAAAATACATGTGATCAGATATGTTAATATGCAAAAAGCTACGTCAAGGTGAACCTAGTAATAGTTAGATAGTTAATCTTTTATATGATTCTTCTCCTCTCTAAAAAAATAAGTCATAAACTACTAACTCTCAATAATCTCATAGCAAATGTACAATGAAAAGCATTAATATATAATCACAATTTTGAATTTAGATTACCCACATGTTAGATATTTTCATCCATAGAGCATAGAATGAAAAGCAAAGTAAAACCATAACAAAATTAACATTCACAATAATAACAAAGCCAACTCAAATCTTCTTAATGGAATGTCACTCAAATTATAATTTATGTATTTCAATTATCATTGAATGAGTTATAACTAATGTATCATATTGTCTATCTATCATAACAAAGTATTAATAATCATGAAACACAAATCATTCCTAAAAATAATGTACAGCCTTAAGTTGTCTTCTAACTTATGTATTACAATCATAATTTTGAATTCTATTGTTATGAAAGATTCATGACACAAAGTCCTTCTAACGTGTGAGTTGCAAAACTATACCAAGGCATGAATTATAAGGAAATGAAATATTAACCATTATATATATTATATAATAAAATCAAATTTAATAATTATTTATCCATCAAAAAAACAAAAAAAAAATTGATAAATTTAACACTAATTAACAAAAATAATACAATAACACTTTTAATGAAAATTTATACATCAGTTGCCCTTATATAATGAGCAAAAATGATTGGGACATCCCACAAATCGAGTGTTCCATCAAAAAAAATAAATTAAATAATAAGAAAATTATAATTCTCTCATCAAGAAGATACAAATAAGTCCACACAAGAAAGGTTGGAAGAAATAAAGGTAAGGTGACATCTCAAAATATCTTCATAAAGATGTTCACTAGCTGTCTAGTTGTTTGAATCTACATTGTAGTAATGAACTCATTTGAAAATTCTCTCTCTGGAAGTAGTCCACATTTATGTACTCCAACCGCTTATAAAATACTGGATTAAAGACTATATATCTCAATGTCTGACCGCGACAATAAATAATAATAGGAGAAGTGAGTACATACACAATCTTTTCGAGCAGATATCATATCTAAAATATCTCACAAATAATTATCATTATCACATTGAACTTCACATCTACATTGAATCTCAAAATAATTATTAACTCTTAGTTTTTTGAGAAAATATTGCCTCCAAGAAAAGTGTAAAACCATATCATAGACTTGCTCTCAGTACATGTTTGGAGTCGAACTCAAATCTAAATATTCGACTTACTACAATTAACCATGATCCATGAAATAGATCCCAAGTCATAAAGACTTATTCACATGTCTCAATATAAGAAAAGTTGAGTTAAAATAAATATGTCAAAGAGAATCTAAAAAATAACTAACTATATTGATTGGAATGTGCTATATATGATTTGGTCATAGTAAGATAATTAATATTTTGTATCATTTTCCTATAAGTAATATAATCAACGAGAAGGATCATATTATAAGTGAAATCAGTATGGATCAAAAAAAAATATCTACTAGAGAACAACCTAAAAAATTAATCTCTATCAAAATATCAAATGCATATCTCTTCGATAACACGATGATACCCCTCATAGAATAAATCATCTCTATACTGAAAAAATATTTGAGTCTCCTAAAATTTTTTATTAAAAATTATGTATAAAGTTACTCATTGAGTTAGGTGATTCCTAACTCATCATATTCCGTAATAAGAATATCATTTAACTAAACAAATAATAAAATTATCAAATCATCAAGATTTTTGTAGAAGGACAAGGAAAAGTTAGTAATACACATTTGTAACTCAAACAAAGTGATTACCTATCAAAATCCTATAAATCAAACTCTTGATGCATGCTTTAGGTCATATGATACATTCCATAACCTACAAATAACATTTGACTATACTACTTGAAATTTAAGTGATTACTTCATATACACTCCTTTTTTAAATTAATCATGAAAAAATATATTTTTCATATCTAATTGATATATCATACAACTGTGAGATGTTACAAGAAAAATAAAAATAAATATTGAGATCATCTTAGATACTAGAAAGTGAGTATGCTGATAGTTTACATTAAAGGTCTAAGTTAATCTCATCACTACAAGTTTTACCTTGAAAAAATTTATCTTCTCATCTGGACATGTGTTCATAATAAATATCTATTTACAACTAACAACAGACATTTCCGAATATCGTAATACTAGTTCTTAAGTTCCATTAGAATGAATAAAATAAATCTTTTTCTTCATGGCCTTCTGCCATCCCCAATGAAATAATATATCCTAAAAAAGCTTGAGTATCTTAGTACCATCAAAAAAAAATAAATAAATAAAAGAGTGATTTGACAATACAAGAGTAAGACAACTTATGAAATTTGATATTAAGTATAGCTTATCTATCCTTTTCGAAATGCAATCAAAAAATCAAGATCGAAGAAACTAATTGTAGGATCCTCTGGCTCTATGATAGGCTCGTCTCCAATTAGAGGAGGCTAGGTATAGCTCTCTCCTAGTATAGAATCTAAGTCCTGAGTAGTTAAGTCTCATAATTATCAACTCAGTATGAATTTATACTGTTAAATACTCATGGACTTCTATAATATATTCGGGAAACCTCAGTTTATTTAGACTCAACACGATATGAATTTGTTCATAATTATGATGACTCTACAACATGCTCAGATGTCATCGACATGTGACTCTCTCTACTATTTGATGATTCAGTTAATAATACAAATAAGAGAGGAAGTGTATTAAATTCATATATAATATCTCAATTTACTCTTTCTATGCTAGTTAAAAAATAAGTTGTAATAAAAAAAGACAACCATTACACTCATTAAAAACCCACCAAACTCTGATGACAACAGTTGTATCCTCATTGGGTATTAGAGTATCTAAGTAAAGCACATATCAAGGCCTTAGTGACATCTTGTATTATCCTAAAGAGAAATCAAGGATAAACTAGTACATCTAAAAACACTAAAAGATAAGTTAAATAAATTTTCTCTATGATATAAAATTTGAAAAAATATATACTAAGAAATGATAGAAACTGATATATAATCTCAAATCTTATTCCATCTAATATGAACTAAATCATTCTAAGATATATTCTCATACACTATAAATCCTAAATTTTGTTTTTATTTTTATTAAATTTTGTTTTTATAATTTAATAAAAAATCTAAAAAATATAAAAAATTATGATATAATCATAGAAAAATAAATTCATGTATATCTCGAGCACTCATTAACAAAAGTAATCTAATATCTCAAGCACTCATTAACAAAAGTATTCTAATATCTCGAGCACTCATTAACAAAAGTAATCTAATATCTCAAGCACTTATCTCTATTAGGTTCCCATACGTTTTAGTTTATCAGATCAAAATGATCCCAAATCAAACCAGACTAGCATGTATGATACGAAGCTCTTGTAAGCATTCATAACTATCATGCTTCACACTCTAGAATCAAAATTCTCATAAGACTAGAATAAAATATTCTCAACTTGGCACTAATGATAAATGACCAAGTTGAAAATATACAATTAACAAATACAAAATGTTCAAACATTCAAAATGAGATTATACCTTCAAAGAGAAAATATTCAATCCACACTGCTCAATCTCAAAATTAGTATTTTTTATAATCTCCTGATCTTGAATATAAACATTAATAAAAATAAAGATAAAGTTAGAATTAAGTTATTTGAAAAGATAATTTACAAAAAATAAGCTAGCATGAAAATTAAAAATTAACATTATATGGCTAATGGGAAAGAAACAAAGATTTAAATTGAATAATATAATATTCAATTATTTTTAAATATTTGTCATTAACTATCAAAATATTTTTAGACCAAAAAAAGAATATAATAAATATAATATGATTATTAGTAATATAAATATTCACTTATGTGTTGATAATCTAGGAATCTACAATGAGAGGATGAGTAAAACAACTATTAATACCCACAAAAAAAATTATTATTTATTATAAAGAAAAATTTTATATACTCCTTTCGAGAAAGTTTCATGATCATCGAACTCTATAAGGACCACTGAATAACTTCAATAATTAGTATGCCTCTCATTACTAAGTAAAACACTCAGCATCCTCTTCAAAAATAATATCCAATATTATCTTTGGTGTAAAGATGTCAGCTGGGTCGAGCAGCTCAAATATGACATAAGGCATGACACGATTTAGCTGTACTAGGCATAGCACAACCGAGTTTAAAGTCATGCCAGGACAAATCACGAGCTAGCACGTGGCACAAGCAGGTGGTGTTGGGCCAAACATCTTGGCACAAGAGGTGCAACATAGCATGACCCAGCATGATGACATATGTGAGCCAATATCAGCCCAACTGGCCAAACAAGCTAACTTGATCCAAATGCAAGCTAGCCTGGACTTGACCCAGGCTAGCTTAGAACAAACCTAGACTAGCCTAGAACAAACCAAGCTAGCCTGGCCTAACCTAGGATAGCTTGGACTAAACCTAAGCTAGCCTAAAATAAACTAAGTTAGCCTATATTGAACTCAAGATTAGAAGTGTCAAACAGGCTAGGTCGAGCTAGCCCGACCCATTTTTTTCAGGCCCAACCGGGCTGGCGTGACGTGTCGGCATGACATACTACAGTATCATGACGTGTCTGGTACAACATGATTTTTTGGAAGGCAGGCTCGGCACAACCCATGGCCCAAAATCTGCCCAGGTTCAAGTTGGGTAGGTTGGAGCATTTCGGGTCGGCTACTTATTTAAAAAATTAAGATTTCAGGTGGCCCACCGCCGTCACCCGTCAGGCATGCCATTATGTCGCCCATTGGGGCATCGCCACGTACTTCCCCCCATCAAGCATCGGGTGGTGCAAGTTCTTGTGTCATGTCCATGGGCTTGGTATTCGTACTATGCCTAGCACGGCACGTGAGCCGAAAACCCTCAACAGGGCATGGCATGGTTCGTGATAAGGGTCCACCTGGCATGAGCCCGGACATGGCACTGTTGTGTACCATGCCGGACTAAGCATGACTGAATAGTACAGGGCTTCGGGCTGAACATAGTCCACCCGGCCCGTTTGACACCTATACCCAAGATAGCCTAGAAAGAAAAGGATTAGCCTGATTAGGCCTGACTCAAATTGGTGTGACTTGGCACGACTCAGCCAAAAGATATGCCAATGGACTGTGTTGAGCTGCCCCTTTTATGAACCATGCCAACACAATATGACCCATGATAAATACTATATCATGTCAAGCACGGCATAGTGCCTAGGACAGACCTAAAAAAAGGCTCATTATATATGTGTGACCTATCAAGTTATAATGTATATACTGAATTGAAGCCCCCCTCCATTTAATTCTACTACGATAATTCATATTAATTTCTAAAAAAAAAAATTATATTGAATCCTAATTTATAGCAAACCAAATTAGAGTTTAATATCTTTTTTTAATAATATCAAAACTCAATCAGGATTTCTGCTCACAAAGAATCGCTGCATGACACCATGCACTCCATGGCACACACCAACACATTCCTTTGATCAACTAAAAGGCCACTATGCATGTGCCTACTGTGCACCTGCACGCACCACTGTGCTTGCACATACTATTCACCTGTGTGCCTTTCTCTTACATAATTATGTGTGCACTATGCTGATATAATACATGCGATTTATTCTTCTAGGGTTTGTAAAAAATATGACCAACATACACAACCTCGCTCTAATATCATGATAAATTTAATACTAATAAACTAAAATAATATAATAACACTATAAAAATTTATATATCAAATACTTTTATAAAATGAGCAAAAGTGATTGAGATAGCAAACATATCAGGTATTTCCATCAAATATATAATAAACAAACTAAATAATAATAAAACCACGACAAACTCAAACAAAAAATTATGTATCATGACTAGTGTTTATGGGTCGAAAGCAAAGGGCTAGGTGCTTTGTACGATTGATAATTTTTTCTAAAACACGAACTAATAGAAATGAGCTCAGACATAACACATTCCCAAAAATTAGTTCTAAGAGAGAGAAAGGCCAAACCACATATAAAAACTACAAATACTCAAAAAATTTATGATGTTGCCTTGTTTTTAACACCTCCCACACCCTAGAGTTGACCATCTAGATACTAGAGTATGCAGTTTATGGGACATGACATCTACGAGTCATTAATAAAGACTCTAATTATATGAATGTATGAAACTATAGAATTCAATAATGAAAATCATACAAACAACACTATTATATGATGGGCAAATCCTATTAAGAAACACCTAAATATTAGGTGCTCTCATCAATATAACATAAAAAAAAATAAACTAAAAAAACATTGCAACACCCCTTATCAAGATGATGAATATATGCCTAAAATACCAAGCTTAGAAACAAGGTAAATTCAAATTTCTTCAAGATATAATTATTATGTCAACTAGTTGTTATGTCATTTGAATATATGATATAGTAAAAATCTCATATTGAATCTTCTTTCTAATAAATAAATAAATAACCTCTAAGTACTTCATTCACTCGTGAAATACTAAATTTAAAAATTATATGTCTCGTTATCCAACTATGATAATAAAGAATTTTGGAAGAGGAAAGTAGATATCTCATCTCCTAGAGTACACGGTAAATCCAAAGTATATCTAAAGTAATAGTCACAATCATCATAACCTCTACTTTTTTACTAGATCTCAAAAAAACTACATACATATTACTTTTTCAGGAAATAAAAATACTTGCAAAAAAGCATAAAAGCTTATTATAGATCTCTTCTTAGTGAAAACTGATAGCCGACTCAAATATAAATAACCAGACAACTACAAGTTACCATGATCACTGAAAAAGATCCCAAGTTCCTACGAAATGTTGCATCAAAATGAATACACCAAAGAGAATTCTAGAAATAATTAAATATATTAATTGTATATATTATATCTGATTGAGTAATAATCATATAATTAATTTTCAAATAATTCTATTATAAGGAATAGAGTCAAGCGTAGGGATCATATTAGAAGTAAAATCAATACATGGATTAATAAGAATACTTGTTTGAGCAAAATCCAAATGCCAAACACGTATAAGAGTATTGAGCTCATACCTTCTCTATAACAAAATAATATATCTCCAAGAGTAAACTATTTTCATACTAAGAAAATATATAAGTTTTTTATGATCCTTCAATTGAACAACAATTAAAGATATTCTTCGAGTAGATGATCCTTAACTCATAATTTTTTATAATTATAATATTATCCACATTAACAATAAGCAAAATCTAATTGTTCATAACCATAACATAATTGATTAGATCAATTATGATGATTGCCTATACAAATCTAACAATAAAAGTTCTTAATAACTACTTCAGGCCATATAGTATCTTCCACAATCTACAAACTATAGTTGATTTTACTACTCTAAACCTTGGTGCTTACTCCAAGTACATCTCCTTCTTTAAAATCGTCATAATAAGACAATCATGTTTAACTGTTATATCCTTCATTTATGAGACACTTCTAGAGAAATAATAATTAGCAAGAAGAATATCTTTTCAATTGAATAGAAAATGTCTAAATATTCTATACCAAACATTTGAACGAATTTATACGCTACAAGTCTCGTTGTAAGGTGATCTTCATTCTCATCTAAACTTGTCGTTATAATAAATACCTACTTACAACCAACAACAAATATTTCTATAGATCATAGTACAAGTTTCCATATCTCATTAAAATGAATATTATCAATCTCTTCTAACATGAGTAAACACTAACTTAGGTGAAATAAAATCTCATAAAGACATACGATTATCCTAGTTTCTTTAGAGAAGTAGTAAAAGTTATCAATTACTAGAGAATAACTATCTATAATAAAACTTGTGAGATCGTGTTCTAATTATAACTCATCTATCCTTTTCAAAAAATAATCAAAAAGTCAAGAACAGAAAATTAATTACAAGATTATCTAGCTACTAGATAGACTGATATCTAATATGAGTAAATGGTGTATGTCCTCTCCTAACATGTCTTATCCTAGGTAGTCAGGTCTCTCAGTCTCTGACTAAGCACAAGTCTCAATTAATATAGACTTGTGAGCTATTATGTCATCTAAACTCGAGAGAGATTTTTTCTCTCAAAGAACACGAGTCACCAATACTTATATTTATTAGTACATATAATAACTATATATGAGTCCTTTTATGATTATTCATCATAATGTAGACTAACATAGAAACATAGTACATAGGAGTAGAGGTATCAAATGGGCCGGGGTGGGCTGGCCCGGCCCGTTTTAAACCAGCACGATCGTGCTACCGTGCCGGGCCGGGCATGACACGGTTCCTGTACCGTGCCGTGCCTGGCCCGGCACGGTTTAAATATAGGCGGGCCCGGCCTGGCCAGACAGGCCAGGACAGAGCCGCAGAGGCTGACTCGAGCGGCCGAGCCCGAGTCCTGAGAGAGACTGAGAGTGAGAGAGAGGCAGGGGCAGGCCGGAGGCCGCACGGACAGGGCCGACATGCAGAATATTGTTTTTTTTTTAATTTATATATTGTAAATTTTATTGCTTAATTAGTTAAGTGTAGAGTATTAATTTTTAAATATATATTTTTTTTTAAAATGTTAAACATTAAAATTAAATAAAAAAAAACAAATTTTAGAAAATTATTTTTTTTATCAAATTCAAATTAGTTTAGCTTTTATTATATTTATTAATTATATATTAAAGTTATTAATTTTTAAAATAAAATTTAAATCGTAAAAAAAATATTTCAATACATTATGTTAGTAAAAATTAAAATTAAAAAAAAATTAAACACACAAATAAAAAATTATCAATCATGTATTTGAAACCAATGGTCCGAACAAAACAAGTATAAGTTTCAACACAACGTACAAACAAAGCATATAAATACAATGAATAAAACAACATCGAAAAAAAACAGCAGATCAGCATCAATCGTCAAGCGGCATATCATGAGAATCATCAACCGCAACATCATGATCAGTATCATATGGATCATCATCATCGGCAATCAACTCCTCCACCATCGTAGTGGATGTGGATACGACTGCAGTGTCTGTCCAAGTCCCAGCTCCAGCACGATCATGGATGCTAAACTTCGATTCCTCCCAATCCTTCAAACATGTCAAGGCATCCACCATATTTGGACGTAATCTCGATCTCCTATCCGAAATCACGTTCACTGCAACAGAAAAAGCAGAGTTCGATGCTACGCTCGACACCGGAGGAGTCAGTAGATCCCGTGCCATCCTAGATAGCACGGGATAGGTGGACCCATTTGATTTCCACCACTGTAATAAATCAAGATTCTTAGTATCAGAATGTGATAGGATTGAGCAGTAATCAGTATCTAAGTACCGAGACAGCTCGCTCCTATGTGATGGTTCACTCCTACGTTTCCCCCTCGCTAGCTGAATGAAATAATCGTCATCTCCGAACAAGGTATCAATGTCCGTAATCACAGTCTCACCACCACCAGCACCTTACCTAGTATCGTAGTATGTGAACAGGTCAGTCAACTTCTCGTAAATGAACCCTTCAGGTGGCTCTTCCAGGTTCATGCACGAGGAAATGAAAGCCAGGGTGTTTTCTACCCCTTCCACCTTAGCCCTAGGGTCCATGCATGCAACGAGGCAATAAAGAGATGGAACGGTAGACCAGTACTTCGAGTACTTGGTCTCCATCTCTGTAACCATATGGCTAAGCGTCGGGTCAGCTCGATACTTCCTAAACATGCTACTAATGTTGCATATGCACCGGAGTGCAATGCAAGTGGTGGGCGTATAAACCGACGAACACATGTTCGTCGTGTCATAAAATATCTTCAGGAATTTCATAAATGAAATTCCTGAAGCCCAGTCAGTGTCGTCAATAATAAGTTCGTCACTCTTACTATTGACATAGTCGGATATCACGTGTTCGTATCCAACACATGATTCCAACATCAGGTACGTATAATTCCAACGATGTCTCTCATCCGATTGAAATTTCTTATTCTTAAGATTCGCAGACAAACAAAGAGTACCAAACTCTTATTGTCTGCGAGGAGTGCAAATATACTTGAGTGCATTGCGTATATTTTCCAAGGCGGGGGAACACACCTTCATACCCACTTGAACTATCAGATTAATCACGTGACACATGCATCTGACATAAAAGATCTCTCCTAATAGTGCGTCTCTAATATTCCTAACAAACATATTGATCGCTACTCCATTATTAGAAGCATTATCGAATGTGACACTAAAAATTTTATTTTGAATTTTATATTCCCTAAATATTTTCATCAAACACTCAAAAATGGCCGGGCCATCATGAGGATGAAGAATCTCAGTGAATCCTATAATTTTTTTATTGATTGTCCAGTTAGAATCTACATAGTGACTCGTGAAACATGCATAAGAAGAATCATCGTGACTTGTCCATATATCGGACGTCACGGACACCACTCCACTATATGCCATAAATTCCTTAATTATTTTTATTTTTCTAACTTATATATCTTTAGTATATCACTCCTAGATGTGAACCTAGTAATCCTACGATAGGAAGGCTGAAAATAAGTCTGCATGATGCGCACTACCCTAGGATCTTCCGAAAATCTGATCGGAAGACCCATCAATGTGATGAGCCTGGCCATGCCGTCTCTACCCAACTCGCTGGAGTATACGAAGGGAGTAAACTTTGAGACTGAACTCGATCCAGTCTCAAAAAATATAGTGCCAAGTTGGGTTTGCCTAGGATCTAAGGGTCCATGTTTTTTGGTGCATAATTAGGCATGCCTCTTAAAGTGCCCAGTCCCACATGAACTCTTGCATGTTAAAAGTCTCATACAATATTTGCACTGTGTCATTTCAAGTTTTTCACCCCTAACATTTTTTTGTGTTATGATTTTAAAATGTGTCCAAACTACAGAATTCCTCCTAGTTTTTTATTTTTTAGAACTTTGGGTTGAGACGACTGGAGAAACCAAAGTTTCAGCAGCCGCAGACGTCTGTGTAACACTAACATTTTCATTTTCTAAATTTAAATACGTGTCAGGTGTATTTGTCATTTTTTATGTTTTTTATTTTTTCCTAAGTTTTTCTAGAGAGAGAAGCTTTAGAGAGAGAAAGTAAATAAAAACGTAAAATAAATTACCCAGTAAAAGCAATGAGGTCAGTCACGTGCAAGGTGCACCGCAGGAAGCTCTGATGTTCAAAACTCAAGTCGAGTTTCACGAAAATCCAAGCCAAAAGCAAAATCACGAGGCCCTAAGAGAGAGAAGCACGGTTTATGTGAGAGAGAAAGTTTTGAGAGGTTTTATGTTTTTGAAAAACATAAATGTTATAGGGAGGGGGGTAGAATTTATAGATTAAAGATATTAATTTTTTATAAAAAAAAATATTTTTTTTATATTTTTTTGATTTTTTAATATATAATTAGGGGGCAGAATCACGAGGACCATTGGATTCTGCCCCCTAGCCGTTGGAGGCGAATCCAACGGCTGAAATCCAAAATAATTTGAAAATTTTTTTTTTCCCGTTGGGATTGGGTCGGGAGTCGGGACCGCGGGTCGGGTCCATTCAGACCCGACCCGCGGGATTTATTTCGGGAGGGCACGGGTCACGCCAACGCGTGCCTGCCGCCCGCGTGATACCTAACCGGCACGGGAAGATACCGTGCCGGCGTGCCGGGCCAGGCACGGCACGGGCCCGGGCACGGTTTAAAAACGTGTCGGGCAGTTCCAGGCACGGCCGAACCGTGCCGTGCCTCGTGCCGGGCCGAGCCACCCCGGCCCGTTTGACACCTCTACATAGGAATCATTTTGATTATTTTTCCGTTAATTATAAATTCTCAATTTGATCATTAATTAGTTTAGGACTAAATTTTTTTTCTAACTTAATTTCAAATAAAAAAATTAATGCTTATTTTTAAGTATTTATAGATAAATATTAGCATACTTTATTAGATTAATTTTTTTGTAGAAATAAAGCTATTACACTTAGAAGATTAAAAGTAATTTATGAAGACACGACAATTATTTAAGCAAAAATCAAAATGAATGGTCCTTGCCTCACACACACACACACACATATTTATATTATATTAGTATGTATATATACTATATATATATATATATATATATATTATATTATAATGACATCTAAACTATGTAATCTGTTTAGTTCACTCTATAAAGCTATGATGTCATCTATATACTATATATATATATATATATATATATATATACACATAGAGAATATAGTTTAGATGTCATTATGCATGTATATAGAGTGTATATACATACTTATATATACATATATAAATATGTATATACAAGAATGTATATATAGAGTATATAGATGACATCATATCTTTATAGAGCGAACTAAACATATTACATAGTTTAGATGTCATTAATATATATATATATAGTATATAGATGACATCATAGATCTATAGAGTTCACTCTATAAAGTGAACTAAACAGAGTACATAGTTTAAATGTCATCATAATGTATGTACATATACTCTATATACATACATTATTATGACATTTAAACTATGTACTCTGTTTAGTTCACATTATAGAGTAAATTCTATAGACCTTTGATGTCATCTATATACTATATATATATGTGGGAAAATATTTACACACACACACATGTACTTTTATATTTATATAAATGCATGTATATATGAATACATATATAAATGTATATAAATATATATTCTATATATATAAATATATAGATACACTTATAAGTGTATGTATAGATTTATAGATATATATGTATATATAAAGATGTGTGTGAAATGATACTTATATATGTGTGGCTTATATTCAAAGTAGGGAGAAAAAGTTGAAAAAAGAAGTTTTCGAAAACTTCTCTATAGAGTGAACTTCTTATATCATATATAGGTAAGATTACAAAATGCAAAAAGAAAAAGTTCGAGGAGGTTACAAAAAAATGGACAAACCTTAAACTATAACACATGCAAAAGAAACTAAATAAACGATAAGGAAAAGTGCATGCAGGAAACATTCATGAGAAGTTATAGAAGCATTAACAAAATTAAAAGAAAGGATCATTAAAAGTTACAAAAGCATTTACGAAAAAAAAAAATACAAACTGAGGAAATGCAGAAACAAAAAGAAACATAAAACATACCACATGAGCATTAACACAAAAAAGAAAAATGTCGAAAGTTAAGAAATAGACAAAAAGAGGGAGTAGAACATGCGAAGACAAGAAAGAAAATTTAGGGTTTATTTTCTCTTGTGGTTTATTTTCTGTCAAACTATGAATGGTATAACTTATAACAATTCAAATAGTGACAATATATTACACAATAATTGATTGATTTTCAAAGTTTTTTTTTAATTATTTTTGGTTGATTTTCAAAGTTATCTTATAAAAAATCTATTGTTTATCCAATTAGTTTCCATTTGTCATCAAACTATTATGTACAGCAAGACACATAAACGACCTCATTCTCTGAGGGCCACTCCAGCTCCAATAATTCTCATAAAGTTACATTTTAATGCAATATAATAGTTACATTTTTATTCTTGTTTGGATAACAATAATGCAATATAATACTAATGTTAATTCTCATAAAGTTAAAACTACTAGATTAAAATTGAATGATTTTTGTTTAATAATTTTAATTCCAAAAAAAGTAATGTCATGATTTGTCCACATGTTTTAATTCTCAATTATTTGTATCTACCTTGGCTAATTACTATGTAACATAGAATTAGAAATGTCAAGTGGGTCAGACAGCCCAAATCTAACATGAGACACAGCCTGGGTCTAACATGAGACACAGCCCGATTGAGCCGTGCCTGGCTCGACACGACACGGTCCAGAACCATGCATGGGCTCGTGCAAGGTTGGCTCTCTGCACGGTTCGTGTTATGCCATGCCGAGCTTTCCCGAGCCTCATACCGTGCTAGGCACGACCCGGTTGTCTGGCTCGAAGGCATGGTTCATCGACATGAACCAAACCAAGGCCCAGATCTTGGGCCGGGTTGGGATGTAGTTCAAACCCGACTGCCCAAACATCTACCCATGGGCTGAGTCCCTTGAGCCATCAAGCTCAGCGTGATCCCGAACCCAGAAGCCGAAGCTTTTATAACCATCAAGTCAAACCAACCCAATGATGAAAAAATAAAAATAAAAAATTGCTCATTTTTCAATCGTCGGATTCACCCCCAACATCTAGGGGCAGAAATCCAATGGTTTTAAGGTTTCTGCACAAAAAAAATACATAAAAAATTCAAAAAATTCAAAAAATTCAAAAAAAGTGATTTTTTTTTAAAAACCTTTTTCATATATATAAATATACATCTCTCATTTTCTAATCTATATTCTATTTCTACTTATATTCTCATTCTCTCTTTTCTCTCTCTCTCTTTCTCTTTCCTTTCGAGACTCGGGTGCGAACTATGGTGTGAACATCAAATTTGAATATTAGACATCATACATCATCAAGTAAATGAGATTTTATTCTTTACGAGCATTATTTTTAAAATTTTATTTAGTTTTTTTATTTAATAGTTAAAATAAAATACAATATAATTTTAAAAATATAATTTAAAATATAATTAATAAACTAATAAAAATAAGAAATGACAAATAGTAATTTTAATGATAATGAAATTAATATTAACGTAAACATATATAATTTTAATATGAATAATAATAATCTTACGAAAAAGTATGAGGCTGATGAAATATTATTTTCTCTCGCGACATCGACCCAAACATCTAAAAACAAAAAATTAGAAGAAAATAAATAGTTTATACTCACTTTAATATTATATAAAATAAAAATATTAGGGGTGTCAATAAAAAATCAGTATAATATAAATATTATAAAAAAATATTAACTTGTATGAGTTCACGTGAGACTGAACACCTTAAGAGATATGCCAAACAATGCACCAAAAAAACTAGTACATTAAATCTTAGGCAAACCCACCTCAGCAGTGAATTTTTGAGACTAGATCTAGTTCAACCTCAATATTGAACCCCTTCATATACCATAACGAATTAAAGAGGAAAGGATTAGTCAAACTAATTACTATATGAGTCTTCTGATTAGATTTTTGAAATATCCAAAGATAATTAGGATCAAACAAACTTATTTTTAGCTTGTATATCATAAGATTCCTAAGTTCATATTTATAAACGATATAATAAAATACTAGATGTGTCAAATAGGCCAGACCAAGTTGCCCCAACCCAATTTTTTCAGGCCCAACCAGGCTGGCATGTCTTGCTAGGCACGGTGCACTACAGTACCATGACGTGCCAGGCACAACATGGTTTAGATTAGGTCTAGCCCGGCATGGGCTCGTGGCCTAAAAACTGCCAGGTTCATCTTGGATTGGCCCGATTCATGTCGGGCCAAACCCTAATTTTTTAAAAAAATTAGGGTTTCGGTGACTAGCCGCCGCACCGCCATCGCCCTTTCAGGGCTCACCGAGCCTCGCCCATCAGGTGTCAGCTCGTCGAGACATCATCCCCTCATCATGACCATGCTCGGTGTGTGGTTACCCATGTCGTGCCCACGTGTCAGGCACTCGTCCTGCGCATAGCATGACACGCAGGCTAAAATCCCTCGGCTTGGCATGACATGACCGATGCAGAAGGTGCACATGGCATGGGCCATGGCACAACACTGTAACATGTCGTGCTGGCCTAGAGGTGTCAAACGGGCCGGGCCGGCCCGGCCCAGCACGAGGCACGGCACGGTTCGGCCGTGCCTGGGCCGGCCCGGCACGATAAAAAAACGTGCCCGGGCCCGTGCTGTGCCCGGGCGAACAAACCACGTGCCGGGCCGTGCCAGGCACGAGCCGTGCCGTGCTTGGCCCGGCACGGCTCGTGCCTTGGCACGGCACGCCGGCACGCGTGCCTGCGTCGTGAGTCGCGACTCACGAGTCACGACTCACGGTCACGACTCACTGAGTCGTGACTCGTGACCCAACCGGGCCCCGCCCCCTGTAAAAAGACCGCGGGTCGGGTCCAAACAGACCCGACCCGCCCCCCGCCCCGCCTGCCCTGCCTTGCCGTGCGCCCGTGCCCGAGCGGGCCGGCACGGCATGGCACGGCCTTGCCGTGCCCACGGGCCGTGCCGTGCCCGAATTTTAAAAACCGTGCCGTGCCGGGCACGGTAGCACGGCTGGGCACGTGAAAAACGGGCCGTGCCATGCTGGGCCGGCCCGTTTGACACCTCTATGCTGGCCCGGCATGGCTGAACCATGCCGGGCCCGGGCCAGCCCGGAATGGCTGAACCGTGCCGGGTCCAGGCCAGCCTTGCCCATTTAATACCACTATAAAATACTATAACTTTAAAAACTTATAATTAATAAATTTATGACATATAATAAAGTGATATCCGTGATGTGCGATATCTTGACTAATCATACATCTTATGCATGTCTTACCGTCCACTATATAGATTCAAAAGAATACTAAATAAAAAAATTATAAGATTCTCAGAGATTCTTCATCCTCATGATGACCCAGCCATTTATGAGTGTATGATGAGAATCATTAGAAAATATAATATTCAAAATAAAATATATAATATCATATTTAATAATACATCAAACAATAGAATAGTCATCAATATGTTTGTTATGACTATTAGAGATAAGCTAGAAGAAATTTTTCATGTCAGATTTATGTGTCATATCATTAATTTCATTGTACAAGTGAGGATGAAGGTAATTTCCCCAACTTTAGAAAACATACAATACCCACTAAAACTTTTTGTATGCTCTACAGACAACAAGAGTTTAAAAGTCTCTATTCGTTTGTGGGTATAAAAAAAAATTCTAATCAGATGTGAGACAAACTTAAAATTATACATACCTAATATTAAAGTCATGTATTAGATACAAACATGTGATATCCAATTATATCAATAGTAAGATTGACGAATTTATTATTGACAATACTAACCGAGCTATAATAATTTTATTTATGAAATTCTTGAAGATTTTTTATGGTACGACAAATATGTGTTCGTCAGTTTATACTCTAATCACTTGCATTGCACTTAGGTGAATATGCAACATTAATAGCATATTTATGAAGATAAAAAAATAACCAAATATTTAGTGATATGATTTTAGAAATGAAAACCAAATACTTAAATTATTGATCAATAATTCTATCTTTTTATTGTCTGGCTGCTTGTATGGACCCTATGATTAAGATGGAAGAGGTAGACGATATTTTAACATACATATCATCGTATAAGAACCAGGAAGATCAATCTGAATGGTTCATTCATAAGAAACTGACTGAGCTATACACATACTAAGATATTAGGTATGATGGTATTAATAGTAAGCTCCAAGTACGGAAATAAATACCATATTCAGAGATAACGACTTCTTTAATCAGTTAACGAGAAAAAAATGATGGGATAGACCATCAAATATGAGTGAGCTGTCTCGATACTTAATATCGATTACTATTCAATCATATCAAATACTAATAATAAGAATCTTGATATTTTACAGTGGTAAAAATCATATGAGTTAACCTATCTTGTGTTGTATAAGATAACACGGGATCTACTAACTCCTTCGATGTTAAACATAACATCAAAACCTAATTTTTCTATTATAATAGATATGATTTCAGATAAGAAATCTAGATTATGACCAAATATTATTGAGACATTAGCATGGATGAAAGATTGAGAGAATTCGAGCTTGAGCCTCCAAGATTGTCCTACAATTACAATAAAAATTAAGAGTTGTCTGCTAATGATGATTCATGGGACTTTAATAATGATTAAGACTAAGATAAAATTAAGATATTAATGATTGAGCCGAGCCTACTTTACTGCCTACGATCTACTGCTAGTGATACTAATACTATCATTGATCATATGCTGATAAGATTTATTATTTTTAAATTGTCTTTATTTTTTAATTTTATTATTTGACTTTAAGGCTTGCTGCTTGAGCTTGCGTTTTTTTATTATGTTTTTTTTATTTAGACATTTTTTATGGAATTGGATTCATGTTTTATATTCATGAATTTATCCTTGATGTAATATTTTTTATCTTTTAATTATTTAATCTGTCTTGATTTGTTAATTATTATTTTATAATTTTTACGTGTTTTAACTTTTTAGTTGAGTTGTTAGTTGTTTTATTAATTTTTTAATTAATTAATTAATTAATTTAAGTATTAAAATATAAAATTTATAAACATTTTGAAGGTTGGGATGAACAAATTCCTAACGGCCTGAACCGGCCTGAACCGGCCTGAACCGGCCCGAACCAATTACAAATCGAGCTGACAGGCCATGTCGGGCCAGCTCTGCTCAAGTCGTGTCATGCTCGACACACCACTGTGGCCTGATTGGGCCACCAAAAAACAAGTCGGGCCTGCCTGGCCCAACCTAGCCCAGTCCAGCCCGTTCGACACATATATGACAAACTCTTACAAGTTCATGATGTGGAGCTCAAAAAATTTCATGTGATCTCGTAATGACTTCCTAGCAGCTAATAACAAGCTCTTATGAGCTCATTACATGGAGCTCAAAATGAGCTCGTATCAAACTTCAAGCAACTCACAAGAGCTCACAATGAGCTGCCAAGTGCACCATGTAAAGAGGTCGCATGAGCTCATAACGTAGAGTTTATAATGAGTCTCTGCTCATAATAAAGATGTCAAATGAGCCGTGACGTGTTAGCATGGCCGGATTTTTCTTGACCCAGTCAGGCCTCTGTGCCATGCAATGCACAACATGGTTAAAATCCCATGTCATGTAAAGAACAACATAGTGCATGTTCCACCGGCCCAAAATGAAAAGGTTGGCACAATCATGCTGACTGTGTCGTCCATAAAAAAATGACATGTGGTTGACCAATTAAAATTAGCCACATGACTATATTTAAAAAAAATAAATCGCCCTATGACTAGGTAGTCGAATTTAAAAAAAAAATAAAACATAATTGCCCGGATGACCGCCCAATGGGATCCAGTTAGGTAGCCACTCGGGCTGATTTATCGTGGCATTGGACAATGCACACTGACCGTGCCTCGGCCTGACCCGAGGCACGGTCCTAGACCTTGTAGTGACAAGCTAGGCATTGTTGAACCAGGCTAGGCCAGTGGCCGTGCCCGAGCTGCCCAGCCTGTATGACACCTCTAGCTAATAACGAGCTCGTGATGTGTTCATAACAAACTCTTGTCCATAATGAGCTCATTTAATAATTTTGAGAGCGAATTATATTAGGGGCTTTAAATATATTTGGCATCTTAAGAAAATTATTTTTTAAATCCACCCATCCAAATAATTATCAATTACTCACCCACCCTATTTGATATTTTTCCTTTTTTTTTTCTTTAGATTTACATTTGCAAACTTTGATTTATTTTTGCAATATTTTTTTTGTTATATTTGATATAAATGATAGTTGCAGTGTAATTTAAGTTTAAAATAAATTTTTTTTTTTTTTAATTTTATATAAACAATATTAATATATCCAGAACTTAATATTAATATATTAATACCCAATGCAGGCATGCAGCCTAATGACTTGTGTGCTGCCTATGGGGCCTAAACTAGATTAGCCTGGGTTAGCCAATGGTAGGGTCGAGTACTAAATCATGCATGGCCCAATCATGCCAATTTTTAGCAGGCATGAATCCAAACCAGCATAGCTCAACACGACAAATCCCTCAGCCAAGCCATCAGGCCATGCTAGGCTTGCTTCCCTAGGGGTCATGCTAGGAAGATGAACCATGTCATCTTTGATTGGATCTAAATAATTTGGTCGTGTTGGCCAGACACATCCTAGTTGATAGCTTTAGATATATTCCAAGAAAGAAGATATCTGATCACATTGAAAGTATATGTTTGATACTCTTACAAATATTAGATTGTTGAGTTATGTTTTAATTCATATTATTATTGATCTTGATATAAATTTCTTATCGAATACGTCTCTTCCAATTGATTTTATAGGATAATCATAAAAAAAATATTCTAACTATTATCAAACTAAATTTAATACATGAAATCAATATAATTAATTATTTTCTAGATTATTCTCAATTGATTCACCTAAATACAACTCTTCTCATATATGTATGTGATGAAGTCTTCCAGTCCTGATGTCTCTTTTAACGATGATCAACATTTATAATTAGCTAGGTATTCAGATTCTAATTAGACAATAAAATATATATTATAAGTTTTTCTACTTATTTTTTCAAATAATCTATTTTCATAGAAAAATAAGATATAAATATTTATTTTATGATTTAATAAAAAAAAAATTCAAATTAATCATATGTATCACTTACGAGAGCATATGCTTGCAGAGATCATGTATCCATATTCACATTTTATTACTTTTTACTATAATTGTCAAACAATGAGTCATATAACATTCAATCAAATATTTCACGAACAAATAAATAATAAAGAAATAAATTATTTATTTCTCATAAAGAAGATACAGATGAGACTATTGTTAAAGCATACATTCAGATAATAAAATAATCAATGAATATTTTTATTAATACTTTAAAAGTCCTCAGCTTAACTTTATTTTCTCTAAGTTTGATACTTTTAATCTCTATGCATCAACTAGAAAGAAAATATTATAATTTACTATTTATTATTTTATTTTGTTGTTTTTTATTTTAGTATTACATATGGGATCACCCAACCTATGGGATGCCCCAATTTGACTAACCCCGCACATAATGACTTACCTTGTATATATTTTTGATATATTGTGATTTCATAATTTTATTTCTTTCGTATCTTGTTTCTCTACCAAAATGATAAGAATATCTAATTTTCCTATGAGCACGGTCTTTCCAATACTAAAATACAACTCAAAATATAATAATAAAAATAAATAAATCACATCATAGAAATACACCATATAATAATAACAGAACTAGTTCGATCATGTAAAATAATAAAAGAGAGGGTTGATATACCTCTAATGATAAACATATCAAATTTTCTATTTTACAGCTGATATGACACATACCTCTGGTATAAAGTTAATTATGAAAATAAACATCAGGTTCACCCATACATGCATGAAACAAAATCGATATACAAAAGTTAATGATATGACACGCACCTCTGGCATAAAGTTACTTTTATTGATATATAAAAGTTAAAAACAATGCAAGAACAGGCATCTACATTATGAGCATTCCATAAGCAATAAAAATAACAATGTGCATCAGTTACTAAAGATATTGTTGTGCTAATAGTTTCTAAGAGAAACCTTAAAAACAAAGATGAATGCTATACATTGAGATATCCTATTAAACAACAGAAGTATCCACATCATGTTTGTGAGGCAGGCAGTCATGCAGAACATATTGTTGTGCCACAATGGAACTGATCATTCATTGATAAGTCAAAACTACTTGAGAATCTAAGAAAATTTAAGTAAAGAAGCTGAACAACTTGACTACTAATTTCTCAGTATGAAGTTTCTGGCCCAGATAGTCTCAACAAAACACAAGCAAATGGCAATACAATTTGTTCTAAAACATACTGAAAAAGTGTAAAATTGTCTGAAAACATTTTAAGATAAAATCATGTCAGAGTATTTTTTTATAACCATGTTCAACCCTAGTTGTTTTGAAAAAGCAAGGAAAGAAATGAAAATATCAAGCAGATATTTTCTTTACAATTTTTTTACTCTGCTTAAAAATCAATTCCAAATTGAAAAATGAAACACTACAATTTTGCAACTAAACCAGGAAAAGCAAATATCATAAGGCTAGTTCACATATTCTTCTTAGTGTCACCATAAGTACCTTAACCCAGTCAACAATTCTGCTTCAAACTGGTTGGGTGTCAACATGGAAGCTACGGGAACAACCTGGTCGCATTGAATACATAATACATATTTTTATCAATTTTTCATAAATATAATCAGATCATCGAATACGTAATACAATGTGAAATGTGTTGCATGCTTAATCATGGTGTTTAAGCAAAAACAAATTTACTTAATTCATATACACAAATATGCACAAGTTAAATAAGTCCACAAATGAACAAATTTAAGTTCCTACCTTTTCTCTGTACACGGCCAACAGCTCCTGAGGCACATACAACTTTCCTTCATCACCCATCACAGGATCACAAACTAAACATCACAAGATGCATTTTATGAATGATCTCCTTTTTCTTGAATAAAAAAACAAGATAAAAAGCAGCATACATTTGTGTAGCAACCAATTATCCTGTTTCTAATGTTAGTTCAGAGCTGAGATTCAAGTACAAAAATAGTTAATCTCCCACTAGAAAATAAGAGGCAGTGCGCAATTAGACACTAGAAAAAAATTGTAGGCTAACTCATGCGCGTGTATCCATTGCTGCCTACACATTATGTTATAGCTCACAGCTTTACAATTTTTTTATTGATTTTTATTTTACGATGTTATTGATGGAAACATGCGACATAATGGATGTCTCAATCACATTTTTTCATTATATAACATAATTTGTACATTGATGATATGAGTATGATTTCATTCTTTTATTCTACATTTGACATAGCTTAATATTAATATGGTATCAGAATCAAAAACCTAAGGGAGAAAAAACAAATAGTTGTACACGAGAGGAACTACAAGTGCACTCTACCAACACAGTGCACATGTTGCTGCATGCATTGAATGTATGCAGTGCACTGTAGTACAATGCCACAAATGTCAATCACCATTGGTCATCATCGAACACCCATCATGTGTGACAAAGTGTTGTCGTACACCGCAATGACTTTGAGAGGATCCATGAACTACAGTCACAAGCCTCGGGCTGACCCTATTGTAGGAGCAAAACACCACAAAATCCTAATTTCAGGTATACAGGAATTTTTTGGGTGTATGGTGGTGTTTTCAGATGCTGATGTTTGGGCAGAACCCTGATTTGGGCGTCTTTGGTTCAAATTGTGCACTGGAAGTGGTGTGCAAGGATGGAAATTTAATTTTCAACTGAAATCCTAATATTATTATTTTCTTATTATTTAATTTATTTTTTTTATATTTTTGAAGAGAGCATCAGAATTATGGATTAACTCAATTATTTTTGCACATTATATAACAATATTTGATATATATTTTTTATAAGTATTATTATATTATTTTATTTTATGTTTGTTAATTTTAACATGGAATTAGAGTGAGGTTATAAATCTAAAAGAAAAAAAATACATGTATTGTATCAGCATAATACATGTATACTTGTACTGTTGGAAAAAAATATTTGTGTACAACATACGTGAAGGCACACAAAATGCACACAACATGCACACAGTGATGTGCACTAGCACACAAAACATGCTCATAGTGGTGTCCATGGGCACACAATATGCATGCTAGGTGTTTCATTTGATATGAGCTGAGGCATACAATGGTGTGCATCGATATGAATTAACTGTGTACACCTGATGGCGAGCACAAATGAACCATGCAATGCTAGGTGGTTCATTTGATATGCTCATAGTGGTGTGTAGGATGGCAAGCACAGTGATGCACACAATTGTCAATGCAGTGGCATGAGACAGAAATCCTAACTAAGTTAGTTCATTTTGACACAAGTAAAAAAAAAAAAAGTGAAACTAAACCCTAACTTAATTCGGCATAAATTCGGATTTTGTACCCTTTCATTTTTTTGGAGGAATCAGTATAAATTATCATAGAAGAGATATATAAAATAGAGATTGTTCAATTTACTTCATGTAGGAGAATAAATCACTCAAAAAATAATTATTAAATATTATTTTCGAATAACAGAACAAGAACTTTACGCATTAGTGATATAAATAAATTGACTATTAAAATCATCAAGAAATACTTATAGAATTCATTTATTATGATACTTACTAGAGATGAATATATAAAACTTATCTCTAAGATAACAATAAGTTAGATATTATCTTTCGGGTATATCACTGATTATTTCACTTGTATTCTTATTCTAGACTCTTGAATTATCAACATATGAGCAAATATTATCATATCCAATAAAAAATTTTTGTTCTAAATAGTATAATGTTCAATCTTTCAAATATTTACCTAAAAATCATATTTTATTATCTTTATTATTTTTTTTGTTCTGAAAATATTATTATAGCCGCTAACAAATATTTACAAGTCATTAGACATGATACAATTCAACATGAATCTTTGTTATTTTTTGTATACTATTATTGTATTCATGTTTATCCTATTAATTTACTATATAGAATTATTTTTCCAAATACTTTTACTATGATTTTATCTTTAATTTTATTGATATTTAATTGGAAGATCAAGAAATACTGAGAAAAATTCTATTTGGGATTTATCAGGCTAGATTGTATATATTTTTTTATTAGGATCAATTAGAAATTGATGCTCGATTCTAGAATTTTCTCTATTCTTTTGAATAAAAGATATAGAGGAAGAAAAAGAAGAAACCAACACACATTTATTTTGTATTGTTATTAATTGATATATATTTGCACTTAACTATCTTATATATTATTTTATTCTTATAAAAAAATTGTATAAATTGTGATAGAAAGCTTCTAGGGTCATAACTTTAAACATAGTCATGACAATATGTTTCTATGTTATGCCATTAAATTCAACTACACAATCATGTTTTCATGTCGCATCACTAAATTGTATCATGACATCATGTTTTCTAAGTCACGATACTAAATTATGTCATGACATTATATTTCCATGTCACTATATTAAATTCAATTATAATATTATGTTTCCATGTTGAGACATCCATAGGCCACAATATGAAATCTTTCCTATTTTTATTAGTGGGCTAGGCAATTGCTCGCTCAACAGAAAGCAAGATCCCACCCAACCATCATGTCACTATGGTAATCATTCAAGATAACTGTTAAAGTATGAATCAATCTCAATATTCTCTCACATGATAAATACTTCCTCATTTAAATCTCAGCTCTACACCACTGAATCTTCCTTGCCTATCACCTCGAAACTATGATGTTGTTTCATGTAAATTCCTCTTTCAAGACATGTGTCCAATGTTTTGACACCCTAAAGACACTTCCCTCCTTTACAGTGTTGAGCTCATCGCTTATAACATGAAGAGCATGATATATACTGTCAATATACATTTCAAGTAAATTTTTAGCCTGTGTAGACATCAATGCGAGTGCAACCTCCATTGCTTCATCAAGAATATTAGTGTTAAATTGTGACAATTCTTCCTTAACTTACTTGTCCATGTTCACATCTACCTCTGTATTATCAGGTCCTTCACTAATTTCTTCAAAATAGATTCTCTTACACAAATTTCCCTTAAAGATGACTACTTGTATCTCTGAGTTCCAGAGTTTGCACCCTTTGATGCCTTTCTTATATCAAATACATTTGCACTGCTTTGAATTATAATCCAATTTGTTCCTCTCTTTTTTGGCATATTGACATAAGCATCACATCCAAAGACTCGAAGATAAGCTATACTCGACTTTCTTTCATGCAATATCTCAAATGCAATATCTCAAGTGGAGGGAATTAATAAGCTATACACATATAATGCAATATCTTAAAGTAGCATGTTGTGGCAACTACTACTGTCCAAAATTTTAGCTCCAAACCTATCTAACTCCACATGTACCTTGCTTTCTGCATTAATATTCTGTTCAACCTTTTAGCCACTATGTTTAGTTGTGGTGTGATCATTATCATGTTATTCTAGGGAATACCTTGCTCAGCACGAAACTAATCAACCAAAAAAATACTTTACATCATTATATGTGTGAAGAACCTTTATATTTTCGTTGCATTGGTTCTCCAACAGAACTTTGAACTCTTTAAACTTTTTTAACAATTTAGATTTATTTTGAATGAAATAAACACATGCATACATAGAGAAATTAGTAACAAACAACACATAACACATTGATCTTTCAATTGATACCTCTGATATTTCTCCGACAAATCATTATGAATCAAATCTAATATTGTCATTGATTCTCTCAATTGATGCCTCATATATTTCTCTGACAAATCATTATGAATCAAATCCAATATTGTCATTGATCTCGTGGTTGACGATTTGAATTTCACCATTTTTTACAAGCAATTCTTGTAAAATCCTAATCACTTTGAACAATATAATACTTCTTCCATCATTTTATTCGAGGATAAGGTTGCCAGACTTTTATCACTTATCTTCCCTATTATTTAATGATACAACATAATTTCAAGTTGCTATTGGAAATTATTGTTCTCCATTGACTTTTTTTTCTTCATGATTTCTTTCTTCTCAATAATTAAAGAGATATTGACCAAAGACTAGATGGTGTTTGCTAACAACTTATACAAATTTGCACACTTTATTTCATGAGCATTTACCATTATTCCTTGGATCATCTTGCATGACTTTTGTTCATAATTAAAGTGAACTCCTGCAAAAATGCTCTCAACTTTTAAAAAGAGAAAGTGCAATTTGTATAAAGAGAAAATCTCCATTGTTGAGCAAATCAAGCTCATCTTGAAGATGAAATAGATATAAAAGACTTCAATAAGCTTACCTCAATAGTTCTTAACGATCCTGCACTAATATATCCAAAAAATAGAAATCTTAACAAGGAATCGACTGTGTTCGTCACAAAAGCCGACCTCAATAAGCTTACCGAGCCTTTCAAATATACACTTATAAGCAAATTTTTGCATGGCAAGCCTCGTTTCACCGAGATTCAAAAGTTCTTCGGATCTTTAAAGCTTAAATTGATGATCAAATTTGTATTTTTCGACAGTAAGCACATTGTTCTTCAATTCTCCGTGGAGGGGGACTTCCACATAGTCTGGCACCGACGATAGTAGAGCCTTGTTGGCTTCCCCATGAGAATACTCAAGTGGACCCCAAAATTCTCACCAATGAAGGAGTCGCCTATTATCCCGGTATGATTTTCTCTCCCTAACCTCCTGATTCACTACTTCAATAAATATGCTCTCTACTCTATTGCTCTCTGTGTGAATAATCCTTTGATGCTAGACGAAGCTACTGCCTATATGACTAGGCCGAGTATAGCTAGGGTGTTCGTTGAGTTCAATCTTCAAGCTTCATTCCCACTGAAAGTATGGATTGGGAAGGATGAGAAACATGGGCTTTGGCAACCCATACCTCCAGAACAGCCCCCTAGCCACTGTAATAATAGCATGAAAATGGGGCATGATCATATTGAATGCATTGTAATGGGGGGCAGTAGAGTGGCTAGAAAGGGTAGCAGGGAAAATGAGAGGGTAGAGGGTAAAAACAGGTGGGTTAGGGTAGGGCAGAATGAGCAGACAATGAAGGATGCCATGAAGAATAAGAGAGAAGAGAAGAGAGAGGTTTCGGGGCAGAGGGCAGAAAGAAATAGAAAAGAAAAATAAGAGTATTGAATAGGGCAAGAAAGGAGCAAGTAGAGAGAGATGAATGTAGTAGTACAATAAGGGATGGAGAGGAAGAAGAGGAGTGAGAATATGAGAAGGATGATTTGATGGAGGTAAAGTTACAAAAGCTTTTGGTAGAAGAAGCTGAATCAAAAAGTTGTACATTGTACAACCGAAACAAGACAGCATATAAGAATGACGTCAAGGGTCTGAAAGATGATTTGGTGCTAGGTTTTGATAAGGGTCCTTGTACAAAAAAAGGAAACTATGAAGGAGATTAAGGCTATGAAAAAACAATTAGAGAAGGATAGGAAGGAACGGGAATGCTCAAGGGGCAAGAAGGGCGGACCAAGGGAGGAGCAGCCTAGAGATGAGATAGAAAATAGGGGAGAGGGGCAGGGTATAGAAGAGAGAAATAGGAGAGAGGTATTCTCTCATAGGGGAGTGCTATCGGATGGAGTAAACACTCCAAGTGGAAATGATACGCGGGTAGTGGAAGGAAATGGGCAGAAAAGAATAGAGGGCACTAAGACACATAGAAAGTAAGGAAAAAAATGAAAGGAAATATAGACAGAGAAGGATAGCAAGTGAAAGAGAGGTGAAGTATAGTGGAATAGATGAGGATGAGGTGGTTCTTTTAGATGCTTTTGAGGCAAAGAGTTGTAATTTTATCATCCAAGATAAGGCTGATAGTGAGATGAGTATAAGTAAGTCTAAAGATGACTTGGATATAGTTGCAAGGAAGTGAGCTTCATACACAGAAAAAAACTAATGAAGAAATTAAAATAATAGCTTTAAACCTTAGTAAGAGTATAAAAGAAACATGAATGGAGCCGATTAGAGATGTCATGTCCACAAGGCCATCTAGGAACATGATACTCAAGAATGAAACATGCATCAAAATATACAACGAGAGTGCAAGCAAAATTAATTTTTAATGGATAGATACATTTATTGGAACATAAAAGAGTGACAAATATAGCCTCTTTAAACAGAATTAATAAGCTCAATAGAATGCATAAAGTAAAAATTCTCATTATAGTAGAACTAATAACAAATACAAGTCACCTAGACAAATAAAAAATTTAATAGGATTTAATAAAGTCATCGTAAATCTAAATGGGAAAATATGAGTTATGTGTGAAGATAGGCATGAAATTAAAGTCTTAAAATACACAGAGTATGTTATACATTTAAAAGTAAGTAATGAATTAGAGGCTATAATCTTGGCAGTATATGCAAAAAATATGAAAGAGAATGAAAAAAAGTTAAGTCAAAAGATGTCAGAGATAGAGTCAAAGTATCTTCCATGGATTATTAGAGTACATTTTAACGTGATTAGAAGTGCTAATGAAAAAAGAGGGGATCGACCCCCAGACACAGAGGCAATGGCACAATTTAAGCATGTCATTGCTAATGCAAATCTCATGGAAATAGACTTCTTGGATTCAAAATATTCTTGATGTAATAACTAGAAGAAGCGGGGGGTGATTTGGTTAAGATTAGACAGAGTCATGCATAATGCAAAATGAGTGGTAGCATATGGAGCCACATGCATATGATATTTAAATAGAATTTGTTTTGATCACACCCCAATGCTCCTGAACTTCCAGGAAAACCAGAGACCATTAAAAGTTTTTAGATTTAAAAACATGTGGGGTTTGTATGTAAATTTCGAAAACATAGTAAGGAACTCCTGACTAGAACATACAGAAAGAAATCCTCTGTAACTATTAGTTATCAAGATGAGGAGATTAAAAATAAGATTACATACATAAAATAAAGAAGATTTTGAGAATATTAATAAAAGTATCAAAAAGGATAAAAAGAAAGTGGTAAAGTATGAAATATAATATGAGAGAGACCAAAAAAAAAAAAGTAGACATGATCTACGTAAAACAGAGGTTTAACTAAGACTTAGATTACATATAGAGAAAATTTTCTAGAAACAAAGAGTTAAAATCAGGTGATTCAAGGAAAAGAATAATAATATAAAATTCTTTCACACAATGACAAAAATCAAATCCAAGAAATAAAAAATTAAAGGAATAAGAACTCAGGAGTCTGAGTGGAAAGAAAGGGAGAGATTAAATCTCATTTGGAGAAATATTTTAAGATGCACTTATGCGGGAATGGAGGAAATGGAGGTGACACTTTAATGCGGGTAATAAATCATTATATTTTAGAAGTGGAGAACACTAAGCTAGTTGAATTCCCGAAAGAATGAGATGTTAGAGCATCAATTTTCAGCATGAATAAAGAATGTGCAGTGGGGCCAGATTGCTAGAACAATGCTTTCTTCTAATATTGTTGGCCCATCAAAAAAAACTTACCTCAGGCAATAACATGGATATTCGCAGAAGTAAATATCACAAAAACATGAGCTAACTCCATTGTACACATCCCAAAAAAGAAAAATCCACATAAATATGAAGATTATCGGCCAATTAGTCTCTGTAATGAGATATACAAGATATTAACAAAGCTATTGTAAAATAAATTAAGCGATATTCTTCCAAATATCATCTCACAAGAGCAATCGGGATTCATTAAAGATAGACTAATGATAAAAAACATAAACTTAACTATAGAAATGATGAGAGATATTGGAGTCAAGGTTAGAGTCTACAATGTGACACTAAAACTAGACTCATCTAAAGCTTTTGATATAGTGGAATGAACAACTTTATGTTATGTAATGCGTAAAAAAGATTTCTCAAAATTCTAGATAGATTTAATATATAGATATATATCAAGCATATGGGTTAGAATTATAATAAATAATCAAAAAAGAAATGAATTCAAACCAGGAAAAAGGCTAAGACAAGGAGATCTTTTATCATATTACCTCTTTAATATTTCTTTGAAATTATTCCTTCAAAATCTAAAAGAAAAAATGAAAGAAAAGAAAATATTAGCGTTTAGATAGTCAAAAGAGACTCCTCGGGTGGGTTATTTGGCTTATACAAATGACGTGATTATTTTCACGAATGCTAGTATTAAATCGCTTACTAATTTGATAGAGTTATTGCAAGTATTAGAAGACGAGATGAGACAAATCTTGAATAAAAAGAAATATCAGTTTATAATAGCAGCTAAAGCACCGGAGGAGATAGCTCAAAGAATTAAAAACATCACATATTTCACTCAAAAGAAATGTGTCTTAATATATCTAGGTTGCCCAATACATGAAGGTAGGTTAAGGGAAAAATACCTAAGCTATGTAATGGAGAGAATGAGAAGGAAAATAGCAGGATAGAAAGAAAAAATGCTATGCTTGGGAGAGAGAATCACTTTAATTTCACATGCATTACAAGGATCACATGCACATATCCTTAAATTCATTCAACCTCCAGTAAAGATTTTAATGAATTTAGAAAGAGAAATGACCAATTTCCTATGGGACAAGAAGGAAGGAAAACCAAAACTGTACAGGTGAAAATGAAAGGCTCTCTGTAAACCTAAAGAAGAGATAGGGTTGGGCTTCTCCAATTTAGAGGACATAGTCAGTGCATGGGACTATAAAAATTGGTGGATACTAAAAGAAAAAATAGCCCATGAGCAAGATTTATGCTAGCTAAATATAAATAAAAAAAAGAGGTACACAAGGTCACGAAGAAAACTTCTAAAACTAGGAAGTCCATGTTAAAGCAAAGTGTACTGGTAGAAGCAAATTCCAGACTAAACAAAAGCGGATGGAAATGGACTCCAAATGCACAAGATAATTTCACGCTAAAATCAACAAAAGAACTGATTAAAAATAAAAGTACTAGGCATCCTATTTTTGAATGGCTATGAGAACGTGACACTCAGCAAAAAATAAAAACATTCACGTGGAAGACTCTATTAGAAGCCACACTGATGGACTCTAATATTCAAAAAAAAAGTATAAGAATAGTTTCAAGGTGTGAATGCTATTTCTCAGTGGTAGAACGTTCAAATCATTTATTCTTAAAAGGAGAAATAACAAAAGAAATATGAGATCAACTAGAATCTATTTTTCAAATCCAATTGGAAGAATATAATTTAAAAGATATGCTTATAAGCTTGAGCAGGAATAACTTTAAAAACAAAGTTAGTACTTGGCTAGGAGCTAATATTCTACTAATTGTGATTTAGTGTATATGAAAAACAAGAAATAAGAACAGATTCATGGGGGTTCGAATGAACTCCCAAGAGATATTAAAGGAGATAAAAAAAGAGATCTCAAGTATTTTAACCATAAAGCCGATTAATGTTAGTAATGAGAAAACTCTGAAAAACTTGAAAAAAAATGATGCTTGTCATTTAAAAAAGAGAGGTGGTAGGGCTTAAAAAGTATTAAATGAGATAAACCACCTAAAGGTAAACTAGCTATCAACACAGACGAAGGCTTTAATAGAAATATAGGGGCCGCGGGAGGAGGAATGATTAAGGATTCTCAAGGCAAGATAAGAAAAACATTCACAATAGAAGGAAGGGCCAAATCAGCCTTACATTTGATTTATAGGCCCTTCTTTGAGGGCTTCAAATGTGCAAAGATTTTAAGCTAAAAGATATTCAAATTCAAGTGAACTCGAGTCTTTTAGTTGGACTAGTTTTAAAAAGCTTGAAAATATGAAAATATGAAAATATGAAGAGGATATAAATAATATTAAAAAATATATAGAAGAGTTGAAAGCTACAATTTTCCACACGTATAGGGAGACGAATGCATTAGCGAATAAGCTAGCAAAAGAAGGTATGTACACAAGATCATAAGAATTTGATGGCGAGTCCATCCTGGGTAGATTTAAATGCTTGGCAAAATTAGATGAAATGACTTATCCATGCGTTAGAATCTATAAGGAAACGAAAGCTCTAATTGGCCTCAAGGGAAGAGAGAAAAAGGGAGAAGGGTAAAGAGGATAGCAGAGATAATTTCTATTCTCTTCCTTTTCCGTTAGCTTTTCTAGCTTGTAGGTAAAGGCTAAATGAACATGACATGTTCTAGAACAAGTAGGGGTAGGATAAGAAGCAAAACCCAAAGTAAAAGATTGATAATAGAAGATGGGGCAGAAAGCTACCTTAATAGGCTTACTCAAAATGGGGGTTTTGCTATATACATGTTAATATAAGCTGGTTGGCTCTGTAGTATGCACTTGGGTTGAATTTTTTGTAGGTTGCAGCAAGTGTTAGCCAGGTAAATATTGATTAAATACTGCTAGAAAGGTTGTCGAAGTCTTGCAGAATAAGTGGCATATAAGACTAAGAGGTATAGTAGAAGGAAAAGGGAAATTAAGATTAGCAGGATAGTAGAAATGGAGACATCTTGACAAGTTATAACCAGATTAGAAAGAAGAATAGAAATAACAATACTAACAAGCAGCAGCCAGCTGCAAGGTAGGTGTCTTCGGAAAGAGGTACAATAATTAAAGAAGGGGCAGACACCTCAATTATTTCCACTTCCTAGAGTGAAGGCTAATGCATTTTCACTTGAGTATTCTTCCCTTTGAGACACATAACAAAACATTTAAGAAGTGGATTTTTCCAATTGTCTACTCGTTGGTTAATCATTGCACTAATATGATGCTAAGGTTATGTCACGATATTGTTATGGTGAATGCTAAAGTTGTTGAGCTTCTATTGTCAAGTGTTATGGTGGATATTTTTGCAAGCAAGTTTATTGCACAAAATGGGCACAAAGTTAGTGTCATATTATGTATTATTCTAAGATAAAATGTCTAGGTATTGAATCAGATTGTAATAGAGTAAAGGGTAGTAGTACTTAGATTGTAAACAACGGTATTCCTCTGCCAAAAGAGAGGACTATAATAATAAAACAAACCTTTTAAAAAAAAGTGAACTGCAATTGTTATTACACTGACAAATATCAAGTTCTTGTTGAGATCTAGAATGTGGATCCCATTCAAAATCAATTTCATTGTCCTACTTTGTACCTTTATATTTACCTTCACACGACCATCTTCACTGTTGAGTCATTCCACATTATTACAATTCCTCTATCATAACTCGCATCTGACAAAATCATTCTCAAATGAGAGTCGTGTGATAGGAGACTCCCATATCGATGAACCATGTATCTGCATCATTATGGATCACACAAGTTGCTGCTGTGTGGAATTTTCAAATGGATTCCTCCTTATCCCCTAAGTTATTCTTGTTGCAAGAATCCCTTTCGAAGTGCCCAATCTTATTGCATGTCTAGTATTTACACTTCAATTTATCACTCCATCTTTCGCTTGACTTTGATTAGGTTTCAGATTGTTTGAACTTCTTTCTTCAGTCATTCCTCTCAAAAACATTTCATTGAGAAACTCCTCATGTTCTACAGCCTTACGTCATCAAAAAGAATCGTTGAAACAACTCTCATATGAAAACTCTAATCATCATGAGTTAGGTAGTGAACATATGAGAATAATAATCTAATCATCATCACTAATCTCACAGCAAATAGATGATAACTAGTTGATCAAAGCGGTGCACTCATGCGGATGAGTAGATAAAGAAACTTCATTATCTATGCATAACTTATATAGTTTTTTTTTTCTCAAGAACAATTTATTCACCAAAGAATTGTTTTGATTGAGAGTTTTCAACTTTATCTATAGATCATTTGTTATTTTCTTACCAAAAATGTTTATTAGAACAAGATGTGCAAGACACTGTTAAATTAAGACTCAAGCTCTCCGATCAAGTTTTTCACATTTGAAAATTTTAATAAATTATTCTCATTTTCTGATCGTTAACTTTTAACTTTGCATCTTTGATTATAATAGAAAAAATCATCATTCATGCATAACTTATATAATTTCTTTCTCAAAAATAATGTATTCACTAATGACTTATTTTGATAGAGAGTTTCCTGCTTAGTCCATAAATCCTTTGTCATTTTCTCACTATAAATATTAATTAGAATATTATATGCAAGATACAATTGAATTAAGATTTGGACTTTGCATCTTCAATTAAAGTCCAAAAATTTGTATCGACCAGCAAACCTTTCATCTTCAATATCTAGAGTTCAAAACTCTTTTCATAAAATTTCTCAATCACGGTACTTTAAAACCTTGAAATTGTCATTCCCAAATTTAGAAATCTCAGATAAATTCAACTGGCTTTAATTAGAATATGATGATCAATTCTAGAATTTTTGTCATTTTATTGAGAAAGAGATGAAAAAAAACTAACACATACTTATTATGTATTGTTATGCATTACTTTTTAATTTATATTTCACCATCTTATATACTATTTTTTTTTCTTATAAAAAATTAATTGTACAAATTAAAACAAAAAGTTTCTATGTCACTAAACTAAACTCAATCACGATATCATATTTCATGTCATAATTCTAAACTCAATCGCAACATTATATTTCCATGTCATAACATTAAACTCAGCTAAGAAATCATAAATCTATATTACAACACTAAACTCAACTACAATATTATGTTTTCATGTCGCAACACTAAATGATATTACGACATCATGTTTCCATGGCACGATACTAAATTGTCATAATATCATATTTCCAAATCACGATAATAAACTTAATCATGATATTATATTTTCATGTCAAAACATCCAATGAATATCATATATTGAGTTCTAAAGTCCATAAATAAAGTCTTAAAGGAGTTTGTGGAAAAAAGCTCACATACGGTGAAAGCAATTCGTGTTTGTTTTGTAAATATTTTTTTTCTTTTATATTTTTTTTTATCAAGGCAACCTAACATACTTTTGAGATGACCCATATTTACTTAAAAAGCAAGGTGTATTGAGGCACAAAAATCTTTTAGAACTTTGGGACAACCTCAAGACATAATTAAAACGCTAGTTTTTTTGTGAGGAGCACTATACATAATATATGTAAAAATTATATATTTCACTAAATATAAAGTATAATTTTTATCAATTAATAAAATACAATCAAGTAAATAACATCAAACATAAAAATCAAATATAATTAATATTTCACATCTTCATAATTATTTAAAATTATAAAATAAAATAATAAAATTTTAACAATCTAACATATAAAATTCAATATTCAAACATAAAATATATTGTATTAAACATAAAAAAAATATTATTAGTATTTTTCATCAAAATAAATATTTAGACCTTTAATAGACAAACAAAATACATATTCTTAAGTCTTCATCGAAATTAAAATTCAAAAAATCATTATTATCATTCTTTTCATCACCAACCTTGCATTATCACTCATCTTTCTCTCCTAATAATAGGTTATTTCATCATCCTTATCAATCAAAGTAATAGTAGACATATCTTTAAAGTTTGATGGCCTTGAGTTTGATAATGATGTTTTGCTTGAGATTGCTTTAACTCTTATATAAACCCTAAGTTCCTCAGTTCCATTTTTATATCAATCATCACCACCTCATATTAAATTAACACCCTTAAATACCAAATCACCTATTATAGCATCTTCATTTTTATTGTTCTCATCAATCATTCATTATTATCATTTACATCATTCATAAAAATAAGATCATTGATATGATGCTTAATATATTGTTTTATCAAGACTCAATTATACTTAATATATACCAAATTACTCAAACATTGACGTTCCAATATATTTCTTATTTTGCTATGAATCTAAAAAAAATTCATAATTATATATTTTAAAATTATTATAAAGACATTCAATTACATATAATTGTTCTAGAAACTTTTATTTTCAAAAATACTCTAATACCAAATCACCTACTATACAATATATTTCTCCTCTCACAATACGAATTTTTACAAACGTCTAGTACTTCATCTAAACATACTCCACTAAACTGAATATTTTATATAAATATTCAATTACAATTAATATAAATAAATTATCAGCTGAATATTTTATATATTTTAATCAAAAACATATAATAATTTAAAAATAATAATCAACTAAACTAAATAACTAACTTAATGATTTAGTCTTCTTTATTTTAATAGCAAACTCATTAGCAAAAAAATTTCTAGCATGCATGTACAAGTTCAATTGTAATATAATTGCATCTTGTTTAGCTATATCATTCACTAATCTCAATATGCAATTATATTCAACTTCAAAAATCTTTGAATCTAGGTTCATTCCTAATCCTTTTATATCATATTAGAATTTTATATTCAAAATATATCCAACTGAATGCAAGGACTAATGAAACAGAATCTCTCACCTCCTATCAATCATTTTCATGATTTCCTTTAACTTTTATTCACTCTCAATAAAACTTTTGATAATTATTTTTTTTGTATTTTTCATGATTGCATAAATGTAGCTCATATGAGATCTCTTTTCACCAATCAACCAAGCAAAGAACACATGCAAGGAAGTCTAACACATTCAAATAAAATTTAAAATATTCTAAAAATAAAATATAAAAATTATATTAGCTACACTTTTTGTTTTTTGCTCTTTTGTCTATTTACTTTCTATCCAATCTGAATTAGTATATATTTTTTCCAAGTTAATTTTTTGTTCATTGATACAAGATAATGTGATAAAGATAGAGGTGTCAAATGGGAGGTATCTGGCTGGCCTGAGCAATTTTTTCAGGCCCGACAATGCTTTCGTGGCGGGTCAGATACGATTACTGTACCGTGTCGTGCCTGACCTGGCACGGTTTTGTGGAGTTCAGCCCGGCACGGGCCCACGGCATGATCTCTCGGGTTCGTCCCAATTGGGCCGAACCCTAAATTAAAAAAAAATTAGGATTTCAGCACGCGCCGTCGCGCCGAACCCCTAATTTTAAAAAAAAATTAGGATTTGGGCACGCCCGAAACCCTGTTTTTTTAAAAAATTAGGGTTTCAGCACCCCCGTAACCCTAATTTTAAAAAAATTTAGTTTCGGCATGGTACCCCAAGCCGGCACGGCACGAGGCCTGGTTGGCCTCGGCACGGCATGATTGTGCCGTGGTCGGGCACGACACGTGCCTAGGCACAAGAAATTTATGTGCTGGACCAGTCCAGACACTACCAAATCGTGTCATGCCTCGTTCCAGGCCGGGCCAGCCCGGCCAGGTTGACACCTCTAGATAAAGATTATGACAAACTGGGTCTTTGTAGGCCTCAACAACTCCTTTTTCTTTGTAAATTATTTCATCATATTGAGCAATTTCACTCTATTATAAATAGTCTCTTATATATATATATATATATATATATATATATATCCCTCTTTATTGTCTTCCTGATATGTAGCACGACAATGTGCAGCACATGACATCCAAAATAAATGTAGATTTTTTAATTCCAACAACCTTATTGTACAAATTAAAGTTAGATAGAATATAAATATGTTAATTGAATAAAAAAGTAATTTGTAATTACTTACATAAATAATTAAAAATTTCAAATTAAATTATAAATATTTGTCATCACATGATTTGAAACATTATATATTATAATATAATCAACATTTTTTTAACAAACTTCTTTCACATATTTATCACTTAATTCAAATAAATTATCTATCATCTTGATCATAGAAGTAATATCGATAGATTTCATGAACATAATTGTTCTTAAAGAATTCACTATGAAGTTTACCAATGTTCTTTCCTTCCTAGCAGTCTATCTATCCAACATAATTAAATATTCATTTTACTTCTATTCTATAAAATGATCACCAAATTCTTTATAAAAAATAAATTCTTTTTTAGATTAGTTACTCTAACATTATGAAAACTTAGTCTCTTATATTCCAAATCATATTGACAATTATCTCAAACATTAGTTGAAAATTAGCATAATTTATCGTATTAAATAAAATTACAGCATTATACATTCATCTATAAAATAATAATCAACTCTCTCCTTAGTCGCTTTCTAATAAGAATTATTGAGAATGGCCTGAATATTTTTTTTTCTATTTTTAACAATTATTTTTGAATAAAAAATAAAAAAATGATTCATTAAATCTTTTTATCTTGATCTATATAAACCACTACCATTATCAATACTCCCCCCCTATATTACTATCATAATTATAAATACCTTTTGATCTTAATTTACTAGTAATATCCACATTCTCGTCATATTTATCTTGCAACCCAAATAAATTTTCATTTATATTATTATTCTCAAAACTCATCTGACTTTTTTGAGTTTCTTTAACTAGCAAATACTCTTTCAATTTTTTCTAAACATATACGGGATAATTTGTATGGTTTTTTTGTATTTTTAAATCCTCCAGCAAAATATTACTTTTATTTATAAATAAAAAATTTTATTATTTTATTACAGAAAATATAAATAAGAGTATTTTCACCTTTTTGTTTTGATCTCTCCAGACCACTACCATTATCATTATTTTCTCCAACATTACTACCACTATAAATACCCTTTGATCTCATTTTACTATTAACATCCTCGTAATCTTCATCTTGAAACCCAAATAAATTCTTATTCATATTATTTTTCTCAATAAACATTTAATTTTTGTCAAGTTTTATTGACTACCATATACTCTTCCAATTCTTTCCTAACATGTTCAAGATATTTTATATATTTTTTTGTATTTCTAAATCCTCCAAAAAAAAATTATCTTTATTTGTAAATACCTCATTCCAATACATCATCATAGAAAATATAAATGAGAGTATTTGACCTTTCATATCAAGTTGCAAGCTTATTTCCAAGCTAGATTTAATAACTATGCGTTGATGTGCCTCTCCCCAAGCAAGAAGCTTTGGCAGGGGCATCATGGCTCTTGAGATTTAATAACTAAAAGTTGACCAACTATTTAACCCCTAATTTTCTATTTTTCTTTCTTGTCATTGTCCCCCTTTTTTTTGTATCATCCAAGTTGAAATTGTGAAGGAAAGAATTTAAGTATGCTTTCTCTTTGTTAGTGATCCAAAATTTGCTTGTGAGATTCAATAAACATTAGACGGGCGTGTGAAGCCCCACCCTTTTTTTTTTGTGTTTTTCCAAAGCATTTTTGTGGTATTGGGCATCCATTCAGGTGAGTACTACGAAAGGGATTGTGAAACCCCCTCCTCTTTCTCTTTTGAAACTGAAATACCCCATTCTCTTCTTCTTTGTCATCACCTACTAATAACCCATAAGGTTGGGTATATAAATATACTCGATTCGATCGATCCTATACCCTAATTAAAGAATTGAATTTCCAATTCAAATCCAAACAAATTAAACCTAATTTGGCTAACTCATTAAAATTATTGAATCTATAATTGAGAAATTAAATTTTCAAATTCAATTCTTACTAAAATATTTAATTCAAACAATTCTCAAATTCTCAAAATTCTAATTTAGAAAAATTAATTTCCAAATTAATTTTTTCAAAATTTTAGTGCCAATTTCAAAGCAATCTCTTATACTTAAATAAAATTGAATCATAACCCAAAATTCCCAATTTTAGAAATCCTAACTTTGACCTAAAATCCAGGTTAAGTTTCTTTTTGTTGTAGTTGGAAAACACCAATTTTTCCTCTATCATATAGATGAACATCATTACTCTTAGCCCCTAAATCAAATCCCTTAAAGTCCTTAAACCCATTCCAATTTACAAAAGGTTTATCAAACTTATATTTGTAAGTTATCTACAAATACTAGCAAATTTGTATAAGATATATTTTAAATATTTAATCCAATCTATATATATCAAGATGTGAGCTTGTTAACATACCACATGATCTAGATATAGAGTTATCAATAATATCAGTTCGTCTGTTGATTCTCTTAGATATAAAATAATTGTAAGAAAATTAAACTATTTGACAATAACTAACATGGAAATTATCTATACTATCAGTATAATTTATTATTTTCTATATTCACTTGGACATATTCTTATAGATGTAATATTTATTATTATTCAGTATATTAAAAAAAACTTGATGATGTGGAATTATATTTAAAGATTATGAGCACATTCGGATAGATATGTATTCATATCCTAGTTAGGCTCATGCGATTACAAAGATAAGATCTATAATAAATTTTTACATTTTTTTGTAGGTAACCTCATATACTGGAAAAGAAAGAAAAATAATTATTTTGAGTTTCAGTATGAAAATAAAGTACATGGTTATGACATCAGCTATTTATGAGCTCTAATAGACCAACCACTTATTGTAGGAGCTTTGCCTACCAATTCAAATATTGAAGATACTTTATTTTGACAACCAAATGGCCTAGCACATTGTGGTCAACCCAATTTATGTTCTTACTAGTGATCAGACTGCAAACATCTTCACGAAAATTTTCAGAAAAAAACAAGTTGTTTTCTTCTCTTCCAAACTAGGTATTTGTGATAAGTTAGCCCCAACTTAGAGAAGGTATTGAGTTTTTGTTTATTTTCAATAATTTTATTTCATTTTGTTATTATTTGAGAGCACTCGACTTGTGGAATGCCTCAAACGCTACAGAAATGATTTATGTTGTATTTTGAAAAATAAAATCCTTTTAATAATTTTTTTCTATTTTGACTATTCTCCATGTCTCCTTCAAAAAGCCAAAACCCTAACCTATAATTCAAAAGATTTCAATGAGGATCAAAAACATGTCTCCTTTATGACGCCAAACCCCTAACCTATAATTCAAAAGATTTCAATGAGGATCAAAAAAATATCTGCCAAGGAACAACCCAAAAATCTTAATTCTTATAATAGTATCAAGCCCGTAACACATGTGACAAAATAAGATATCTTAGTAAATCAAAATCTAATCTATGTACTTAATGTACAAAATAGTCCCGACATCAAGACTTCTCTATAAAAACAAAGAAAAATTTATAACATACATTTGTAAATCAAAAAATATGACTATCTATAAAAATCTCATAAACCAGATTCTCGATGATTACTTCATGACATACAATGCCTTCAGAAATCTATAAAATATATCTGATTGTGTTACTCTAAATCATGGTGATAACTCCATATAGACCTCTTCCTCAAGGTTAGGTAAAAAAATATATATATTTCATGTCTAGATGGTCTATCATTGATTTGTGAGATAATGCTAGTAAAATAAGAACGAATATAGATATCATTTTGTCTATCATAGAGTAACTATCCTAATAATTCACACCATGCATCTAAATGAACTCACTAGCTAAAAGTCTCATATTAAGATGATCTATCATCAAATCTAAACATGTCTTCACAACAACCAATACTATAACTAAAAACAAACATTCCCGAACATCATAATACTAATTTTTAAGTCTCATTGTAGTAGAGGACATCTATATCTTTCATAATGACTTGGCGTTAGCCTAGATCAGATATACCTCTGAAAGAAATTTGATCATGCTAGTACTTTCATAACGAAGTAAAAGAAAGAAAAAGATATGTAAATGACAATACTTATAAAATATGATTCGAAGTACTTATATTCCTTTCGAGTCAATCATAAGGTCAATATCAAAGGGAATATTCACAAGATCATCTAGCTTTGTAATAGAGTTATCTTTGCACTAAAGTCTAAGCAAGCTGCATATATCTCATTCTCCTAATATATACTTTATATCATATATGATCAAATCTCAAAGTTTACTACTCAACATGAGCATGAATTATAATAGACTCATGAACTACTATATCAATTGAATTCGAAGAGGATTTTTCCTCATGAACTACTATCTGGAAACAACTTTATGTAGCCAACGATTGACTTTCTATCATATCAGGAGGTACAAGCATGCCTACAAAAGAGTAGGTAAAGATAAGTCCATATATATCTTATGAACCCTTATTTAGAAGTGTCAACAGGTCTGGGCCGGCCCGGTCCGGCACGGCACGATTCAGTCGTGCCTGGGCTTGCCCTGCACGAAAATTTCTCATGCTCGGGCCCGTGCCCGGCCACGGCACCAATCATGCCAAGGCAAACCAGGCCTCGTGCTTGACCTGGCACGGTTCGGTGGCCTGTGGCATGGCCCACGGCATGTAACATGTCCCACATACTCCCACACCCCATGTCCCCACCCCATCGCCAACGCCATTCGGTTCGGATAGGAAAAACGCACGGACACGGGTCCGATTCCAATCCAACCCGACCCGCGGTCCCACCTAACCCGAATCCCCTCCAACGGTTAAAAAAATAAAAATTGGAATATCAGCCATTAAATTTCGCCTCCAACGGCTAGGGGGCAGAATCCGATTGCCCTCAATATTTTGCCCCCTAAAATTCAATAAAAAATTAAAAAAAAACATAAAAAATACTTTTTTTTAAAAAAAAAAATCTTTTTATCTATAAAATCCCCCCTAACTCTCTATAAATTATATGTTTTTCATAAACATTTATTCTCAAATCTCACTCTCAAAATTCTCTCAAAAGTCTTGTTCTTTGCCATCTATGGGATTCGAGATTTCATTATTCGGCTCAGCTTTTCATGACTCTCAACTGGGATTTAGAAATTTAAACTAGACTGTGATGCACCGAGCACGTAATCTACCTCACTGCTTTACTGGGTATTTTAATTTTTTTGTTTACTTTCTCTCTATCACTCTCTAGTCTCTCTCTTTAATCCGAAAATCTAAAAGCTATCATCTAAGCTCTACCTCATGTTTAATAAAAATCCAAAAAAAAGACAAATACTAATAAAACATATTTAAATTTATAAAATAAAAATTTTACACGAGATCTGAAACTACTGAAACTTTGATTTCTCCAGTCATCTCAACCCTAACATCTAAAAAATAAAAAACTATGAAGACTTCTATAGTTTGGACTTATTTTAATATAATAAAATAAAAAAATGTTAGAGGTGAGGAAGAAAAAATAACACAATGCAAATATTGTATAAGAAATTTAACTTGTATGAATTCGTTTGAGACTGGACACTTTAAGAGGCATGCCAAATTATGCACCAAAAAATATGGTACATTAGATCCTAGGCAAACCCAACTTAGTATTGCATTTTTTGAGAATGAATCAAGTTCAGTCTCAAAGTTTATTCCCTTCATATACCACAGTGAGTTGAATAGAGATGGCATCACTAAACTTATCACATTGATAGGTCTTTCGATCAGATTTTCGGAAGATCCAAGGGTAGTACGCATCATGTAGACATATTTTCAGCCTGCTTATCGTAGGATTCCTAAGTCCACATCTAGGAATGAAATACTAAAATTTTATAAGTTAGAAAAACAAATAATAATTAATAAATTTATGGCATATAGTTGAGTGGTGTCCGTGACGTCCGATATCTGGACAAATTACGATAAATCATCTTGTACATGTCTCACCGGCCACTATGTATATTCTAACTGAACAATGAATATAAAAATTTTAGGATTCTCTGAGATTCTTCATCCTTATTATGACCAGATCATTTTTGAGTATAAGATAAAAATTTTTAGAGAATATAAAATTCAAAATAAAATTTTTAGTATCACATTCGATAACGCATCTAATAATAGAGTAGTGATTAACATATTTGTTAGGAATATTAGAGACGCACCATTAAGAAAGATCTTACATGTCAGATGCATGTGTCACGTAATTATCCTAATTGTACAAGCGGGTAAGAAGGTGTGTTCCCCCGTGTTGGATAATATATTAATGCACTAAAATATATTCACTCCTCGTAGACAACAGAAATTTGGTAGTCTTTGTTTGTCTGCAAATCTTAAAAAGAAGAAATTCCAATCGGATGTGAGATACTGTTGAAATTACACGTAAATGATATTGAAGTCATGTGTTGGATACGAACACGTGATATCCGACTACGTCAATAATAAGAGTAACGAACTTATTATTAATGACACTGACTGGGCTTCAAGAATTTCATTTATAAAATTCCTGAATATTTTTTATGATACGACGAATATATATTCGTCAGTTTATACACCCACGACTTGCATTACACTCAGGTGCATATACAATATTAGTAGCATATTTAAGAAGTATCGAGCTGACCCGACACTTAGTCATATGGTTGCATGGATGGAAACTAAGTGCTTAAAATAATGGTCCACCGTCTCATCTCTTTATTGTCTCGTTACATGCATAGACCCTAGGATTAATGTGGAAAGGATATATAACACTCTGACTTATATTTCATCGTGCATGAACCTGGAAGACCCACCTGAATAGTTCATTCATGAGACGTTGCCTGACCTATTCATATACTATGATACTAAGTATGGTAGTAGTAGTAGTAGTAGTAGTAATAGTGAGACTATGATTATGGACTTGAATACCTTCTTTGTAGATGACGATTTTTCCATTCAGTTTGCAAAGAAAAAACAATGGGGTGGACCATCAGATAGGAGGGAGCTTTCTCGGTGCTGAGATACTAATTACTGCTCAATCCTATCACATTCTGATACTAAGAATCTTGATATATTATAGTTATAAAAATCATATGAGTATTCATTTTCTGTGCTATCTAGGATGGCACGAAATTTACTGACTCTTCCGGTGTCGTGCATAGCATCGGAGTCTATTTTTTCTGTTGCAGTGAACGTAATTTCAAATAGAAAATCAAGATTACGTCTAGATATTATTGAGGCATTGACCTATTTGAAGGATTTAGAGGATTCGAGGTTTAGTATCCAGGATCGTGCTGGATCTGGGATAGGGACTATATCGACTGCGAAAGAGGGGGAGTTGATTATTGATGATGATGATCCATATGATAGTGATTTTGATCTGGGATAGGGACTATATCGACTGCGAAAGAGGGGGAGTTGATTATTGATGATGATGATCCATATGATAGTGATTTTGATGTTGCGGTTGATGATGCTCATGATTCATGATATGTCGATTGACAATTGACGTGGTTGACGATTTCCCCTGCCCATTGCCTGAAGACAACTGCCAATGTCACACCACGCCATGTCACATATCATTTGTAATTGCCACTTGATTTTGATTTTTGATGTCTCCTGGTCACGAACATAGTTGATTTGTGTTATTTATTCTTGATTCTACTTTTTGATTTCAATATTTTATTTTGTATTAATTGTACGCTTTTTTATTTACGTTACATTGTATTTACTTTGGTTCGGTATCTATTGGGCAATTGGACATTTGATTTGCTTTTGTTTTTGTGATTTTGTAAAGTTTTTTAACACAATTTTTTGTTTAATTATTTTTGTGTTAAAATTTTTCATTTAAAACTATATAATTTAATTCTAAAAAATTATAATCTAAATATATTAAAAAATAATAAAAAAATATAAACTTTATTAATATTTTCAAGTAACAAATTTTTAACAATTTTCAAGTTACAAATTTAAATTTTGTAATTTAATAAATTTTTAATAAAAAAATTAAACTTTGTAATTCATTAAACTTTTAATAATTTTCAAGTTACAAATTAATATTTTAAACTTTATCTATATATAATATAATATATACTTTATATATATTTTAAAACAATACTTAAAATTTTTAAAAATATACAAATTTTATTTTTTTTAACCAGACCCGTACGGGTTTGTTTTGGCCCGTACGGGCATGACCCGGCACGATACTTTTACCCCTAAGCTGTCGTGCCGTGTCGAGCATGGCTTGAATAAACTGTGTCGGGCCAAGCACGACATGATACAGTAACCGTGTCGTGCCTGGCCAGACACGAAAGCACGATCGTGCTCAAAAAAATGGGTCAACTCGTCTCATCTCGTCCCGTTTGACACCTCTACTCTTATTCTTCTTAGATTCACTATAAAAATAAGTTTTGTTCAAGAAAAATAACATCAATATTCATTAATATCTTATTAGGTTCTAATAAAATATACTTATACCATTTTTTTGTACAAAAGTATCTAATAAAGACAACTCTCAAGGACTTTAAGTGTCATCTTGTTCTATGTTGGTGAGCAATGGTGAACAACACCAAGTACTCTAAAATTTTATGAGATAGGCTAAACATTATCTATCTAGGATGTCACGCCTGAAAGGACATAAGATAAGAATGAACAAATGAGAATATCTAATTGATGAGATAATTTATAGTTAATATTAGTTCTTCTCAAAAACATTTTAGAATAACCTTATCAAAGTGAAGTGCCTGCTTTGTCTCATCAAGATTTCTATTCTCCTTCTAAAATCTCATTATGTGAGTGTGGCATATGCTATTATATGAAATTCTGTATATGATCTTGTGATTCATATAATAAATATTGAAATTATAAGATAAATATTCTAATGCAATATAAATATTTTTTAATATTTATATTAAATGATTTTTTAACTTTTTATGAAATACTTCACAAAAAAAATTATGATCTAGAATAAAAAAAATATTCACGTAAATTGAAAATAATTAACAATAATTATAAAGAAATACATGAATCCCTCTCGAGGCTCATCTCTATTAGGTCTTAATATATTTAAGTGTATCAGATCAAATAAATCATTACTTACATCATCCATACATGTTATATAGGAAGTTTCAATATATTTTCCTAATTGATACATATCACTCCCTAGGGTAGAAATATTTTCTAACTCTAGTAAAGAATTCTGAATTTTTCTAGTTATGATTGACCAAATTAAGAATATACAAACAAAACGTTCAATACACTCATACATATAGTAAGAAATCATATCTTGGAAGAAAAGTTATATAATCTATCAAGTCTAATCTTAAAGAAAACTTTTAATTTTTTACTCATAAATAAATATTAGCAAAAGAAAAAATAAAATTAGATATGAGTACTAAATACATAACTCAAGAAAGAAACTAACCGAATAATCAAATAATAATCAATAGTTATAACAATATCCATGAAACATGTAAAAAGGTCGTAAAAAATGAATAATTACATGTAATATGAGTATTAGTTTATGAATCAATAATATAGAGTATAAACAAAATAATAAGTCATAAGATCTATAATACCTAAAGGTCGGGAAAGACATGTTGCTACCTCATAAAAAAGGAAACTCGAATATCCTCATTCAATAGAGGTTATGGCAGGATGAGTCTGTTAGGGCCCTTGGATGGTTTTATTAATTGGCTTATCTCCTTCAATTATTTGTAGTGATTTCTGCTTTCTCTCTAAAAATAATACTCATCAATTAAGATTTGCATGTGTTTGTCTCTGTTATGACTAGTATCTTCTCAACTGCTAGTAAGTGTAGGGTGAAATGTCTATTTAGCAAGTCTCTATTTGTTTCATATAAACTGAATTACTCGATGACATAACTCTGGTCTAACAAAAAACTCCCTATCAGCCAAAACTTAATTTTTGAATGAAAAAAAATCATTGAGGAATAAATGTTAAATTTTTTGCCATAAAATAATAAATAAAAAACATAATTACTCTAATTAAAACTATTATACAATCCTAAATAAAATGGACAAATAGGATTCAAGCAACTTGCAGGTTGGGTGCCTTCATCAAAATACATAAAATAACAAAAAATTATAAAACTGTAAACCACAACATCCCATCTCAAGCTGGTATAAAGGTTTAGAACATTAAATTTTGATGAGAGAAATATAAGTTGGGGCATCTTCAAGATTATTGTGAAGATATAAGCTAGTTGTTATATTGTCTGAATTTATATTATAATAATAATCTCATCATTAAACTCCTTGAAAATAAAATAATCTAATTTTAAGTAATTTGTCCAATCATAAAACACTGAATTGACGAAAATATGTCATATTATTGGATTATCACAATAATGAATAGTAGGAGTAAAGAATGGATATATGAATTTCTTTCTCCTCGAATAAATGTGGCATCCAAAATATCTTGCAAGTAACTGTCACAATTGTTATGAATTATGTTATATACTGAATTTCAAAACAATTGAAGGTACACCTTGAGTTAGATTATCCCCAACTCATCAACTCACTTAATTAAAATATCATCCACATAAATAATTAGCAAAATTATATTACAATCAGGACTCCTCCAAAAAAATAAAAAAATAATCAATAATATATTTATGTAACCCAAATAAGATGACTGTCGATGAACACCTTGCAAACTAGACTTTCAGTGACTACATCAAACTATACAATGTCTTTTGAAATCTATAAATTATATCTATTATCTGATTGTATCGCTCAATCGAGGTGACTTCTATATATACACTTCACAGTCACCATTGAAAAATATATTATTCATATCTAATTGATATATCATCCAACTGTGTAATGTAGCAAGAGAAATTAAAAATCATATCGAGATCATCTTTTTCATTGGAGCACAAGTATCATGGTACTCCACACCAAATATTTAGCTACATTAGTATGTAGGATAGAAAACTCTGATAAGTTTTCCTAATAGAAATGTCTTACACTCTAAGATCATAATACCCTTAAGACTAGGATAAAGTATTATCAACTTAGCTAATGATAAATAACTATGATGAGAATACACAATTAAAATATCTAACATACTCAAACATATATAAGGAGATTTGATCATGGAAGAGAGAACATACAATATATCATGTTCAATTCCAAATAAAATCTTTCTCAAAATCTTATAATTCTGCAAATAAATTATAATAGAACTAAAAATAAAATTAATATTAAATTATCTAAAAAGACAACTAAAAGAAAAATAAACTAATAAAACAATAAAAATTAGCAAGATATAAAAGTAACAAAGACAAAACATATACTAACATGCCAAATGACTTTTGAATGTTTTAAGTTAGCTATAATAATATTTTTAGAATAATAAAAAATATATAATGAATGAGATATAATTACTAATAATATAAATATTAGCTCATATATTAATAATAAAAGAGTCTACAAAGAGAATAAAAGTGAAAAACCCAATAAAACCTACAAAAAGAAAATAATCTAATATCACCTTAAAGATGAGTTGTTTATATTTCTCTTTAATGATTGTAAGTGTCATGGTAGGTAAATTATGTGAGGATTCTTGGATGATTCTAACAGTCACTATCTTTTAATACTCTGTAAAGCTCCCAATTTTTTTTCTAAATATAATATTCAGTAGTGGACTCTTATATGGCTCATCCTCCTATAATGGATACACTAAGATATTGCTCTGCTCTCTCTACTTAGATATAATAATCTTTCTTTATATTGTGCTGCAAATTTATAATTCCTCCAAAAAAAAAATTATACCAATTTTTTTTACAAATCTCCTAGATCCTAGCTAGGGTTTTCTTCCAAAAAATTCCATAGTGCATTGTAGTTTGCCACCGTACATCGCATGACTACCATGCATCATTACACGCCACTGTGCTCCAACACAACATGCATACTATAGCAAGTGCATGTTGCCACCAACTTCATGTTCCTCTCATGTCACCACCATGAATATCTCTCTTGCTACCACCGTGTGTGCTGACAACTGACACCACCGCATGCACCGGATACTGCCACCACCACATGCGCGGGCTACTGCCACCACCACATGCACTGGCTACTGCCACCACCACGTATTCCAGCTACAGCCACCACCACATGTTCCAGCTACTGCCACCACCACGTGTTCCAGCTACTGCCACCACCACGGGTGCTGGCTACCAGCACCACGGGTGCCTGCTACTGCCGCCACGACATGCCAAGTGCTACCACCGCCACGCATCCTCTGCCATCACCAAAGCTACCCTACCATTGGAAAAAAATATTTGTGTTTATTTTTTTTTTGTTAACTTATCTCAGATACCATGTTAGAACAATATAATACATAAACTATAAATACAATAACATTGATAAAATTCATAAATAAATAATACTTATATAATAGAAAAAAAAATAGTAGAGCCAATCCACATATCATATACTCATATTTAAAAGCAAAATAATAAAAAACGAAGGAAAACTACTACAATATTTATATTAGAAAAAATAAATACACATGCTTAAGTGCCCAAGGCACACCTCATGAAAAGTATCCACATTGGTGCTTCAGTACACTTGGAGTTTTTTATAATTATAGTCGACAAAATAGCATCTTATTCTCTTTCCTAACTATAATAATTATATCAATGGATAGATTCTATTTGGAATGAGTAGTCTTACGCTCATCACAAAGCTTTGATATTTAAACATTCTCTAATCGGAGTGCAATAGGACTCCCTCAAGTACATAATTATTAAAGGCGTGCCATGGGCATGCATAAATCCTGGGCATCATTACCTCACCTTGCCTTGCTTTTGGAAGGAGGTATCCAAGCTCATTCTTAGACCGAGCTGCCCAAGTTCATTCGTATATATATATATATATATATACATACACACACACACACACATATACATGTATATGTGTGTGTGTGTGCATATATATACATATGTATTTACATGTATACATCATGCAATCGTATATATGTATATAGGCATGCATATGTATGTATATACACAACTATGTATGAATACAAATATATATATATAAATATATGTATATGTGTGTGTGTGTACATATATGCATAGATATTTACATGTATACATTACGCAACCGTATATATGCATATAGACATGCATATGTATGTATATACACATAACTATGTATGAATACAAATATATGCATATGTATGGATACATATATACATACATATCTATGCATACATATATATATATATGTATATATATATATATATATGTACATATATGCACTATTATCAAAATTATATGATTCACAATCTGATTCATGATTTAAGGGATAAACGATTTGACTTTTTAAAAGAATCAAAAATATACATGAATTGAAGGCTGAATCACTGAATTACGAATCGATTCACATGAATTAATTTAATACTAATTCTCAAGAAATCAAAATCTTGAAAAAATCACAAAAATAAAAATACAAAAAAAAAGTATCAACTATATGAATTAATTATAGTATAAAAAAATAATTCAAATATTTAGTATTACGAATTTAACATAATAAAAGCAACAAAATATCAAAAAAAAATCACAAAAACATTCTCTATAACCAAATTACTAGATGAGTAAATAAGGTAAAATTTTATATATATATATATATATAAGCAACATGATCTTCATCTTCAAATAATCACAATCTCATCAGCTATGTTATTGCATCATGTTGTGATTTACTATTTTGTTATTTTTTAATTTTAGTTTATGCTTTTGATGAGAGCACCTAATATGTGAATTGTCTCAATTATTTTTATATGTTGTATAAGGGTAACATGTATATTGTTTTAAATATTGAGTATGATTATGTTTTTTATTTCTATTGTGTGGTCATAAGGGTGTGTATAAGTGGGTGAGAGTTACAAGTCCTAAAAAAGAAAATCATGTGTATTGTACCAATACATTGCAAGCACTTCTAAACTGGAAGCAGATAAAAGCATCACACAGTTGTGCACAGCCAATTAGGTCCACCACACACCTATTATGTGTGATGGGGTCGCCAATGCTGGAATTATATATCAAAATGCGCAATGCTACAAATGTGCACTGCCAATTAGATTTGTCGCACGCCCACAATGTGCAATATGATCGTCAATGCTGGAAGGGAGGTATTAAAGTGCATATTGGTGCAAGTAGTGCACAGTGGTTCATGAAGTGTGAAATGGTATGTGAAGACCATTATGGTGCATTAAGTGCATGATGATGCATGCAATGAATGGTGGCTTCAACATAAATTAGGGTTTTAAATCCTTATTCATTTTATTTTAATTTGGTAGAAATATAATTTTTTAAAAATTATGATTTGACAGAAATCCTAATTTGGTATAATTGATTATGAGCAAAAACTAGATGTTCAGATATTAACCCTAACTTGGTGCATTTTGATTGTCAACTGTGTATGGAGAGAGATAGTCGCAATAGCAACAGAGATAATAGATACTCAATTCGGTGTACACACCATAGTTGTGAAAGGCGCGCTTAAGGCACGCCTAGGCTCAAGGCACAACCACTCCCTAGCTATAGCGTCTCGCCTTCCAAGGCATGCGCCTTACTGAAGAGGCGCGCCTTATATACTATAGTTTTTAAAAAAAATACTATTTATTCTCAAATTTTGTAATTATATATTGAAATTTATATAATTTCATTTATTTTTTTTATCAAAATTTATTTAAATATTAGAAACATTTATTTTTTTATCAATAAAATCATATTCAATAAAAATTTACGTGCATCTAAAGTCACATTTCACTTCACAAAAGCTCACGCCTTAGGTGCGCCTTGTACCTCAATGTTCCAAGAAACCTTTACGTCTTGGTGCACCTTGCACTTTTTAAAACTATGGTACACACTACAAAATAATAGGTCACACAAGAGGCATGTGTAGAATATTATTTTCAAAGAAAAGACTGGGAACTTTATAGAATATTGAGAAATAGAATAATTATCATAGTTATTCATGAGTACTCACAAGGTTTATTCACCATAATAATTATATTTACTAAAAAAAAGTATATAAAATTCATTTCTAAAATAGTAGTAGATTATTTTATTCTTTCAGTTATTGGTTATTTCACCCAACTTAAATTAGGATATTCGGTCAACTACAAGTATCTATGATGTCTAAAAGAGATCAAAAGTTCTGAAGAATTATTAACATACCTCGATATGCAAAGAGCAACTTCAATATAAAATTACAAAGAAAAATCTAAGAAATGACTAATTATACTAATTATGTAAGTACAAAAATAGTAAATTTATTCACCATAATAATTATATCTAATCAAATCATAATTAGATAGTAAATTTATCCTATAATTTTACTATAAATAATAGAATAACTAAGAGATATCATATCAAAAATAAAATTATTATTGGGTTAATAGGAATATCTATTAGAACACAAACCAAAAATACTACAAAAATATTAAGTATATATTTTCTCTCTAATAAGATGATATTACTCATAGAATACGTCATCGCTAAAAAATAAATATATAAGTCTCCTAAAATCCTTTGTCTGAAACTATTACTAAAAGTACTTATTAAGGTTGGTTATTACCAACTCATCATCTCTCATAAACATAATATTATCCATGTAAATAATCAACAAAATCATTCTGTCATTAAATCTCATTCAAAAAAATAAGAAAAATAAATAATACACATACTTAACCCAAACGAGATGAATAGTTATACAAATCTCACAAACCTAACTCTCAATGATTGTTTTGGGTCAGACAATGAGTTCACCAATCTATAAATTATATCTAACTGTGTTGTTCAAAGCTCATGAGGTTGCTCCATAAATACCTACTCCACAAAGTCATCATGAATAAATACATTCTTTGTGTCTAGTTGATGTATTATCTAACTATGAGATAATACAAGAAAAATAAAAAATTATATTAAAGTCATCATGGTCACAAGAATAAGACTTGGATATCCTATAACTATCAAAAAAAAATAAAAGAAACAAAAAAATTAATAATGTGATAATACAATAAAAAAATATGACATTGAGAGTTGAGCATAGCTTATATGTCTCTTCTAGAGAACAATTAGAAGGCCAAGATTAAGTGGTTGGTCGTACGATTATCTTGATCCTTAGTAGACTCGTCTCTAATCTAAGTAGACTGAGTATGTCGCTCTCTCCTAGTATAAACTCCAAATCTTGAGCGATCAAGTCTCCTAGCTATTGACTCAAAATTAATTTATACTTAGGAAGACTCATAAACTACTATATCATCTAGGCTTGAAAAAGATTTTTCATCTCAAGAAACTTCATTCTCTAGAATCAAAATTATTTTTGCTCTTAGTAGGTACAATAACTTCCTAAGAGTAACATCAAATTAAATATCAATATGTTTAAATGTAATCACCAGGTAACTCTCACTACTAACTCGTAGTCCAGGCAGCATAATAGGTAAGACAAAAAATTAATGAATCTAAATATAATTTATGAACTCCTGATCTTCTTATGTTCATTAAAAAAAAGAGTCCGTGTTAATAAAGATAATGCCAACACATGGTAAATTCCTATTAGTTTCTGGTTACAAAAAAATTATATCTTCATTGGGTACTCAAGTATCTGAGGATAGCAATACATAAGGCACGAGATGCGAACTTGTCTCATCTTAGAGATTGATAAAATATAAAACAAGCACATCTAAATTTCCATGAGACAAACTAAATAGTCTCTCAAAAATTCTAGATTTATTCAAATTTAATTGATATTAGTATGACGAGCACGAAACTAAAAGAATAAATGAATCTATGATCATTCTATTATGTATATTTGAGAAAAATAAACATTCAGATGATATAAAGATTATGTATAACATCTAACGCATAGATTTTATCATAATGTGTCAATCATGTTTTGAATGTATCAATGTGGTGGATGTTAGTAAGTTATGAAACACATGCAATAAGATATGTTTAATAAGATGATGATATAAATGCGATTATTTCCTCTTATATGTCTTATATATATACAATTATTAGATTGATATATATTAATTGATATAAATATGATACTTATAAAGCTGAAAACTCAAACACAATATCATATTATATCAAATCTTTTATTATAACTATGATTGGAGAATATAAATACATACTTAAAATTAATCATAAAAGATAATTAACATTTTGCTTAAAAGAAATTAAAATATAAATAACTCGTGAACAGAGTAATATATAGTTTCGGTGAAAAAATAACAAAAATACAACTACACAAAAATAATCTTTGTAATGCCAATCCAAGATTGACAATCACCTTGAATGCCAAGTGGACAAAGGGGGAAATCCATATTATCATACTCTTTGTCTAACGATCAATCATAACATCATCCTAATAGTAAAAAAAAAAACTCATTGTACAAAAGAAATTAAATCAACCCTAAAATTTGAGTATTAATCAAAAACTTAAGTTTATTTTCTCAACTCGAATAGTTGTTCATTCAATATTGGTAGGTCAAACTGCACATACAATTCCTATAGATATCTAGATTTATGTCCAATTTATTACTTATAATTGTAAAACTTGTATACTGGCAGATTTCTATTGAATATATCTAATAATCCAATTATATTTTGGAGTAATACTCTAAAAAATAAGTTTTAATATTATAACAAAATCATAATAAAATTTTGATATTATTATCAAAATTATTTTTAATTTGATTGATCAACTTGAGTTGACATAACTATTTTTGAAAAAAAATAAGTATGTATATAGTTGAATAGATAACTATTTTTGTTTTGTGTTTGTTAGTGTTTATGATTTGTTTTATTTTTTTTTTGTAGCCATGATAATTTATAAACTAAAGATCTAGGACTAAGTCAGGATTTCTAGACTCAAAAATAAAGTGAACAAGAAGATATTTAGACAAAGAAATGAGAGAATAAATATCAAGGATAATAAAAGTAATGAGAATAACCAAGGAGATGCAAAACAAGCTATTCAATAATTTATTCTTTACCAAACCTTATGAGATTATTGGAGATCAACAGTAATGGATGGCTACTTTGTGATTTGGATGGAACCAATATATACAAACTATTTTGAGTTGAAACCAACTCTTATAGACATATTGCAACAACATCAATATAGTTGAGAATTTTCAGAAGATACGAATATTCACATCATAGCTTTCTTAAAGTTATGCAACATCATTAAGATGAATAAAATTAGCTCAATATAATAAAATTACAACTTTTCTCATTTCTTTGAGATATGGCAGAGAAATAATTTCATTGCATATTTAGATGATCCATTGAAAGTTTTTGATGAATTTGTACAAGTTTTTCTGAACAAAGTTATTTTACATCAAATTATATCACATGAAGAAAAATAACCTAATTTAAACTGGGAGCATGAGATATTATATGATACTTATGACCGATTCAAAGATCTAGCAAAAAAATATCAACATGAATTTTAATTATAATTCCAAGCTCAAACATTCTATAACAGTTTGAACTACATTATGAGGTATACAATTATTACAATCTCGGATAGTTCGATCATGAACAAGTAATCTGAGGTGACTCATTTTTAATTTGAAAAACTAACCGATAACAACTACTAAACTCCAAACGAAAGAGCAAGTAAAAAGAAACAAACTAAAATATTTTAGTTTGATAGATTACCAGTGATTGTGACAAATCTTCATGCATTTTTCCATAAGTTTAGAGTTCGATATGACAAAATACCTAATATGGGATAAATGTTATTTTACAACAACAAGAAGTTATAAATTTTGACTCAATTTATTAAGTTGAGAAAATTAATATTTTGTAGAATAGATAATACGTATTCAGACCCAACAATAATTACCTTACAGATTACCATCTAGACATGATAAATCATAAAAAATTATTATATGAAAACCATAAAAATATGCAACAGAATATAGGACAATATCAAAAATATTTTAAAAATAACTCAATGAAATACCAAATACAAATAGCTTCAAGTTTCAACTACAACAACTAAAATGGAGTAGAAAAATCATCATTTGAAAAGAGCATTATTATGCTACTTACAAAGTTAGAGAGAATAAATGATGTACAAGAGAAGTAAATAGAATGATTGGAAATAATACTAGATCACACGAATATCATGATAAAGACTAATGACAATCAAATTGAGTAACTAGCACTAATGATGGATGAGAAAAATGTCAATGAATTATCAAGTAATACCAAGACAAATTCAAATAGATGCATATCAATAATACTCATCAATAGAAAAGAATTATAAAAACAAAAAATAAAAGAGAAGTTTAAAGTAAGGGCTAAAGCAGAAAACAAAGTTGTGATTGATAAAGTTGTGATATCTAAAATCATGCTACCCAACATCATGACATTTAATGCCACGACATCCAATGCTATGTCATCCAATGCCGCAACTAGGGGTGCTAATGAGATGAAACAACTCACGAACAATTCAAACTCAATTAGGTCAAAACTCATTCAAAAATTGACTTGTGAGCTCGATTCGAGCTCGGGCACGACTCAAAATATTAACTAGTCGAGTAACTCGTAACTCGACTCAAAAAGATCGCATGAGACTTGAATATTTTTATATATAAAATTTTTAAAGTTTTTTTTTTAATTTTATATATTTACTTTAAGGGATGACATAATTAATATATCTATTTTTTTATTCTTAAAAAAAGAGATAGCAAATCTAAGTCATGGACCCACTTCAATATCAGATTCTAGGTCACGACTGATATCAAATATGCCTCAATATCAATTACAAGAATCCACAATTATCTATGAAATATAATTTAGGATCTCAAAAAAAAAAGAAACAAATTTTCATGCATAAGAGAAATTGTTGGGGAGTGAAGAAATAACACAATTACAAAAAAAAACTTTCCACTATACTCTAAGATTCTTACAATATATCACAATGCTGTAACTCTTTTTCTATTTCCTTAGGTTCTAATAGAACCTAAGAAAATTGTTGATGAAGATGAAGATTTACATGAAATGGGGTTACATGATAGTGGATATTTTCCAACTTTTGATATATTGGATGAAGATGATGATGACCTTAGAGAGGAGGATTTAACTTAAAACAATTTACTCTACTTCTTATTTCATGACTTGGTTATGTTTTTAAATAATCCTAATGAATTATTTTCATGTTTTTATTTATGTTATTTTATTTTATTTTATTTTATTTTATATATTTTAGAATATTAATTAATTATATATTGTGAGGTTCAAAAAACTTACGCCTCAACGCCTCGAGGCTTGCGCCTCGCCCCATAAATACTAAAACGCCTCGCCTTACGCTTTCGCCTTTTAAAACTTTGCGTTCTATTAAATTTACAAATTACTTAAAAAAAATAAAAAAAATCTCTTTAAACTTAAGATATAGGTCATAACATCCAATTTCCATGTCACAACACTAAAAACATTATCACAACTTGAATCTTTAAATCATTCATTATTAATAACCCAAAAAAAATTGTAACTCAATATAACTCTTAATTTCATTCAAGTCAAAACAACAAAAAACAGCATCATGACTTCACGATTCAAGTCATGATACCAAACAAATAGTTTAACTTCATTCAAATCATAACATTATAAAATAAGATCGCATCTTCATTTGAGTTGCAACTTAAAAATTCATATTGCAATACCAAATACATAATATTAACTTTATTCAAGTCGCAACACCAAAAAACTGAGCTACAATTTCATTTAGGTTGCAAATTCATAATTTGCATTGCAACACCGAATACACATTCATTCAATCGCAACCATAAAAATATGTAGCAACTTCGTTCAAGTCACGACTTCATGGTTCAAGTCACAACATTTAACACAAGTTGTAGCTTTAGAAGTGAGTCAATCCTAACATGCAATGCACCATGCTCAATCACAAATAAAATCTTCCTCAAAATTCCTAATTCTTCAAATAAATATTTATGGAAGTAAAAAATAAAGTCACTTTAAGTTGTTTAAAAAGATAATTCATAGAGAATAAACTAATAATATAATGAATAACAAATACAACACAAGGAAGTAACAAAAATTTAAGCTAAATACTATAATATTCAATATTTTTCATGAGCTACTATAATATTTTTAGAATAACAAACAAATATATTTAAATAAAGTATGATTACATGCAACATAACTATTGGCTCATGTATCAGAGATCCAAGAGTTAGATATGAAAAAAAAATTAAAGCATGTAATACATAAAAGAATGAAATAATTGAATGCTACCTTAAAGATGTATTTTATACATTTGCCTCCCGTAAGTATAAATATTATTGTAGGTGAATTCATTGAGTACCTATCAATAGCTCTGATAGTCAATTAATCTTTCTTAGTACTGAATAAAACTCCAGATCTTCAATCTGAAAATAATATCCAATAATTACCTCTGGTGTGATCATGTTTCCAACAATAAGTGCATTATGAATGATATATCTCTTGTATGCATATTGACACCATATCATTATTTCAAAATCCAGCTGCCAATTAAATTTAAGGTTTCATCAATCCAAAATCCTAAAAATATAAATTTGCTAAGATTTAGGAAATTAGGGTTCCCACAATAATTGAATTAGTTTTCAACCCAATTGAAATCTAATACCACAAAAAATTATCACCACACAACCTAAAAAATGCATAGGCAACAAAAGAAAAATGAGGGATCTCCACTGCCAATTGTAGTGCCGACCATTGTCAGAATTATGGCAACAATATTGTCCATTAGCATTATTATGTAAAGTGATTATTATGTAAAGAGAGAATTATTATGTAAAATTAATTTTATTTTATCATTCAGCTGTAAAGTGATCATAGCTGTAAAATATAATTGTATACAATTGTAAAGTAATCCTCTCTGTGTATATATGTATCCATCATATTGCTAATAAAGTTAAGAGGAAAAAGTTTTGATAAATTCTTCATGGTATCAGAGCAGGTTTTTGGCCTCGTCCTATTGACAATTCATCCTATCTCCTTGAAGTTTTTTTTTCCTGCTTATCAATTTTTCTTTTTAGTCCAAATCAGTCCAGAATTAATCCATCCCTTCAAGTCCTCATGGCTGAAATGGAGCAAACCTCTTCTATAAGTGATACCTCACCCAACTAGAACTCTCATATTCCAAATCAAAATGCTTAGATCTCCACTGAAAGCTGCCTGATTCTTGTGATCAATCTGAAATAACAGGTCATAAATATCTTCAATGGTCTCAATCAGTGATGATGTTCATTTGTGGTTGAGGACAAAAAGACTATTTCAGTGGCACTATTACTCAGCCCAATTCTAATGATCCAGAGTTCAATCTGGCAAGCTGAAAACAACTCAGTTATGCAGCTCGAGGCACTTTTTCCAGCAAAGACAATACTGCACAACTCTTTCACATTTAAAACATTCTTCATGATCTTCGACAGGATGAGTATTGGCTTCAATCACAACATACTTCACCACCCTCTCTTCACATTGGCAACAACTGGACATATGTGAATCCTATGAATGGGATTGCCCTGATGACAATACTCAATTTTGGAAGATTATAGAATTAAAATGGGTATTTAAGTGGCTCATGGGCCTCAATAAATTACTTGATAAGGGTTCATCACAGAATACTAGGCACCAAACCCCTACCGAGCCTTCAAAGAATTTTTTCCAAAGTTCGTAGGGAAGAAAGTCATCAACAGATCATGTTAGGAACATTTGAGATGCCTCCCACTCCAAAAGGATCAGCCCTTACAACTCACAAAGAGAACCTAACAAATCCAACAGGCCTTGCTGTTTGTGGATCACAACAAACTCATGAAGATGGTAAGGCTCGATAAGGTAGATCTTGGCGTGACCATTGCCAGAAGCCAGGGCATGTTAGAGAGACTTTCTTGAAGTTACATGGTAAACCTGCAGATAGGAGCCAATAAATCAATGCCGAAAGTCGAGGATATAGTGTGGCCAAATGAAGGAGAGAAAAACTCAAGTCTAGCTCCTTTCACCAAGGACCAAATTGATATGCTTCAACAATTATTCAACAAGGTCAGCCAGTCATTTACTTCTACAACCATTGGTTCAAGAGGAGTTTCTCATGAAGGCGACAATCCACTTGCCCTTCATATCACTCAATCATCCCCAAACTCTTGGATTGTATATTCTGATGCCTCTGACCACATGGCACACGATATTACTATTTTCATCCTATAATCCATGTTATAAAATCTCACCACCCAAAAGCTGATGGCGCATGTTCCAAAGTTGCTGGATGTGGAATTGTTTACATCTCCCCAGCTTTTATTTTGAAATCTATCCCATTTGTGCCCAAACTTGACAGTAATTTAGTCTCTGTAATCAAACTAAATAGAGAATTAAATTGTGAGATTGTGCTTGCTGCCAACTCTTGCATTTTTTCAGGGCTTGGAATCGGGAAAGATGATTGACAATGCTAGGTTAAGTGCGGACTTATACTTTCTCAAGGTGAAAAATTTTCCTATTTATCCGAAGTGCAGAACAGTCCACATGGCGTTGCTCTATTAGTGGTGTTGAGTCAGCGAGTCATTTTTAAGGATAGAATAATCATGTTATGGCACTAGCATTTAAGAAATCCAAAATTCTTGTATCTCGCATATCTTTTTCCATCACTATTCATAAATAAAAATCCTCAATTTTTCCAGTGCCATATTTGTCAAATATCTAAGCATACTCGAAGTCACTGTGCACCAAAAAATTATAAACCATCTCAGCCTTTTTATTTCATTCAAAGAGTCATTTGAGGACCATCAAGAAATTAAAATATTATTGCAGGACAATGGCATTTATTAATGATTAGCAATCATACTAGAGTAAGTTGGACTTTCCTTACGAAAGATAAATCTGAAACCAGTTATATTTTACAATCTTTCCATAAAAAGATCTGAAATCAATTCCAAACTAATGTTCCAGTTCGAGATAATGCTAGCAATTTCTTCAACTCTATTCTTGGCCCTTACTTAGAATCTAGCAGAATTGTTTATCAAAGCTCATGAGTGGACACACCAATACAAAATGGTGTGGCAAAACATAAAAATTGCCATCTTCTAGAGGTAGCTCGCTCCTTATTGTTTGCCTCCCATGTCACAAAAAGATTATGGGGCAATGCAATCTTCACCTCGACATATCTTATAAATAGAATGCCCTCATGAGTTCTCAAATTCAAGACTCCAATGCAAATTCTCTAAAAACCTATCCATGCTCACATCGTGTGTCCCAACTTCCACTTAAGGTCTTCAGGTGCACTGTGTTTGTTAATGATCATTCACCAAACTAAAGCAAGCTTGATGCTAGTGTTACAAAGTGCATCCTTATTGACTACTCATCCAACAAAAAGGGATAAAATTACTATTTGCCCCATTACAAAGAAAATGTTCAACTCTATAGATATACACTTTTTTGAAGACCAACTTTATTACTCAAATTTTGTGATTCATTGGGAGAATATTTACAAAATTGGGATTGTGTATCCCTCATTGAGCCTATTTCCAGATCATTAATAAGTCCAGCTCATATTTTCCTTCCTGAACCTACTACACTCTTACAAAATTCTTCCTCACTTGAGTATACTCCAGAAACTGCAGAAAAATCAGTGTCCATGAAGCATCATCTAGCTGAGTTTGAGTCAATAAGTCATAAGCCAAATCTGGTAAGTCTGGAATTTTCCCCTAAAAGAGTTGCAGGTCTACTCTAGGAAAAAAAACATCTGGTAAGGTCAGAATATTGCCATGTGCAAGCTCAGCAAAGTCAAGAATATAACCTGATTCCAACTTCTCTTTAACAAGTTCAATAGAAAGCTGACTGATGTTTATTCCTTGGTGGATAAAGAGATAGATTGTGCACAGAACTGGACAGACCTATTCAGGAATAAAAAGGGGTCTGCTCGTGCACACAACAACCTTTTTTGCTTCTCTGACATACATAAGTCTGTCTACACATGGCACCTTCATTGCATCCTTGCATTTTGCAAAGCAATTTTATGACGCCATTTTTTGACCTTGTAACTTTATTAGTCCAGAGAGCAAAATCCTAAATCCCTGCATCTTTTCAGCACCGTGACTTTATCCTCATTGCATTCCGAAGAAATAATTTACACTTAGTGTGCAGTGTTGATTTTGAGATAATCATTTTTGATAACTAGATATGCATTGATTATTGTGAATAAGAAAAAAATTATACTTCATATGATCAAGAAACAAGTAAAATTCAATTTATATAAAAGTCTGCAAATTCCAGATTATGACAAAAAAATTTACGGAAGAATAGATAGTCTCATCTACACAGCTGAAAGGCAGAATGTAAATTTTATATGGAAAGATTTATTTAAATGATTGTTGGTCCAAAAAAAAGAAGACTTTGAAAATTTAAAAGAAGTTCTAGAATAAGAAAAAGTTACAATATACCTTGAAGAAGACATATGTTAAAATATCAGAATATTCCTCAAAGTCGTGACAGAAAAAAAGAAAATAACTTGTTATAAAATTGTGATAGACACTCTCGATGGAGTGATATTTCCATGTGAAGATGACATGGAAACCAATGCAGGGACTCTTGAAAGGATAAAAAATATATAATTGAAAGAAATCTCACTACAAATCAAAGATGTAATTGATGAAGAAGACAAAGTTGAGAAAGTATTAATAAAGATCTGAAAAAAAGAGAGGTTGCGATAGAAAAAATTACAATTACTAAAGTTAAGATATTTTTAAAAGTCGTGATAGAAAAAAATTATTAACAAAGAACGAATCACTATGGAAGAAATAGTAATAGAAAAAAAAGTTATGACATTGGTGAAACATAAGCTAAATGAAGATGACATGACATCTCCCAACGTTGCGGCACACTTACTATCGAGAAAAGTAAACAGTATCGTGATATTTTTCAAAGTCATGATATTCGATAAAGAAATCACAATAAATTTAAAATTCACGACACAATAAAGAAAATCTCCCTCAATGATGCTGCGACATTTAATAAAGTCATGACATTTGAAAAAATACATCTAAAAAAATCCTAACAAATGGCCAAATTTTAAAAGGAATGTTCAAAAAGTATGTCGAGCCATAAAATACGAAAATAATTATTTGATATAAATCATCCACAAAAGATATAAAGAATATGAAATAAGATAATGTAATATATAAAGTTTTGGTATTAAAAAAATTAATTTTTATCATTATATTTAGAATTAAAAAAAAAACTATGATCTATTACAGAAGACACATATCAATGCATATCAAGCAGTTATCGATAAATGTGATTAGATATCAAAATCTATCTTTGATTATTTTTCTATTGCATCCTCATATGTCTGAATGTATCAAATCAAATAGGTCACTACTCAGACTAACTAGCATGTAATATATAATAAGTTCTGATAAGCTTTTCAAACTGATATATCTCTAACTCTAAGATCAAACTATCCTTAAGACTAAAATAAAATATTCTAAACTTAATCTTAGCCAATGATAAGTGACCAGGCTGAGAATACATAAGTAGCTAACCTAAAACACTCAAGCATCTAGGAATAGATCTTATTATCGAAGAAAATATAATCCACCATACTCAATCCAAATAGAGTCATGCTTAGAGTCTCTCAATTCAACAAATAAACATAATGAAAATAAAGGCATAATCAGAATTAAGTTGTCTGAAAATATAACTCAAAGAAAATAAACTAATAGGAGGCTATTACATGAAAAAATACCAAAGATCAAAGTGAAATAACAACATATTTAATAACTTTTAAATATTTATCATTGGCTACGATAATATTTTAAGAATAAGAAAAAAATATAATTAGAACATTATTATTAGTAATATGAATATTAGCTCTTATATGCCATTAACTCAAAAAACTAAAGTAAGAGTATCACCGAAACAATCGGTAATACTTTAAAAAAGAAAATGATATGTTGCTACCTTAAAGAATAGTTTTATATACTATTCTCTAATAATTATAATAATAAATAAACTCTAAGAGAATCCTTAAATAGTGTCGGTAATTAACATATCTATCTCACCACTATGATAAACTATCAGTCTCTTCTCTGAAAATAATATCTAACAATTATCTTTAGTGTGGTCTATCCTTTTACAATATGTACACAAAATTGATGGTCTCCTACATCTAGAGGTGTCAACCGGGCTGGGCCAGTCCTGTCCTGCATGAGGCACGGCATGATTCGGCCGTGTCTAGGCCAGCACGACACGAAAATTTCCCCTGCCTATGCCTGTGCCGTGTTGTGTCGTGCCGAGGCCAACTGGGCCTCGCGCCGTGCCTGGCCCGGCACGATACCACGGCACGAGCCGTGAAACCCTAATATTTTAAAAATTTAGGGTTTCGGCTATGCGGCAGAACGAGAGCACTTGTCGAAACCCTAATTTTTTTAATTAAAGGTTCAGCTGGGTGGCGACGCAATGGTGCGTGGTTCCATGGTACGGCAGCATTACGACGCAAGCCGAAACCCTAATTTTTTTTAAATTAGGGGTTCAAATCGACCAGGCCAAACCCAGCAGATTCGTGTCGTAGGCTCGTGCCGGGCTGACCTCTACAGAACCGTGCCGGGCCAGGCACGGCACGGTACAGTAACCATGCCGTGTCTAGCCCAACAAGAAAGTACGGTCGGGCCGGCTAAAAACAGGCCAGGCCAGCCCGGCACGTCCCGTTGACACCTCTACCTACATCTACCTCTACTACAATAATTTATATTGATTCCTCCAAAAACAAATGTGAATCAAACCTTAATTTATGTGCAACCAAATTATAATTATATGTTTTTTTTAATCTGTCAAAATCCAATTAGGATTTCTGCCCATCAAAAAATATTATAAGCCATCATGCTCATTGCCACATGCACCTCCATGCGCCTCTACTCATTTTAGTTGCACCACCATGTGCCCGCACAACTAAAACACCATCATGTGCGTGCCTGTTATGCGCATGACTGTTGTGCGAATACCTATTGTGCACCTGCACACCCACCTGCGCCTGCCTCATACCTGATGTGCACATGCTTCCTCTTACAAAATGTGTACGAGTACTATGCTAATACAATGCACATAATTTATTCTTCTAGGATTTGTAAACAATGTTGCCCACATATACAGCTCAGCTCTTATATCATGATAAATTTAATATAAATAAATTAAAATAATGTAATAATACTATCTGATGAAAATTTATATATCAAAGTCTCTTAGATATGCATATTAGTGTCTTATCAATACTCACTAAATCAACACCAATAATGAATTGGGATCATGCAAATATTGACATTATTGCAATTTCAATTTATTTCAATGTTTCTAGATTACAACTTATTTGTTACTTTGTTTTTAAATTTTATTTTATTATGGATTAGAGCACCCAACATATTAGTTGTTCCAATTTATTTTGTTGATTATATAAGGATCTCACATATACTTTATTATTGAGTTTTGAGATGGTTTTAGTTGTGATGCTTTTTACATGGTATCAGGTTCAAAACCATAGAAAATACAAATCCTAAGACTTTTAGAAAGATAGAAAGGAATAGAGAGAGCAAGTACACTATAATAATATTATTCACATGGCAATGCACACAACAGTGCATGCATGTGCACAAAAAATGACAAAGAAAAGGCATCCTCATCTCCCCCATTGCATGCCTTCTATGTGCAATGGGTGTTGACACATAAAAGGTATGAGCCGTGAAGCAAGGATTTACTATGTATAGACATTAATGTGATAAGATAATGATTAACAATACTTCACCCAAAAAAATGTCTAAGCACCCTCTTAGGAAGTAGAAGTGTCAAATTTATCTCAACCAAATATTAGTTATTCCTCTTAGTTATCTTATTATGTACAAGAGCAACAACATAAGATGTCTGATAAACAATCTCATGTTCTTCAAAAAAATAAAAAAAAAACTAATAAGTACATTATAATGCATTATTACTTCTCAATTTTTTAATGTGACATCTAAATTGAATTTTTACTCTTTCATAAAATTTCACAAAAAATAAAAAAATATATGAAATATTTTTTAAATATTGATACTCATATAAGTTAATCATCATACTTAATAAATAATAAAATATTTCAAATCATCACATGTGAATTGTTATCATCATATAATGTCCCTAAACACATGAATGGATCAGAAGGAACAGCTTCCTCCTAGTACCCTCCCCTCCCCTACGACATGTTGAATAAGAAGTTTTAGCATGTTTTCCTAACTAACACATCTCAAAATCAATACACGGCACTTACATAATGTTCAATCTTAGAATCTTCAGCTTTTCTAGTGAATGATATCCTAACCGAGAGTAAATTGATATTGCATTAATAGTATACATGCATCTAGAAGAATTTTTGTGAGTCAAGAAAAATAAGTACAATTCATCTCATTAAATTCTCAGGGAAGTCAACTATCTAGTTTGAAGATCTTGTATAAAAATATTAGAAGAAGAGAAAAAAATATTACAGCCTTATTATCTTATAAATCAACCAACAAAAAATAAATTATGATGAAACTCAAATACATATAAAACACATAAAAAAATGATCAACATTGTCATTGTCATGTTACATATCTCATACAACATCGTTATTGATCATGACAATATCAAAGATTTTATATTATATAAAAGAAGTAAAACAAAATGTGATTATTTGTCAATATGGGTATTACCCATAAATCCACTACTTAATAACATGGAATAAGGTGATGAGCAAACAATGCAAATGATACAAATATAACTAATCTACTGATACCCAATGAACATTAAATCTTGAGTACTCTTAATAAAGTATCACATTTCCAATGGATGCGGTCAAAAAAAAACTCAACCTGAGTATGTTTAATAGTTTGTTGTATAGCCTCTATACCTTGAAAATTCTGTCTTAACTCAAGGTTTCAACATCCAACATCTTTCCCAAATATATCATGGCCTCCCACAAAAAGAACAAATTATTAGGATTTTCTTGCCTTTTGGTGTACCTTTGTCAAGCCTCCAAGCTCTTTCATCATTATTATGTAACAAAGATGTCATAGTATTGCGACTAACTATACCAACTCCACTCGACCTAGGTATGGTTATAGCTATCTGAGTCACTCTCTAATAAATCTCCAAAAAAGATAAAATATCTTGTCCCCAAGAATTTGTATTCGCCAACCATTATATCTTTCTCCTAATAAATGCATATAAAAAATATTACACACGTAATTACCAAGTATCCTCAGGGTCATCTAATCTGTCAATATTAATATCACACCAAAAATAATCTTTCATAATTGTGTCCATCTAAATAATAATATCATATAAAATTTTTTTTTTGAAAAATACATATGAGCAGTCATATCACAAACCCTCTTGCAAGTGTTATAAGTTAAACACGTTCGATATATTATGATGAATTGATTATCACATGTGTACTAGTTATTGTTTATTAATTTGGTTCCACTTATTATTCTCAATTTGAAGTGAGATTTCTAAAAATAATTTACATATCTTGGGCTACAAACATACTCATTGATGTAGTCCAAAGAAAAAAAAGTATATCATCAATTTCCATTGAATCATTCACAATGATTTTACATTAATTCCAGACATCTCTAATTCACCACAATACACATTTATACACAAAATTAAAATAACCAAAATACAAAATCAGCCTATATATATATATATATATATATATATATATATATATAAAGATTACGAGTTGTCCTACACAAAAGGATACCAAGGGGCTGCCTTATACAAAAGGTGTGTTTCCCTACGCAATATATTAGTTGCCCTACCCAAAATGTGGGTGGGTTGCCTTATACAAAAGCACACCAAGATAATATTTTTTTTACAAAAAAAAAGATATTATTTATAAACTAAAACTAAATATTTTCAATTTTATTTCATTATAAAAATGTTATTAAAATGTTATTAAAATAAAAAGTTATAATTTTTAATACAATATGATAATATATATAACTTAGAACAACTTACAAGGTACTTTTAGTAAAAAAAAATAAAACAAGAAACAAAAATAAACTAAAACTAAATATTTTCAATTTTATTTCATTATAAATGGGCACACCTGATATGGTCTCAATCCATTGTGCACTTTATATAAGCATATCACTTATACATTCTTTATTATTAAATTTTATTGAATTAGTTTTTAGTAGTGTTGTTTTTATAAACACCAATAGTAAGTTGGTGTCAAACACAAATATTTGCACTGATAGTGAACCAGCATCTTTAACACACGCCACACACTCCCAACTTTCTCCGCTGCACTATACACTGTACATGCAATGCATACACTGCATTGTTCAGTCTGGCAGCAACAAGGGCAACACATGGTGCCAACGACGAGGGCAGAAAATGGATCATACGAGTTGTGGCATGAGGTGGCACTCAGATGCAAATGGTGCTGTTGTTGTAAAACTACTGGCAACAGTGATATTGTAAAACTACTGGCAACAGTGCTATTGTAAAACTACTGGCAACAGTGCTATTGTAAAACTACTGGCACCTTGTATAACTTTCAGCGCCGACGAAGGCCAAAAGTTTCTGTAATAGTGATGGTGCTTGGTTGAGAAAATTGCTGGCGGCAAGGATGGTTCATGATGGCAATGATAAGGATAGAAATAGCTCTTGAATATGGCATATTGTGATTGGCGAGAGGCAGCTAACCCAATTAGGGTAGAGATGACCAGCACCATTAGAGACGACCAGCACCAGTGGGTTGTGATTGGTGTCATTACAGACAGTCAGAACCAGTGAGTTGTGATCAGAGCTGTTATACAGTGGCTGTTCTGGCAGGGAAACCAATTAGGATTCCCAGCTCTGATACCATAATAATGTATGAAACAAAAATTAATAATTACTCTGGTAAATGAAATGTGTACAAGAAATATCTATTATCCTAAAATTAAAATTAAAATATTTACTTAAAATTAAAAAATTAAAAAATATATATATATTTACTTAAATTGCTCGAATCATCTGTATCAATTCTCACCACCAATTAAATTTATACATTTGTAAGCCTTTTCACATTTAAAACAAATACTTGTTTCCTGTATTATATTTCAAAATTCATCCCAAAAAGCATCAGATGTTTTGTAGCTTGGTCAACCAATGCATAAACACATTGTCGGCATTACAAAAAGAGCACTGTCAGTCAATAGAAATTCAGTTATTTACTAACCATAAATGAGTTTTGGATTAATAGAACGAAGCTTATTGATGACCACCAACACAGTGTTCAAAAATGAAATCGAACCAATATAACCTACAAAAAATGAAAACCAGCTCAAAATAAAATGTAAGGGTAGATACAAGGAATAAAAGGAGCAAATTCATAAAAATTCCACAGATTGAAAATACCATCAAATCAAACTAAATTCACCATTGAAGCAAATAACATAATCACAATATATGACCATCTCTGATCACACTACCCAAAAGGGTGGATACAACAGTTACATCAACATTCTAATTTCTATGTCAAACAAGAATCTACAATAATTAAAATAAATTTTAAAAAGATGAGCAACTCTCATTGAAAGCAAATTCATGTACACATGATGTATAAACAAATAAATATGCAAACATTATGAAGGAAACAATCAATGTTGAGCAAGGGTCTACAATAAATAAAATAAAAATTAGAAAGATGAGTAACTCTCGTCGAAAGCAAATCCATGTACACATAATGTATAAACAAATAAATATGTAAACATTATTAAGAAAATAGTCAAGCACAATCATTTCATTAATCATAATTGTAAAAACTATAATAATCATCATACAAGCAAGTCATTATATAATAAGCAAATAGAATTAGATCAATTCACATGTTAGATGCTCGTAATAAAGATATTAAAAAATAAATAATAAAATTATGAACCACGACAATATCCCCTCCTTCAAGTTGGTGCTTAAAAGACAAGAACATCAAACTTAAAAAAAAAAAAAAAGTTAGACTTGTCAAGCCCTTCGTGCAGATATTTATTGGTTGCTTCATTGTCTTGATACATATTGTGATAATGATCTCATCTTTGATATTGTCTCTTCTTAATAAGTAGTCTATCTCTATATATTTTATTTTCTCGTGAAATAATGGATCAAAAGCTATATGTTTTCCTATCTAATTATCATTGAAAAGAATTATACAAGAATAAAGTGAATATATAATTACTTCAAATAGGTGTCAAACCTAAAGTATCTCACACATAACTATCATCATCACGCTTAACTCTGTCTTTGTAATAGATTTCGAAACACACATTTATCTCTTACTCTTCTAGAAGATAATAATTATGTGTGTTATATTTAGTCTGATCATGGTGTATACAAAATTATGTCAGATAAATATACTAGTAAAAATTTTAAAAATAACTAATTATATTGATTGCGTATGCTATATTTGATATAATAATAATCATAATACTGATAGTTAATTTTTAATATGATTGCATATGCTATAAAACATCCTTGGAATTTCTTCATATATCGTATAATACGAAAAGCCGTGTCATGATGAAATTATTGATAAGAATCTAAAAAATAATTAAACATACTAATTATATATGTTATATTTATTCTGATCATAATCAGAATATAGATAATTAATCTTTTAAATATTTCTCCCAAAAATAATATAGTCAGCTAAATGTGACAAATTAAACAAATCATGGCAACATGATATGACCTAATTTTTTGTGATCCAACTGAATAATCATGTTGTGTTAGACACGACATTGAGTATCATGTCATGTTAGGCACAGCACAATGTAAGTGTCATGCTTTTTTGGGCACGATACAATGTGAGTGTAGTGCCATGCTAGGGCGCCTAAAAACTAAGGTGGCCCAACATGACCCTAAAGCCTAATTGCAATTGGGTTGTGTCAGGTCAGGTATATCCACTCTAAAACCTAGTACAAGTCAGCCCATGGGCATGGTTCATCCTTGGCTTGACAAGTTCCTAACCTAGGTAGCCTCATTGCGATCCAAATCTAGTCAGTCCAAGCCCTAAGGCTCTAGGTATACTAAGACCATGGGCCTTAGATTGTCTACCTCACTATATTAATATATATAGACAATGTATATACATACATACATATATATATATATATAATATGAAATTAAAAAAATTAAATAACTAATAAAATTACTATAAAACTACAAAATAAACTAAAACACATAATAAAAAATTAAACAAATTCAATATTTTAATTAACAAAATCATTAAAAACAAAAACAATAGAGAAAATGTCAAAAAATACCAAAGGGATCAGTAGATTACACGTTATTTTAAATTGCATAAAAAAAATAAATTTAAATAATTTCCAACAATTCAATGTGTCTACATTTTTTTATATCACTATAGAATAATATAGAATAGTAATTAATATTTATGTATCTCAATAGTTCATGCATATTGAAGAGAAAAATCAATATATCCAAAAACAATATCAATATTCATATACGGAGGCTCGTTATAACAGTTATATTTTTTTTCATAATATTTAAATAATTTTTCTAATTATTCATAAATTATACACTCTTCTTCTTAAATTTAGTTAATGCAAGAACATAAATACTTCATAATATTTTATAATCCTTTAATCTTAACTATGAGATTCATATAAGCAACTAAGTGATAAAAAATTAAAATAATACAATAATACTCAAATAATATATATATATATATATATATATATATATATATATATTATTTATTTAATACTCTAATATAATGAGCAAAAATAATTAAGATAACCTATATGTAGGTGCTCCCATCAAAAATACAAAAAAATAAAATAAATAATAAAAAAATCATATCTCTTCTATCAAGTTGGTACATACGAGTCTACAAAATCATGCTTAAAAAAATTGAGAACTCTTAAAAAATTTTTTAAAAATATTTACTAGTTACTATGTTATCTAAATGTATATTGTAATAATGATATTAAAATAAATCTTCTCCCTTAGAAAGAAGTAATTCACATTTATGCTTTTTGTCCACTTGTAAAAAACCATAATGAAAGTTATGTATTATATTTTCTAACTATCATATACATGGTTGTGGAAGAGAAGATGCATATTCGATCTCCTCAAGTATATATCACAATCAAAATATCTCATAAGTATTTATCACCATTATTTTGAATTTTGTCTCTGCAATAAATTTTGAAACAATTCCATCGATCTTATGTTTCTAGAAGATAAGATTATCTCCAAGAAAAATATAAAATTTTTTCATAAATCTCATCTATATGCACGTTGGTATCCAACTCAAATCTGAATATTAGACTATTTACAAATATTTATGATCCATGAAAGAGATTCCAAGTAATGTTAACTTCTTCACATACCTCAATATGCAAAGAAATGTGTTAATGTAAGCCTGTAAATATGAATTTAATAAAAATTTAATTATATTAATTGTATATATTATATCTTATCTATTTATAGTTAGATAGTTAATTTTCCCAAAAATTCTCTAATAAATAATAAACTCAACTAAATAGATTATATTAGAAGTAAAGTATATACCTAAATCAATAAGAATATATACTAAAGTACAACTCAAAAAATTAATATGTATAAGAATATTAAGTACATATCTCATATGTCATAAGATAATATATCTGATAAAATAAGTCAACTTAATACTAAGAAAGTATTTAAGTCTCCTAAGATTGTTCTAAAATTATGTATGAAAATACGTTGAGTAAGGTAATCTCCAACTCATCATCTCTTAAAATCAAAATATAAGTCACATAAACATTCAACAAAAGCATTCTATCGTCAGGACTCATTTGAAATAACAAACAAGAGTCAATAATATACATGGGTAACCCAAACGAGATAACTATTTATGAGAATCTCACCAACCAAACACTTAGTGACTACTTTAAATTATATATCTTCTACATGCTACAAATATATGTAATTGTACTACTCAAAACCTAGGTATTTACTCTATATACACTTTTTCCTCAAGGTTACCATATAAAAATATATTATTCACATCTAGTTGATATATCTTTTAACCATGATATGATGCAAGATAAATAAGAATCTATATTGAGATCATTTTGATGTTTTGAAAAGTAAATGTCTTTGTAATCCACATCAAATGTATACGTGAATCATCTCATCATAAATTTTATCTTAACATTATCTACCTTTTCACCTATACTTGTCTTCATAATAAATGCCCAACTGCAACCAATAACAAATTTTTCTGAAAGATATGATACTAATTTTAATGTCTCATTAGAATGACGAGAATATATTTCTTCTAATATGGTCTAGCACTATCTTGAATGAGAAGATACTTTCAAAAGAAATTTGGCTATTCTAGCATCATCAAAAAATAATCATAATAATAAATAAATAAAAGACAAGAATACAATAAAATCTATAAAATTGAATCCAGAGTATAGCTTATGTATCTCTTCCAAAGAGCAATCAGAAGAACAAAATCAAATAGACTAGCTGAAAGATCATCTGGCTATCTGATATTTAAAATCTCAAATTTTTGGTGGCCCAATGGGACCACCAGGCCGGGCCTAGCCCAGCACGAATTCATCACAGATGGCCCAGCATGGCCCATCAATCCGACTATGATGAAACTGTGCGGGGTCATGCCTAGACAAGCTAGTTTTGGCCCATCCGGGTCAAGTAGGAGGCCGGGGTTTGCCCTTTGGGCTGGGTTTGGGCAAGGTTTGGGCCTAGTTCAAGCCAATTTGAAAATTTTTAATTATTTTAATACAAAATATTAAAATTATTATAAGATTTAAATTTTAATTATTTAATTATTAATAATTAATTACTTAAATAGTTATTATTTAATAGTTAATTGTTAAATTATAATAAATAATTAATTTTTTTATTTTTATTTTATTAAATTAATAAAATATTAAGTTTAGTATAAATAACAACTAAAATTAAAAAATTAATAGTATATGAATTAATAAAACTTAAATATTAATATAAACCATGCAAATCACAAAAAATTAATATTCAAGAATCAAGCTTCAAACTCAAAATAATATGAGAAAAAAAATTAAAACATATACGATATAAATCCAAAAAAGAAAAATAAAAATAAAAAATATCATCAACAGATAGCATTACAGCATATAATAAATGATGATATAAGATAAATATCAAATATTAATTTCTCAATCCAACAATCATCATCAATCGTCAAATTGGCATCAATATCAATATCACACGGATCATCATCATCAACCAACTCTTCTGCTTTTACTGCAGTCCCAGCATGATCCTAGATGTTTAAGCTCAACTCCTCATAATCCTTCATAAATTTTAATATCTTAACAATATCTGATTGTAATTTCGATCTCATATCTGATATCACATTCATTACAACAGAAAAAGTAAACTCCGATGCTACGCTCGACATAGGAGTTAGTAGATCTCATGTCATCTTAGATAGTATGGGATGAGTAAGCTCATATAATTTTCACCATTATAAAGTATCATTATTTTTATTATCGAACTGTGAGAATATTTAAGTAATAATTGATATCTAATTACCGAGATAACTCACTCATATTTGATAGTTCACCCCATCATTTTTCTCTCGCTACCTGAAAGGAAAAGTCATCATTCATGAATAAGTATCCATATTCATACTCGAAACCGCACTACTACGACCATCATACCTAGTATCATAGTATGTAAAGAGCTCAGTCAACTTCTCATGAAAAAAAACTTTCAGGTGTTTCTTTATGGTTCATACACAGGCTGCCAAACAATAAAAAAATTAAATTATGGACCAGTATTTTAAGTACTTGATTTCTATCTCTATAATTATATTACTAAATGTATGGTCATCTCTAAATTTCTTAAACATGTTACTAATATTATATATGTACTTGAGTGCAATGCAAATCATGAGAATATAAACTGACGAACACATATTCATCATGTCATAAAAAGTCTTTAAAAATTTTATAACTGAAATTTTTGTAACCCAATTAGTATCGTTTATAATAAATTTGTCACTCTTACTAATGACATAGTCGAATATCACGTGTTTGTATCCAACAGATGCCTCCCACATAAAGGTATTTGTAATTCTAATAGTATCTCATATCTGATTGGAATTTCTTTATTTTTAGACCAGCTGACAAATAGAGACTACCGAACTCATGTTGTCTACGAGACATACAAAGATATTTTAGTGAGTTAAATATATTTTCTAAAATGAGGGCAGAGACATTCATCTCTGCTTATATTATCAGGTTAATGACATGACATATGTATATAACATAAAAAATCTCTCCTTATTAGTCCAATTAATAATACTCCAAATAAATATGTTAATCGCTACTCTATTATTAGATACATTATCGAATATAATACTAAAAATTTTATTTAGAATTTTATATTTTTAAAAGATTTTCATCATACAATCAAAAATAGCCGAGTCATCATGAGGATTAAGAAGCTCATAAATCCTAATATTTTTTTATTTAGTGTCCATTTAGAATCTACATTTTAAGCAGTAAGACATGCAAAAGAGACATCATCATGACTAGTCTAAATATCAGACATCACGGACATCACTCTACTATAATCCCTAAATTTATTAATTATTATTTTTTTTCAAATGTATAATATTTTAATATGTCATTACTAGATATAGACCTAGGAATTATATGATATGCAGGCTAAAAATATGACTGCATAATACTGACTACCCTTTGATCCTCCAAAAACCTAATTAAAAGATTTATCATGGTGATCAGTTTGATCATGTCTTCTTTCCCTAAATCGTTATAGTATATGACTTAAAAGTGTCAAATAGGTCAGATCAACCCGGCTAGAGCCAATTTTAGGTGGCCTAACCATGCCACCAAGTCGTCCCTAGCCCAGCATGGTTTCATCAGGCCAAGCCAGGCATGGCCTAAGAGCTAGGCAAGTGATGAAACCGTGCTGAGTTGGGCCCGTACATGCCAATTCTGGCATGTACGGGCCGATTCTAGCATGTACAGGCTAGTTTTTAATTTTTAATATATTTAAATTTTTTTATTCAAGTTAATGTTTATATATTTTTAATTGTTAACTATAAATAAATAATTAAATTTAAAATTTTTATTTTATTAAATTTAATAAAAAATTAAGTTTATTTATTATAATAAACAACTTAAATTTTAAAATTAAATATATATCAGTGTAAGTATATGAATTAATAAAATATTAAAACTTAAATATGAATAAAAATTAAAATTCAATACAAAATAAAAATTCATAAAAAATAAATATTTAAGTTACAAGTATCAATCCACAAAGACAAACTCAAAGTAATATCACAAACAAAAAATAAATAAACACAAAAACAATGTTAATGAGTAAATCAATAAATTATTAGACATCAATATCTCAATCGTCAATCATCAACGTCATCAATCATCGTATCATCCTTAATATTAATATCATACAAATCATCATCAGCAATCAACTTTTCCACTTTTGCTATAGTCCTAGCATGATCTTGTATGCCCAACTCAAATCATCATAATTCTTCATGCATGCTAAAGCCTCAATAATAACTGAATATAATCTCGATCTTCTACCAAAAATAATATTTACTACAATAGAAAAAGAAAACTCCGATATTATGCTTGACACTAGAGGAGTCAGTAGATCTTATGTCATCTTAGATAGCATGAAAAATGTAGACTTGTATGATTTTCATCACTGTAATATATCAAAATTCTTAGAATTAAAATGTGATAGAATTAAATAGTAATCGATATCTAAGTATCGAAGCGGTTAGCTCCTAGCCGATGATCCACCTCATTGTTTCCCCCTCACTAACTGAATGAAAAGTCATCATCTCCGAATAAGGTATCCATATCCATTCTTGGAGCCTCACTAGAACTACCTTCATACCTAGTAACGAAGTATATGAAGAACTCAATCAACTACCCGTGAATGAACCCAACTAGTACTACCCCTTCCACCTTAACCTAAGGTTCATGCAGACAGTTAGATAATAAAGAGATGAAATGGTAAACTCGTACATTAAGTACTTGATTTTTATCTCTAGAACTATATCACTAAGTGTCAAGTCATCTCGATAATTCCTAAATATACAACTAATATTGCATATGCACCTAAGTACAATACAAGTCATGAAGGTATAAACTAACAAACACATGTATGTCATATCATGAAAAAACTTCAAGAATTTCATTAATAAAATTTCTATAGCCCAGTTAATATTTTCAATAATAAATTCGTCACTTTTACTATTAACGTAGTTGGATATCATATGTTCGTATCACACACATGATTCCAACATCAGGTATGTATATTCTAATGATGGCTCACATCTAATTAAAATTTCTTCTTCTTTAAATTCACAAATTCCTACTATCTGTGAGGCGTACAAATATATTTTAGTGAGTTATGTTTATTTTCTAAAGTGGAGGCATACACCTTTATCCCCGCTTGTCCTATAAAGTTAATGACATGACACATACATCTATCATGAAAAATCTCTCCTAATTGTTCATCTCTAATATTCCAAATAAACATATTAATTACTACTTCATTATTAGATGTATTACCGAATATGATACTAAAAATTTTATTTTGAATTTTATATTCTCTAAAGATTTTCATCATGCACTCAAAAATGATTGGGTCATCATGAAAATAAAGAATCTCAGAAAATCATAATATATTTTTATTTAGTGACCATTTAAAATCTATATAGTAGACGGTGCAATAGGTATAAGATGTATCATCGTGACTAGTCCAGATATTGGATGTCACAGACATCACTTCACTATATTCCATAAATTTATTAATTATTATGTATTTTTCTAACTTATAATATTTAAGTATGTCGTTCCTAGATGTAGACATAAGAATCATACGATATACAAGCTAAAAATATGTCTACATGATACTGACTACCATTTGATCCTCCAAAAATCTAATCGGAAGACTCATCATGATGATCAATATGATCATGTCTTCTTTCCCGAACTCGTTGCGATATATGAAGGAGATAAACTTAAAGACTGAATTAGATCTAGCCTCAAAAATCCACCGTGGAGTTGGGTTTGTCTAGGATTTAATGCACCATATTTTTTGATACATAGTTAGGCATGCCTCTTGAGATGCTCAGTCTCACACGAACTCTCACATGTTAATATTTTTTTATTATATTTGCACTGTGTCGATTCTTCTTCAGCAGCCCTAATATTTTTTTGTTTTATAATATTAAAATGAGTCCAAATTATTGAAATTTTCTAATTTATTATTTTTTAGATGTTTGAGTCGAAGCGACTGGAGAAGCCTAAATTTAGGCAGCCTCAGACCTTTTCTTAGGGTTTTCATTATCTAAATTATAATTAATTTTATTTTTATAATTAAAAAATGGTTTGTCATTTTTTTTATTTTTTTTAGATTAGACTTAGGACTAGGAGAAAAAAAGATTTTAGATTTTAAAATTTAAAACTTAAAAGCTAATAAATAAAAAATATATACATAAATCATAATGCATAAACTTTGACTTTTTAATGTCTGCATCAAAGAAATCAAAATTTCGACAGCAGCAGACCTTTCCATAGGGTTTCGTTATCTAAATTATAATTAATTTTATTTTCGTAATTAAAATTACTATTTATTATTTTTTTTATTTTTTATTTTTAGATTAGACTTAGAACTAGAAATTAGAACTAGGAGAAAGAAGAAGATTTTAAAATTTAAAACTTAAAAACTAATAAATTAAAAAAATACTCATAAATCATAATGCATAAACTTTAACTTTTTGATGTCCGCACTACACACGCACCACATTCTACACTACACCAAAGTCCCAAAAGGCAAAACCAAATTCAAAAGCAACAACCAGAAAAAGAAAATTAGAGAGAAAGAAAGATTTATGTTTTAAAAACATATAAATTTAATAAGTCCTCCACTCATTCAAAACATATGAATGAGTGGGGGAAAGGTTTTATAGATTTAGAAAAATAATTTAAAAAAATGATTTTTTTAAATTTTTTTTATTTTTTTTATTTTTTTTAATTTTTTTGAAATAAAAATTTAGGCAGATTCCTTAGGGCAGTCGGATTCTTCCCAATAGCCGTTGGAGGCGAAATTCAATGATTTAGATTTGAATTTTTTTTTGGAGCATTAGGTCGGTTTGACCATCGAACCGACCCAAACAGTCGTTTGTTCTAGAAACTTTGACTTTTGGAATAATCTAGCTCTAGCTAGATTGCTAAGGAAAAAAGATTATGGGTCTGGTCGGTCAGGTTATGGGCCTGACTGAATTTTGGATCTGTCAGGCTAAGGGTCGGCCATCATGGCGTCGGGCTTCGGGGTGGAGCTGGGTCAAAGCACGGTTCGGTTCGTGCTGAAAATGCCTGCCCACGAACCCTCGTACTAGGCCGTGCCTGGCCCAGCACGTGGCCTAGTTTAACTAAGCACGGTACAAGCCGTGCCGTGAGCAGGCCTGGCACTGGCACGAGTGCGAGTCTCTATCGTGCCGTGCAGAACCATGCATGGCCGAGTCGAGTTGTGCCTCGGGCCGGACCCATGCCACCTGGCCTGTTTGACACCTCTATTCGGTAGACTCGACAATAGTCTAAAAAGATTGTGTATGTCTCTCTCTCCTGGTATAAACTATAAATTAAGAGTAATCAAATCTCCTAATTTTCCACTTAATATGAGTCTGTACTGGTGAAAACTCATGGATTACTTCATCATCTAAGCATCAATATATCTATCCACTCAAAAAATCTTATTTTCTCCTAACTCAATATGATATAAATTTGTTATAACATCATACTGAGTATTAAAATGCTCAGATGTAGTCAATAGATGACTTTCTACTAACTAGTGATTTGAGCATATCTATAGATAAATATAGATATCAATCTAAATAAAGATGTCAAATGGGTCAGGTTAGGCTGGCCCTTATTTGGTGGCCCAATCATGTCACCATGTCGTGTCCGGCACTGCCTAGTACAGTAACCATATCGTACCAAGCACAGCACGGCACAACTTGTGAACTGTCGGCCTGATATGGCCCTCAAACCCGATTCAAGCAGGATCATACCTAGAATTGCCAGATCAGGCCAGGCCGTATCCGAGTTTTCCAACTAAATTAAAAAAAAAATCCAACTATGTCCCCAAAACAGTTTACCATGCCGTCAAGCCAAGCACGTGGGCCGTGTTGGACCCGACACAAGGCAAGGCTGAACCAGGCCATGCCCGGGCTGCCCAGCTCATTTGACACATCTAAATTTGAGTCATGCAGCCCGAGCATTATACAATGCATGACACAAAAATGTCTTGCCTTACATGACACAACTAGTTCAAAGTCATATCTGGACCAATCTCATGTTAGCCCACGGCATTGCTCAGGCCATGTCAGACCAAGGTTCTTGGTCCACATGCCAGAAGAGAAGATCAAGATGCAAAGCATAGGCTGGCATGACAGCCCATGCGGCTTATTTCTACCAAGCTGGCGAAACTAATGTAGTCAAGACATGACCCAAACTAGCCTAGCCAAGCTTGATCTAGCCTGGCATGACCAAACATGACCAGGACTGCCCATTTTTAGAGTTAAGCCAGAAAAATATGACCCGTGCTAAAAACCATATCATGTCGAACACAGCATAGTGGCCTAGATGAGCCTAAAAAATGAGTCACGACTCATGTGAACCTAGCATAGTTTAATTGATACCCGTACAAGTAAGAGAAGAATAGTAATGGATTTGGTGTAATATTATATTATACATAAATATATACTTTTTATAGGCTTATTAAAAAATTAATCAACATCAAAAAAATATCATTCACAATAACTAAAATCCTACTAATCTCTAGTAAAAAATATTTATATTCTATTTAGATATTAGAGTTTTCAACAAAAATACATCTTTTGAAGACTTAAAACAAAATGAGTTACAACTTATTTCTTAATCGTAACATTTACATGTCGTGACAATATCTATTAGTCACGATGCCAAGTAAAACCACAAGCACTAGTGAAGTCCTAACAACCTTTTCCACTTGCAAAACAGAAACATGAAGTTGCGACATGGAGTAACAGAAACATTTAGCCTTTCGATAGACATTAATTTTCAGTATATTCAAAAAACAACGATATAAAAGGTATGAAAAAAGACAATAAAGGAGTTGGTGAAGAATCGAATAGAAGAAATCAGAGACACAATAGATTCCTGATAGAGAACAGAACAAAATACAAGGAGAAAGCAAAAGGTGATTATGCCAATATTACTCTGACAAAGTAAATCAACGACAGAAAGCATCACCCAAAATTGAAGCAAACAATAAACTCCTAAGAAATCTCTATCAACAAAATTAACTTGCAAAGAAGAGGATTTCTAGTAGTTCCCACATTCACTTATTTATATTTGTGAACAATATTGTATCCAATTCTTTATTTTAACTCTTTCACAATACCAGGCCAAATCTTTGTCTAGGATTAATTTATGAATTATGTATGATGCTTGTTTAAATATAAAATAATGAATTTTGTGAAATTACAATATAGATTTTATTGATATCTTAGGGAAATATCAAATATTTTTGCTTTTGCCAAAATATACAAAGCTTACCTAAAGTAATTCATCATATGAATTGTGTCATGATTATCTTTTAATTACCTCCTACACTCACAATATCTAGTAATCATGCCCATATGTATTTCTTAGGATGGTAATAAAAACTAAAAATACACATGTATAACTCTTAGAAAAGTGACAGACTATAATAAAACATGTGTAGGTAACTCTTCACATGCAATAATGTGAATAAGAAGCATATACACTTGATATTCATTGTATGAACTAAGCTAGATGACCAATGAAACTTTCTAAATATTATTTAATTATTTGGCTACGCAAAGGCATTGTATGATTCTTAGAAAGACGAAGACATGTGGATAAAAATTTAGGTTTAAGGCATTCAATGGAACAAGTGACAGTGTGTGCCTTTAGTGAGGAGAATATGTTAGACATCATCCTCATTACCTACATGAATTATTGTTAGTGACTAGGTGAAGAGTATGAGAAGAGTGACCAATAAAGTCACATATTTTATCAACTATTTAATCTATAATTTATACATTCCATGAACATTAACATTTAGCTGAGACAATCACATGCACAACAAAGTAAATCAACCCTATAATGTCTCGGAGGAAAAAATGTAAGTTATAGCCTTTTCAAGGCTTAAATGATGATATTCACTGGCTATTCTACTGACTAAATATAGATTGTAATAATAATCCATCTTATATCTTCTCATTAAGAAAAAAAAACAATTGAAGCTTATGCATTTTTTCCACTCTTGAAACATCAAAATATATGTTATATATCTTATTGTCTGATTGTTACAATAAAAAATAGTAAAAAAAAAAACAATAATATCCGATCTTCGCAAATAGATATCAGATCTAAAATATCATGTAAATAATAATCATTATCATTTTTAACTCTATCTATATATAAAATCTTAAAATAATAATTTGCCTCTTTTTTTTCTAAAAAATTGTCTCTAAGAAAAATATATATCTAACGAACACCTCCTCTCAGTACATGCTATAGCTCAACTAAAATATAAAAACTCGACTAATTACAAGTTTTTATAGACATTGAAGGAAATATCAAGTCTTTAAGACTTATTCTCATAGCTTAATATGCAAAAAACTATATTTGAGAGATCCTAACAAAGAGAATCTCAAAAATAATTAATTATACTAACTATATAGACTAAATCTGATCTGATAATAATTAGATAGTTAATATTTCCTATAAATCATCTATAAATAATAGAATCAAGCAGAAAAGTTATATCATATAATAAATTCATATTTATATCAAAAATTTATTAGTTGAATCACAACATAAGATGCTAACTTATAAGAGTATCAATTGTTATCTTATATGTAAAAAAATAATTCCTCTCATAAAATAAACTACTTCTATAATAAAAAATATTTGAGTCTCTCAAGATTCTTAATTTAAAACTAGAAATGAATGTATTCTTTGGGTTGGGTAATTTATAACTTATCATCTTCTCAAATTAGAATATCATCTACACACACAAAAAATTTAATTAGTATAGACTTGTCTTAGTAAACCTCCTCACTGCAAATGTCGCCTTAAAAAGATTTATCTTCCTATGTTAACTTATCTTCAAAATAAAAACTCACATGCAACCAACAATAAATTTTTTTATAGTTCATGATACTACTTTTCAAATCTCATTTAAGTAAAAAATATCTATATCTCATTTAACATTATTTGGCAACATCTAGAATGAGATAATATCTCATAGAAATACATATATATTAGCATCATCATGAAAAATAATAAAAAAATAAAGGAAGAAGACTGTTATAGACAATATATATGATAGTGAGTGATGAGTATAACTTATTTGGTCCTGCCAAAGAATGATAAGAACGTCAAGACTAGAAAGATTAATTACAGAATCATCTAGTTACTCAATAAATTCATATCTTATTTGAGCATATTGTATATGTTATTTACTCCTAGTATATAAACCCTAAGTATTAGGTGTTCAAGTTTCATAATTTTTAACTCATCATGAACCTAAACTAGAGTTGACTCGTGAATTATTATATCCTTCAAACTCAAAAAAGATTTCACATAATAAAAATATTCTCTAAAGACAATATGATATGTATTTATTTGTACACATTTAACTCAATAAAAATGTCATCATAATATGAATCAACGAATTCACATGTAATAAACATGTGATCCACTCTATTAACTGAAGATCTAAGTAGAACTACTAAAGAGTAAGAAAAAAAAAAAAGTTTAGATGTATCTTTTAAACTCTTACTCTTCTTAGACTCAATTAAAAATGACTTATTTAAAAAATATGACGTCAACACTCACTAAACTTCTACTAATCTTTAGTGAAAATACTAGAGGTGTCAAATAGTCTGGACTAGGCCGGGCCAAGCCGGCCAAGTTTTAGGCAGCCCAATTAGGCTACCATGCATGGCCCAGCATGGTTTCTTTAGGCCAGGCCCGGCACAGTACATTGGCCCGGCCAATTAAATTATCATGCCAGAACGGGCCCGTACGTGCAGATTTTTAAAATTAAATAATTTTTTTTAATTGTCATTTTTTTATGTAATAACTATTTAGTTTATGTTTAAAAATTTTTAAATTATAAATTATAAATTGTAAATTTTTAATAATTTTAAAGTTTTTTTTAATATTAATAATTTTTACTTTTTAATAATTAGAATTTAAATTTAGATATGAATTAATAAAATATTAAAACTTAAATGTAAATAAAATTTTAAATTGAATGCAAAATTAAAATAAAAAAAAATAAATATTTAAGTTTCAAGCATCATTCACGGCCAAAAATTAAATAAAAACAGCAAGTCTGAAACTGAAATACAAATGACAAAGTCAAACCAAACAAAATGATAAATACAAAGTAATTAAATTTTTGAGTGTATTGAAATTAAAAATAAGAATCATACATAAATATAACATAAGTGTCATAATTCGGAAATCATCAACTGTCAGGTGTCAAGTGGCAACATCATCAATCATCCACCGTCATATCATTATCATTATCATCATCAATATCAAAATCACTATCATATGGATCATCATCAGTAATTAAATCATTCACTTTTACTGTAGTCCCAGTATGATCCTGGATGTCAAAGCTTGAATCTTCTCAATCATTCATGCATACTAAAGCTTCAACAAAATCTGGATGTAATCTCGATCTCATATCCGAAATCACATTCACTACAAAAAAAAGACTTTGATACTACACTTGACACCGAAGGAATCAGTAGATCTCGTCTCATCTTAGATAGTATAGGAAAGATGGACTCATATGATTTCCACCACTATAATATATCAAGATTATTAGTATCTTTATGTGATAGAATTGAGCATACAAATAGAGACTACCGAACTCATGTTGTCTGCAAAGCGTGCAGTAAGTTACGTATATTTTCTAAGGTGAATATACACACATTTATCTCTCTTGTACAATCAGGTTAATCACATGACACATATATCTAACATAAAAATTCTCACCTAATGATTTGTATCTAATATTCTTAACAAATATATTAATCACTACTTCATTATTAGATGCGTTATCGAATATGATACTAAAAATTTTATTTTAAATTTTATATTCTTTAAAGATCTTCATCAAACACTCAAAAATAACTGGATCATCATGAGGATGAAGAATCTCAGAGAATCCTATAATTTTTATTTAATCTATTTTGAATCTACATAGTGAGGGGTGAGACATGCATAAGATGCATCATCATAACTAATTTAGATATCCCACACCACGGGTATCACTCCACTATAATCCATAAATTCATTAATTATTTTTTATTTTTTGAACTTATAATATTTTAATATGTCGTTCCTAAATATAAACCTAAGAAACCTTCGAGATACAAGCTGAAAAAATGAATGCATGTACTACCTACCCTTGGATCCTCTGAAAATCTAATCGAAAGACTTATCGTGGTGATCAATTTGGTCATGCCCTCCCTTCCCAACTCATTGCAATATATGAAGGGAATAAACTTTGAGACTGAATTAGATCCAACCTCAAAAAACCCACTGTTGAGTAGGATTTGCCTATGATCTAATGCATCATATTTTTTGATACATTATTTGGCATGCCTCTTAAGATGCCTAGTCCCACCTGAACTCTTACAACTTAAAATTTTCTTACAATATTTGCACTATGTTCATTCTTTAACGGTACTCCTAAATTTTTTTTATTTTATTATATTAAAGTAAGTCCATACACAAGAAGTCCTAATTTTTTTTATTTTTTTGGTTATTTGAGTCGAGGTAATCGGAAAAACTAAAATTTCGATAGTCTCGGACCTTTGCATAAGATTTTTATTTTCTAAATTTAAATTAATTTTATTTTCATTATTTAATTAATATTTATTATTTTTTAGACAAGAGGATAGAGTAGAGAGGGAAAGTGAAAGACTAATAAATACTAATATTTTTTTAAATTAAGTTAACAGTTAACTATTTAAAAAAAAATAAAATACTCGTAAAACAACGTAAAGCACGTGTACCACAAATCTTAAGTCCAAACACCAACCAAAATCGAGCCAGTATTGCGAGTCCCAAAAAAATCGAGTTAAAATTCTAATTCCCGAGTGAGAAATTTATGAGAGAGAGAGAGAATGAGAATTGAGAGTGTTTTTAAAAAATATAATTCTTAGAGAGATTGGAGTTTTATAAATTAATAAAAAAAAATTAAAAGTTTTACTTTGATTTTTTTTTAATTTTTAATGATTAATTTGGGGCAGAATCATCTGGGCCATCGAATTCTGCCCCATAGCTGTTGGAGGTGAGATTCAACAACTTACATTCAATTTTTTAAAAAAAAATTTATCGTTGGGCGGTTGGAAGGGTGGACTTGGACTCAGGTAAAAAAACCACAGGTCCGCTTTGGGGACCGACGCCACGACATAATTTTCAGATCTATCAGGGACTCAAGGCCATTCTTGGCTCGTGCCAAGTAACCGTGCCCACGTGCCTCGGTACAAGGCCGTGCCTGGCCCAACATGAGGGCTAATTGGCCTCGGCATGGCATGGCATGTAAAGTGCCGTGAACAAGCCCGGCAAGAGCATGGGCACAAGTCATTCTCGTGTCATGTCGGGCCAGGCACAGCCGAACCGTGCCGTGCATCAGATCGGGCCGGGCCGACCCATTTGACACCTCTAGAAAATACTAATATTCACTTTGGGTAATAAAATGATCAAGGAAGACACACCTCAAGTCACTAAGGATAAATTATTCTGTCATTGGAAAAAATCATAAGTAAATAAGTATTTCCAAAAACTCTAAGTAAGTTAAATAATCTATCCAAAATATATGATCTAAAAGGAAACATATTGAGAAATGATAAAATAAGACATCCAATTGATCAAAAAATTTGTTGTTAGAATTACATCTTTCCAAAATATTTTTGAACACTCCTCCCAAATAGGATTATTCAAGTTATCTCAATCAGATATTTATTTTTCCTTTCAATTATCTTATTTTATAACAGTAATTCAGCACAAAAAAAATTGATATATAATCACGTAATACATATATTATGTACGAAATTTATCTGACATATATTCAAATATATTATTATTTCATATATTTTTATTGATTTTATGAAATTATTTTTTTATGAATTGTCTGAATTACTCTTTTTTATTGGAGCACGTGAATATGCGTGATTTTATTTGTAAGTTCCTTTTCTTTAATAAAATATTTGACTCGCATTTTTTGATTGGAGAACGTGACATGTATAATCACGTGATTTTATGAAATATATTGTAGTTTTTACTTTATATGTTCCTTTTATTTTATTATTATATTTTTGATCGAACACCCTACAGTCGTGTCAACGTGTCCGACACCTGGACACGTGGACACGACACGAACACTGCACGGATACGTGTCTGATACGCCATGTGGCGTATCATTGATCAATTTGTATCCAATACGCCACATGGCATATCGGATGGTTGCGTCTAGAGGTGTCAAACGGGCCGGGCCGGACCGGGCCATTTTTTTAGGGCACGTTCGTGCTACCGGGCCCGGCACGGCCCGTAGGCACGGCAGGCCGTGCCGGGCCGGGCCCGAACTGGCCATACAAGCCATGGTAGAGGCAAACCCGAGACTCAAGACCCAGAGGCAGAAATATTTTTTTTTAAAAAATTTTATATATTGTAATTCTTAAGTGTACAGTATTAAAATTAATAATAAATATTTTTAGAAATGTTAAAAATAAAAAATAAATAAAAAAACAAAGTTAAGAAATTTTTTTTTTATCAAATTCTAATTAGTTTAACTTTTATTATATTTATTAATTATATATTAAAGTTATTAATTTTTAAAATAAAATTTAAATCGTAAAAAAAATGAATCAATACGTTATGTTAGTAAAAATAAAAATTAAAAAAAAATTAAACAACACAAATGAAAAATTATCAATCATCCATTTGAAACCGAAGGTCCGAACAAAACAAGTATCAGTTTCAACACAACGTACAAACAAAGCGTACAAATACAATCAATAAAAAAAATATCGAAAACAAAAAACAGCAGATCATCATAAATCGTCAATCGGCATATCATGAGAATCATCAACCGCAACATCAAGATCAGTATCATATTGATCATCATCATCGGCAATCAACTCCTCCGCCATCGTAGTGGATGTGGATGCGACTACAGTGCCTGTCCCAGTCCCAGCTCCAGCACGATCAAGGATGATAAACCTCGATTCCTCCCAATCCTTCAAACAAGCCAAGCCCTCAACTATATCTGGACTTAATCAAGATCTCCTATCCGAAATCACATTCACTGCAACAGAAAAAATAGACTCGATTCTACGCTCGACACCGAATGAGTCAGTAGATCCTGTGTCATCCTAGATAGCACGGGAAAGGTGGACTCAGATAATTTCCACCACTGTAATAAATCAAGATTCTTAGTATCAGAATGTGATATGATTGAGCAGTAATCGGTATCTAAGTACCGAGACAGCTCGCTCCTATGTGATGGTCCACCCCTACGTTTCCCCCTCGCTAGCTGAATGAAAAAATCATCATCTCTGAACAAGGTATCAATGTCTGTAATCACAGTCTCACTACTACCACCACCATACCTAGTATCGTAGTATGTGAACAGGTCAGTCAACTTCTCGTGAATGAATCCTTCAGGTGGCTCTTTCAGGTTCATGCACGAGGAAATGAAAGTCATGGTATTTTCTACCCCTTCCACCTTAACCCTAGGATCCATGCATACAGCAAGACAATAAAGAGATGGAACGGTGGATCAGTACTTCAAGTACTTGGTCTCCATCTCTGCAACCATATGGCTAAGCGTCGGGTCAACTCGATACTTCCTAAACATGCTACTAATGTTGCATATGCACCGGAGTGCAATGTAAGTGGTGGGCGTATAAACCGACGAACACATGTTCGTCGTGTCATAAAATATCTTCAAGAATTTCATTTATGAAATTCCTGAAGCCCAGTCAGTGTCGTCAATAATAAGTTCGTCACTCTTACTATTGACGTAGTCGGATATCACGTATCCAACACATGATTCCAACATCAGGTACGTGTAATTCCAACGATGTCTCACATCCGATTGGAATTTCTTCTTCTTAAGATTCGCAGACAAACAGAGACTACCGAACTCTTGTTGTCTGCGAAGAGTGCGAATATATTTTAATGCATTGCGTATATTATCCAATACGGGGGAACACACCTTCATACCCGCTTGAACAATCAGGTTAATCACGTGACACATGCATCTGACATGAAAGATCTCTCATAATGGTGCGTCTCTAATATTCCTAACAAACATATTGATCGCTACTCCATTATAAGATACGTTATCGAATGTGACACTAAAAATTTTATTTTGAATTTTATATTCCCTAAAGATTTTCATCATACACTCAAAAATGGCCGGGCTATCATGAAGATGAAGAATCTCAGTGAATCCTAAAATTTTTTTATTGATTGTCCAGTTAGAACCTACATAGTGACTCGTGAGACATGCATAAGAAGAATCATCGTGACTTGTCCATATATCGGACGTCACGAACACCACTCCACTATATGTCATAAATTCCTTAATTATTTTTTGTTTTTCTAACTTATATATCTTTAGTATGTCATTCATAGATGTGGACCTAGGAATCCTACAATAAGAAGGCTGAAAATAAGTCTGCATGATGCGCACCACCCTTAGATCTTCCAAAAATCTGATCGGAAGACCAATCAATGTGATGAGCCTGGCCATGCTGTCCCTACCCAACTCGTTGGAGTATACGAAGGGAGTAGACTTTGAGACTGAACTCGATCCAGTCTCAAAAAATGTAGTGGCAAGTTGGATTTGCCTAAGATCTAAGGGTCCATGTTTTTTGGTGCAAATTCGGCATGCCTCTTAAGGTGCCCAATCCCAAATGAACTTTTGCATGTTAATAGTCCCATACAATATTTGCACTATGTCATTTCTTGTTCCTCACCCCTAACATTTTTTTGTGTTATAATTTTAAAATGAGTCCAAACTACAGAAGTCCTCCTAGTTTTTTGTTTTTTAGAACTTTGGGTTGAGACGACTGGAGAAACCAAAGTTTCAGCAGCCTCAGACTTCTGTGTAATATTTTTATTTTCCAAATTTAAATACGTGTCAGGTGTATTTATCATTTTTTATGATTTTTATTTTTTCCTAATTTTTTTCTAGAGAGAGAAACTAGAGAGAGAAAGTAAAAAAAAAACATAAAATAAATTACCCGGTAAAAACAGTGAGGTCGATCACGTGCACGGTGCACCATAGTAAGCTCTAATGTTCAAAACTAAAGTCGAGTTTTACGAAAATCCAAGTCGAAAGCAAAATCCCGAGGCCCGAGAGAAAGATGCACGATTTATGTGAGAGAGAGAGTTTTGAGAGGATATATGTTTTTTAAAAACATAAATGTTATAGGAAGAGGAATAGAATTTATAGATTATAGATATTAATTTTTTATAAAAAAAGATTTTTTTTTATATTTTATTGAATTTTTAATAATAATTAGGGGGCAGAATCACGAGGACCGTTTGATTCTGCCCTCCTAGCCATTGGAAGCGAATCCAATGGCTGAAATTAAAACTATTTGAAAAAAAAAAAATTTTCCCGTTGGGATTGGGTCGTGAGTCGGGACCGCGGGTCGGGATCATATCAGACCCGACTCGCGGTCTTTTTTTCGTGAGGGGTCGGGGTCACGCCCACGCGTGGCCGCGTGAAACCTGCACGGGAAGAACCCGTGCCGGCGTGCCTTGCCACGGGCCGAGCCGTGCCGGGTCAGGCACGGCACGGCTCGGGCCAGGCACGGCACGGCTCGGGCCAGGCACGGCACGGCTCGGGCCAGGCACGGCACGGCTCGGGCCAGGCACGGCACGGCTCGGGCCAGGCACGGCACGGCTCGGGCCAGGCACGGCACGGCTCGGGCCAGGCACGGCACGGCTCGGGCCAGGCACGGCACGGCTCGGGCCAGGCACGGCACGGCTCGGGCCAGGCACGGCACGGCTCGGGCCAGGCACGGCACGGCTCGGGCCAGGCACGGCACGGCTCGTGCCTAACCCGGACATGGCACGAGCCCGGGCACAGTTTTTTAACGTGCTGGGCCGGCCCAGGCACGGCCGAACCATGTCGTGCCCCGTGCCGGGCCGGGCCGATTGACACCTCTAGTTGCGTCGACAGCCGTATCCATATTGATAGTGTCTGACTTCTGACGACGTCGGGTGTCTAACTTTGCCGCATGGGCGACGTTGGCCACTAGCAGGGGGCGAGCGCGATTTGAGGGGGAGGCAGGGAACGGGCGCGATTTGAGGGGGAGGCAGGGAACGGGCGCGATTTGAGGGGGAGGCAGGGAACGGGCGCGATTTGAGGGGGAGGCAGGGAACGGGCGCGATTTGAGGGAGAGGCAGGGAAGGGCACGATTTGAGGGGGAGGCAGAGAAGGGCGCGATTTGAGGGAGAGGCAGGAGCAGGCGCGATTTGAGGGGAGAGGCAGGAGCAGGCGCGATTTGAGGGGAGAGCCTGGGGCGGCATGATTTGAGGGGAGAGTCAGGGGCGAGCATATTTGTGTGGGGATGTGGCATAAAATAAAATATTTTTATAAAATAAAATAAAATATTTTTATTTTATAAAATAAAAAATATATTTTTTTATATAATATAATTATAAAATATTATTTTATAAAATAAAATAATTATAAATATTATCTTATAAAATAAAATAAAATACAATATTTTTATTTTATAAAATAAACAATATTTATTTATTTTATATAATAAAATATTTTAATTTAATTTATTTTATTTTATTTTATAAATACCTAATATTTATAAAAAAATAATTTTTATTTTTAATTTTATTTTTTTTTATCATGCAATATCCTAACCGTATCCGTATCCTAGTTTTTTAGAATTTACTGTGTCCTCATATCCTGCCGTGTCGTATCCTCATGTTCGTGTCAATGCTTCTTAGGTGTGCATTGTACTAGCAAAGTACATGCATGCACTATCTAGAAGATGGGCACATGATATAATAATAATATATATATTACATTTTTTCTTTTTTCAAAATATTATTATTGCCATGGCAAACATTTAAACCCATTGGTTATAATAATTATATAAAAAATTTACTTTCTATGAGTTTTCTTTTCAAGAACAACTCTTATTTTATTTCTACTTCTACTAACATTTGCAGTATCAAGAAACTCTAAAAAATACTCCATTATGAATTCAGCATTGAGAATTGTATGTTCACTCTTTGATAGTAATATCTCCTCCTAAATATGTTTGTGTTATACTCTTTGATTGTGTATTCTTAATTTGGTCACCTAATACTAGCTAAATTAAAAATATTTTATTCTAGTCTTAAGAATATTTCAACTCTAACATGTAGGACATCTTAATTAGGAAATCTTACCCAAAAAAAAAAAAAGAAATACTTCATTATGAATTCAGCATTGAGAATTATATGTTCTCTCTTCAATGATAATATCTCATAAATATTTTAGTGTGTTACACTTTTTGATTGTGTATTCTTACTTTTTCTAGCCGAATTAAAGAATATTTTACTTTAGTCTTAAGAATATTCTTACTCAAGCATTTAAGACATCTTAATTAGGAAATATTTTAGTATGTTACATTCTTTGATTGTGTATTCTTAATTTGGTAATTTAACACTAGCTAAATTAAAAATATGTTTTTAATTTAGTCTTAAGAATTATTTGACTCTAGCTTGTAAGACATCTTAATTAAGAAATCTTACCAAAATTTCTTATCCCACAAGCCATTATGGTTCTGGCATATACATATTCAATCTGATACACTTAAACATAATGGTATCCAGTAGAGTGATACAACAAGAGAATACATTAAATATTTAATTATTATTACAAATTTTTACTTTATTTTTATTTTATGCTTTTTAATATGAGCATTCAAATTATTAGCTGACTCAATCACATTTAACCATTATTTTAAAACATTTGATACATAAATTTTATTATCAAATATTATTGTATTATTATTATTATTCATTGTGCGCCAACAATGACATTGTTTTAAATTTTCACCCCATGATATCATATATCCACAATGTATGTATGGCAATAGAGGTGCTATTCAAAGCCCACTACGTCGACAATGAAGAAATTTCATCTCCAAAATTTCAGGCAACGACAAGATAATATAAGCATGTTAAACCCACAAAAGTAGGCATGAAAAACACAATAAAAAGAGGCAACCAAGCAAATGTCAAACAATGATAGCAATGATAGTGGCAATGATTACACTTTTTCTAGGTAGGGATCCTAATTAATATTTTGGTAGTTCATTATATAAAAATTACTAGTTAGCATAACTTTTTAATTTTGGAGAAATCAACATAGAGGTGTCAAATAAGTCATGGCATACTAGCACGGACCATTTCAGTGAGGCATGGTCGTGCCACAGTGTCGTGCCAAGCACAGCACGAGAACCAGAATGACAGCCCATCATGGCATGGTTGGCCCGCAAAGTGTTGGGCCATGCCGAGCATAACGCAAACATAACTTGACATTGTGTTTGGTCCAACTTAAATAAAAAATCAAAATTTTTATTTAATTTCAATAATGAAATAAAAGCATAATATAATTAATGTGTAAATCATATTGAAATATAAAAATATCAAAATTAATAATAATAATAAGTGCAATCTAATATGTGATATATCAATAGCAGATAAATCATAATGAAATAAAAAAAATAATAAAAAAATATTAGCACAATATCAATATAACATAAATCAATAATTATCAATCGGTGTTTGTGAAATGATAGTGTGGATGCAGATCATCATCATAATAAATGAGTCTGAAGATGTCACTAGTACCCTCAATATCATTGATCTTCATATCTCATGAATTATCATCTACCATCATCTCTTACATTTTATCGTGAATGACTAACATCAAATCTTCTCAATCTTTCATGCATGCAAGTGTATCTATGATATTTGATCATAATCTCGATCTTCAATCTAAAATAGCATTGATTATCACAGAAAAAAAAATATGTTTCGATGCTACGCTAGATATCGAATAGGCCAATAAATTACATGTTATATTAAACAGTACGAGATAAGTAAATTCATATTATTTTTATAATGATAAAATATCTAAATATTTATAATTATTATGTGATAGAAAAAAATTATAATCAACATCTAAGTATCGAGACAGTTTTCTCCTATTTGACGAACAATCGTGTCGTTTGCACCTATATAACTGAAAAGAGAGGTCATTATCTCTAAATATGATATTCATATTCGTATTCAAAATCTAACTACAACTATCATACTTAGTTACATAATATATAAACAAATTAATTAATTTTCATGAATAAACCCTTCAGGGTAGTGTACCTAGTCCATACACGTTGATATGTATGTCAAAATATTTTCCACTTTTTCCAGTTTAATCTTATGATTCATACAAGCAGTCAATTAATACAGAATTAGGAAAGAAATACTAATATTTCAAATATTAGATTTTCATCTCAATAATCAAAGTACTAAATACATGATGACTTTTATACTTACTAAACATAATACTAATATTACATATGTACCTAAGTATAATACAAGTAGTGTAAGTGTATCAGTATATACAGGCGAACACATATTAATCATATCATAAAAAATCTTCAAATTTTTCATTAAAAAATTTATATATCATAATCTGAATTATTAATAATAAATTTATCACTTTTACTATTGATATAGTCAAATATCACATATTAGTAGTGAACATTTGACTCAAACATAAAGTATGTGTAATTCTAATGATATCTCACAACCATTTGAAATTATTTCTTTTTTAGACTCACGGACAAACATATACTACTAAATTTATATTATCTGCTAGAAGTCCTAAAATATGTTTGTAAATTTCTTATTTCTTCTAATGCGAAAAAAAATTATTCTCACATATACTATCCGGTTAATTACGTGACACATACACCTAACATAAAATATTTTACCTAAAAATCAATATCTAATAGTTCTAACAAACATACTAATAGCTACTCTATTATTAGAAGTATTATCGAAAATAATACTAAATACTTCATTATGAATTTCATATTTCCTAAAAATCTATATCATACACTCATATATAGTATGGTCATCATAAGGCTAGAAAATCTCATAAAATCCTAAAATTTTTTTTTAAGTTTTTATTGTAAGTCTACATAATAAACAATGAGAATGAGACATACAAATAATGCATCATTACAAATAGTTCATATAAATAACATCATGAATACCACTCCACTAAATTTTCTAAATTCATTAATTATTAATTATTTTTATAACTTATATTTTATTATAACATTTTTATTTGTTGACCTAGAATCTTATGATAAGCAGACTGAAAGTAAATATGCATAATACTGACTATCCTAAAATCTTTTAAAAATCTAATCAAAAGACTCTTGATTGTAAATAGTTTGATCATGTATTTTCTCCCAAAATTATATAAAAAATTTACTATCTGATTATGACTATACCAAATATAATATATGCAATCAGTATAATTAATTATTTCTTCTTCGACAGTATCACCTTGATGCAGCTCTTTGCATACAAAGATATATGAAAAAATCTATTATATTTTGGATCTCTTTAAGGAATCATGCACACTTGAGTATTTAAATTCGAGTTGGGCATCAGCATATACTGAAAAAAGATTTATAATAAGATTTTATACTTTTCTTATAAACAAACTTGTCTCCTAAAAAAATAAAAGATTAGTAGTTATTTTTAGATCTAACGGAGATAAAATTTATAATAATGATAATAATTGCTTATAAAATATTTTGAATATGACACTACTCGAAAAGATTGGGTGGACACTTCTTTCACTATCATTACTATAACAGTCAAATAGTAAAATATATGACCTCAAATCTAGTATTTTATAAGTTAGTGAAATACATAGAAGAAAGTAGATATACTTGGCACCTGATTTCACAAGTTTTTTCATTCTCATTCTGTTCCTTCTTTTATTTCTTTATTACTTATTTTGATTGTACTAAAATATCTAAATTTTCTTATGAGACATTATTTTATCCATGATGCATCAAATCATGAAGGAAGAGAAGTATACTATTCAATCTAATAAGACTTAGGAATGAATACCATGGCCATTATAAAGGTCTGATGGTGGTTGTAGGCAGGTATTCACCATGAAGACTTGTCCAGATAAAAAAATAAATCACCTTAAAGAGAGACTTATAGCGAGAAAACTTATTCATATGTTTGGTATAGGCTAACATGATATTTTCTATCTAGTAGTCAAGATGATCTCAGTAAGAATTTGTATCTTTATTACATCATTTCATAATTAGAGAATCTAATAGCTATATATGAATAATATATTATTTCACGATAACTTTGATGAGTACATGCATGTGGAGTAATCACCTATATTTTGAGCAACATAGTCAAAATTAATTTACAGATTACATAAAGTGTTCTGTGGCCTGAAACAATCACCAAGAGCTTAATTTCAAGATTTTTCACAAGCAGTCACTCATTTGGGTTAGACGTGTTAAAAAATTTAATTTATTTTTTTGAATGAGCATTGATAAAAGATAATTTTGTTAGTAGTCAAAGTGGATAACATTCTGATTATGGAAAATGATGAGTTATGAATTACTAAACTCAATGAGTACTTTCATATATAATTTCAGACAAAAAACCTTTTAATACTCGAATACTTTCTTGGTATATATGTGATTTAACTCAATGAGCATTAATAGAGAACATATGTATTTGATATTTTTGCAGATATTAATCTTTTAAATTATGTTCCATAAGATACTCCTATTGATTCAAATAATGACTTCGTTTCTCATATGATCCCTCTAGTTGACTCTACTATTTATAAGAAGATAGTAAGACTAATTATATAACTATAACCATATCATATATAATATACACAATTAGTTCAAGAAGATACTCTTATTGATTCAGATAATTACTTCATTTTTCATATGATCCCACTAGTTGACTCTACTATTTATAAAAAAATAGTAGGGAAGACTAATTTTCCCGCCTATGACCATACTAAATACAGCATACACAATTAATATAATTAGTCATTTCCTAGATCTTTTTCAACAAGTTCACCTTGACGTAGCTCTTCGTATACTAAGATATATGAAAAAAATCTATATGACTTATAATCTTTTTCAAGAACCAATAGCATTGACTAGGTATTCAGATTCAAATTTAACACTAGCTTCCGTAGAGATGAGATCTCCAACTATGATAAATTTTATATTTTTCTTAGAGTTAACCTCATTTTCTAAAAAAGTAAGAACTGTGTAATTATTTCAAGATCTAGAAAATAGATAAAATTTAGAATGATGACAATAAGTATCTATCAAATATTTTAGATGTAGAATCTACTCGAAGAAAATGAGTATCCACTTTTTTTTCTCACAACTCTTTACTATAATAATTAGAAAGTAATGCATATAACTTACGATCTGGTATTTCATGAGCAAACAAGACATATAAAAATTACAATTACTTTTTCATGAAAAAGATTCATTATTTAACTATTATTATAACATATATTCAAATATTAGAGTAGTTAGTGGACATCTTCATGAAAGCTTTAAAAATTCCCTAACTTATTTTTCTCTCTTCAAATTTGGTATTGTAAATATTTACGCACCAGCTTATGTGAGATATTGCAATTTTTTACTTTGTATGTTTCTTATTTTTTTATTTTTATGCTTTTGATGGGAGATCATAACTAGTGTTTTATCTGAATCACTTTTGCTCATTATATACAAATATTTGATGTATAATTTTATTCATTCAAATTAATTATATTTTATTTTATGTTATCTGGCCTAAAATTTAATATTATCTAGCATAAAAATTACTTATGTATATTATGAATAATCATCAACAAAAATAGTCAAATACTCAAAGTTCTCTCTAGTCTTATCTGTGCTAGATCTTCATAATCTATACATCTAAGTATATCAGATCAAATGAGTTATTACTCATAACAATCTAACATCTAGGATATGAAATTTTATTATAATTTTCTTATTGACATGCCTCAGACTCCAAGAAGAAAACTCTTAAAAATATAATAAAATATTCATAATTTAATTAGTAATATGTGATCATGTTGAATGGATATGCAAATTATCAATGACAGAGGAGTTGGGCTGTCAATTGCTAAGATGATGACAGAAATTATGATTCAAATTTGAAGATCTAAATTACAGCTCATTACTAAGATTATGACAAAAATTATGACACAGATTTGAAGATCTAAATTATCATAATCTGTTGTGCATCAATTCTTATTTAAAAGAGAGATTATCAAAGAAAGAAGTATTCAGCCATTTTCTCAAAATTGATTATGGTATTAGAGCCTGATTTTGAAATTCATAACTGAATCTTCGAATCTGAAATCTCTATTTCATTCTTTTTGGAAGAATGTCTACGGAGACTTTGGCTATCAAATTTACAAAAAAAAAATTATGCAGCATAGGAATTTCAGTTCAGAATATTTCTAAAAGGGAAGGAGCTTTGGAATCATATTGATGGGTCTACTCTTACTCCTAAAGAAGGTACAAATCTTAGTCAATGTGAGGCAAAGGATGTTCGAATCATCTCTTGGATTTTAGGTTCTATTGAAGCTCATATGGTGAACAATTTACATTCTTTTAGTACAGCTAAGAAGATGTGGGATTATCTAGCAACACATATATCATCAAGATAACAATGCAATACGATTTCAACTAAAATTTGAGATTGGTAACTTCAATCAAGATAATCTCTCTATTGAACAATATTATTCTAGATTTATTAATCTGTGGAACGAATATTCTTGTACTATCTATTCAAAGGTACCTAAAGAGGTCTTAGCCAACCTTCAAGCAGTTCATGAAGATAATAGGCATCATCAGTTTTTGATTAAAATGAGGCCAAAATTTAAAGTTGCATGGGTTAAATTACTGAATAAAAATCATGTCCCTTCCATGGATATATGCCTTGGTGAATTGTTGCATGAAAAACAAAGAATGAATACACAAGTTGTTATAGGTTCATCCAAGGAGATATCTGAGGTTGTTAATGTTGCTTATGCTGCTCAAGGGAAGAACCGAGGGAAGGAACAAATACAGTGCTTTAGTTGTAAGGAGTTTGGGCATATTGCACGCAATTGTAGTAAGAAATTCTGTAATTATTGTAAATAGAATGGACACATTATCAAGCAATGTCCTACACCCCCAGAAAACCGACAAGGCCAAGCTTTTCATGCTGCTGTCTCAGACCCTACCACTATCAGTTCTACCGCCACAATTGCTGGCACAAATCAATCTTTTGCTACTCCAGAAATGGTCCAACAAATGATCATCACAGCATTCTCTACCCTTGGACTTCATGGTCAAGGTAAGATTGTTTCTTCTCCTTAGTTTGTTGATTCTGGGGCATCAAATCATATGACTGGATCAACTGATTGGCTGCATAATCTTCGGAAGTATACTGGTAAACAAAATATTTAGATTGCAAATGAAAGTAATCTTCCAATTAAAGCCATTGGTGATATTAGACCTTCCTTTCTTCATGTATTTGTCTTTCCTAGATTGTCTACTAGTTTAATTTCTGTTGAGCAGTTGATGGATAATAATTGTGATGTAAGTTTCTCTCGTCATGGTTGTCTTGTGCAGGATCAGGGGACGGGGAAGATAATCACGAAGGAGCCTAAGGTGGGCAGATTATTTTCATTGCAATTTATTATTCCTAGCACTTTGTCTTTGGCTTCTATTATTATTGAAAATAAGGCTGACGTTTGGCATAAACGATTAGGCTATCAAAATAATGTGATATTGTCTTATTTGATGAAACATGATTTTCTTGGCAATAACAATCAGTGTTCTAAAAATTTATCTCTTGATTACTCTGTTTGTAAACTAGGAAAGAGTAAAGTGTTACATTTTCCTACTTATGATACTCGTGCTAATATATGTTTGAGATTATACATAGTGATGTTTGGGGTGTTACTCCTATCATTTCCCATGCGCAATATAAATATTTCATGATATTCGAAGATGACTATAGTCGTTTCACATGGATATACTTTTTGCGTACTAAAGCTGAAGAGTTAACTATTTTCAGAAGTTTTATGACTTATATTGAGACTCAATTTTCTACCACCATTAAGGTTTTACGGTATGATAATGGCGGTGAATATGTCACATGATTTCCAAGCTTTTTTATAACAAAAAGGCATTATATCTCAGAAATCATGCCCTCATACCCCTCAAAAGAATGGAGTGGCTGAACGGAAAAACCGTCACTTGCTAGATATGGTTCGCACTTTACTCTTAGAGGCATCAATTCCCCTTAGATTTTGGGTGGAAGCTTTGTCGACTGCAATTTATCTGATTAATCAGCTACCTTCTCAACAATTGAATTTTAATTCTCCTTACATTCATCTGTTTGGTATGCAGCCTAATTATCATATGCTACACACTTTTGAATGTGTTTTTTTTTTGTCCATTTTCCTTCACATAAACGTCACAAGGTTACAGCTCAATCAGTAAGTGTGCATTTATAGGATATAGCAATACTCACAAAGGATTTCTGTGTTATGGTGTTACTAATAGACTGTATGTTTCTAAAAATATGATTTTCTTTGAACATGAGTATTATTTTCAGCAGAATGATCTCCCTTCACATTGTGTTCTTCTTCCTAGCTTTGATGATGTATCTCCCTCCGTTGAGTGTTTTAAACCTGGTTTTGTCTATCAGCGATGACAACCCACATCATCGCAAATCCTTCCCAACCTTGATCTAGTGCCCACTTTGGCAGCTCTTCAAAGATATAATGGTATCAGTCATCCTCTTGATAGGTATGGTTTTTCTGCTATTTTGGCTAATATTACAGTTCCTACCTCTTATTCTCAAGCCACTAAACATGTATATTGGGAGAAAGCTATACAATAAGAACTTCAAGCTCTTTAGGAGAACCGTGCTTGGGATATTGTTCCTTGTCCTACTGGTGTTAAGCCTATTGGTTGTAAATGAGTCTATTCCATTACGTTGAGGTCTAATGGGTCACTTGACCGAAACAAAGCAAGGTTGGTGGCACTCAGAAATAGACAAGAGTATGGAGTTGATTATGCTGAAACATTTGCACCAATGACAAAAATGATGACAGTGTGACTTCTTCTCACTATTGCTGCTTCCAAGGGCTGGTCATTACAACAGATGGATGTTAAGAATGTCTTTTTAGATGGGGATCTTAAGGAAGCAATTATGACTCCACCACTAGGATTATTTTCAACACCCTCTTTTGATGTTTGTAAATTAAAAAAGTCACTCTATGATATAAAACAGACTCTGCATGCTTGGTTTGATAAGTTTCGAATTCACGCTTATTAGCTTCTCTTTTGTCCAAAGTCAATATGATTCCTCTTTATATCTTTGCAAGACTGCAAATGAAATTGTTTTGCTCCTAGTATATGTTGATGATATTATTATTTCAGGGACTAAATCTGAATTGATTTCTCAGCTTCAACAGCACCTTAAAAGCTCTTTTCATATGGACATAGATCCTTAAAGCTACTTTTTAGGCCCTGAAGTGAACTCTAAAGTGGCTGGTATTTTCTTAAATTAGCATAAATATATATAGAAGATAATTACATTGATTGGTCTTCAATATGATCGATCTGTTGATACTCCCTTAGAAGTGAATGTTAAATATCATCGTGATGAGGGTGAATTTTTTGCCTGATCCCTCCTAACATAGACGTTTAGTGAGGAGCTTGAATTACCTCACTATTATTCGGCCGGACATTTCTTTTGTTGTCCAACAAGTTAGTCAATTTATGCAGGCCTCTCGGCACCTTCACTTGACTATTGTTCGTCGCATTGTTAGCTAATTGCAAGGCACTCTTACTCGAGGTCTTTTCTTTCTTGTGGATTCTCCTATTCACTTGGTTGCATATAGTGATGCTGACTAGGCTGGTTGTTCTGACACTCGACATTCCATTACTGGCTGGTGCATGTTCATTGGCAACTCTCTTGTTTCTTGGAAAAGCAAGAAGCAAGATCGAGTGTCAAATCCTCCACTGAATCTGAGTATCGTGTTATGTCCTCTGCATGTTCTGAGATTGTTTGGCTTTGAGAATTGTTGGCCGAGCTTGGGTTTCCTCAAATGGAACCTACTCCACTTCATGCGATTAATACTGGTACTATCCAAATTACTGCTAACCCAATGTTTCATGAGCACACCAAGCACATAGAAGTAGATTGTCACTCAATCCGTGAAGCATATGATGTCCATGTCATTTCTCTATCTCACATCACCACCGATCAACAATTTGCTAATATATTTACTAAAGCTCTCTCACGACAATGGCATCATTTTCTGGTTACCAAATTGATACTTTCTTATCATCCAGCATCAATTTGAGGGGGATATCAATGGCAGAGGAGGTGGGTTGTCAATTACTAAGATTATGACAGAAATTATGACTCAGATTTGAAGATCAAAATTATAGCTCATTGCTAAGATTATGATAGAAATTATAACTCAAATTTGAAGATCTAAATTATCATAATCTATTGTACAGTAATTTTTATTTAAAGGAGAGATTATCAAAGAAATGAGCATTCAACCATTTTCTCAAAATTTGTTACAAATGATCCAACAGACTCACGAGATTTTACTGTATGAAAGAAGACATATAGTTTACCCTACTCAAATCCAAAAAAAAAATCTTACTCATAATCTTTTAATCTTACAAATAAATATTAAATGAAAACAATATAAAGTTATTATTAAATTACCTAGAAATATTACTTAAAGGAAAAATACTATCAGGATAATCAAGAACAAACAAAATACATAGAAAAAATAAAAAAATCAAACTGAATAATATCATATATAATAATTTTTGAATAATTATAATTGACAACCACAATATTAAAGAACATAAATAAAAGATAATAAAAAAAATAATTATCTATAATATAAGTATTCACTCATGAGTTAATCATCCAAGAGCATCGAGTAGATGAACAAGATACAAAAATAAGAATGCATGAAGGTCATGAAAGGCCTATTATTGCTCTACTAGGAAGGAATCCTGAATATCACCCTTTAAAAAGGGCTACGATGAGAAGACTTTGTTGGAGACCCCTAGGTAGATTAAGTAATCAACCTATCTCTCTCAATTATATGTAGTGCTCTCGATATCTTTTCTAGAAATAATATCCTACAATTATTTCTGATATGACTCATCCTCTTACAATTTATAGAATGAATTAAGTTCTTTTGTATTTATCTTTTCCATGACAACCACTTTTTATGCTCAATACATCATCCAAAAGAAAAATCAACCAAAATTTAGTACAAATAAACACAAAAAAAACCCTAATTTAGATTCTACCCAAATTAGGAACACTAATATTTAGGTTTTCCAAATCTATCACCCCAAATTAGGGTTTTGAGAACACAACGTATCATTGCCTAAATTTGGAGCCCTAAATTTGAGGTTTTTCCAATGTTTTAAAAATCATTTTTTAACACCTTGACATATGCCTCAAGGCGAGGCATTAATAAATTACCTCAATGTGTTAAAAAAGCATCAAGCTCAACAGAACTCGACGAGCTCTATCAAGCTCCACAATGGAGCTCGTTAGAGAGGGACGAGGAGCAAGGGAGATGGGCGAGGGCGAGGGCGAGGGCGAGGGCGAGGGCGAGGGCGAGGGCGAGGGCGAGGGCGAGGGCGAGGGCGAGGGCGAGGGCGAGGAAGAGGGGCGAGGGCGAGGAAGAGGGGCGAGGAAGAGGGGCAAAGGGCAAGGAAGAGGGGCAAGGGGCAAGGAAGAGGGGCAAGGGGCGAGAAGCAAGAGAGAAGTGCAAAGGCAAGAGCAAGGGCAAAGAAAAAAACATTAATAAATTTATTTTATAAATTATCAAATTTATTAAATTTTGATAATAATTAAATTAATAAATAGTATTAAATTAAATTTAAAATAAAAAGAATGAATTTAATAATTTAAAATTTAAAATTTATTAAAAGTTAAAATAAAATTTTAATTTGAAAATTTGATAAAATTATCAAATTAATAAATAGTATTAATTATAATAATATTCCATATTGTTTCTTAGTTAATTTTTTTATTTATGTTATTTTATTTATATATTTTGAAATATTAATTAATTGTATATTATGATGCTCAAAAAACTTATGTTTAACACCTCAAAGCTTACGCCTCACCTCGCCAACACAAAAATACTGTCTTACTCTTTTGCCTTTTAAAACTTTAAGTTTTACAAAATATACAACCCCCGAATTAGGATTTTAAGGGCCTAGTGTGCTACTGCAAAAATTTGAAATCCTAATTTTGGGACTTATAATCTACTACTCAAAAATTAGGATTTTCAAAAAATAACTCACTTAATGTCGTCAGTATGCATGCAAATTTTCAACTCCAAAAATATGACTTCCACCCAATAATTAGGGTTTTAGTGGTTCAATAATTATGCTAAAAATCACCCTAGATCTATGTCATTTTTCAATGCCACCACCTCATGGTGTAGAAGTTGTGGGCGATTATGCCCATCACACACATTAGATGTGCAACATCACTCACAGTGGCACACATGATTGTGCACCTCTGATTCATATAAAATCACATGCACTACTCTAGTACCATGTAAAAAAATAACACAAACATTAATAACCACACTAATGAAAATCACATGTAGCAAAATGTATATAAGCAAGCACTTTTATAAGAGGCTTGTCAAATTGAAGTATCATAAGCTAAGTTCCAACATCAATAATACAAAAAAAAAGAATAAAATAAAATAATAAATTATAACACCATTAAATTACTAAATATTCTTTATAATAATTTTATATGAATCAACTTGAGGGCCATACATATTAATAGTATGCATAATTTCTAGATCTAAGGCTGAAATAATACTCAAAATCTTGTCTTCAAACTTTCAAATGAAACTTATCACATTCTTAAACTAGTATTCACAATGAAATCAAATAATATTGTTACTTTCATCTAATCCATATAAACAAGTTTAAGCTGTTTCTCCTAATTTCATTAATTTGTTCTTCTTCTATTTTGTTTCTTCAAAATAAATTATATTTCATTTCATTCATATGATATCAATCGAATGAATATACATTTTTTCTTCCAAGCACACAACTAAAAATATAGCATTGACGTCTCAACTACAAAAATACACACGAACAACTTTAATTAAAACCCAAAAATTAAAAAAAATAATAACAAATGGGTATGTTGTAGATTATTGTACATAAGCCTTTTTTTTATTATAAAGGGTATATTATATAGTTGTGCACCATAGTGTAGGAAAATATTTTATTTTACCAATTTTTCTTATAAATATAATACTTATACCATATTTTAATTTAGTAAATTAAATTATTTTAATTTTTGTCTTCTAATATCAACATTGTATTGGAGATAAGTTAATTAACAATAATGGTCAACTACTAATATTATTACAAGAAAATGAGCAATTATTAAAATATGATTGCTTGTTTATTTATGATATTCCTTAGATGGAAGTTTGAAGACTGTATTTGGTTCTTGCACAATATACTAGGAAGTTTTGTACCTAGAAATGTTAATATATTCATCAATCACATTTCATCAATATGATTGTATATCTCAAATTCTTATTTTAAAATTAATTGATCAAGATAAATATACTCATTTAAAGATTACACTCATAATCATAACATTTTGAGGGTACTAATACTGCCACAAACTAATCTGTTAACTTATATTAGATAGAATAGTCTATATTCATTAATTTAGATCTCCTAATTATATGAGTTAGAAATCATCATAATTAGATACAATATTTAATTATGTAAAAAGAAACATAAAAGCCTTCACGAGCAATTATAAAGTTTTCATAGTGAATAAAGAGGTCATTCATAATTATTCATATTACCCAACACTCCCCTTAATGATCATCACTACTGAAAAGAACTAGATGGAGCATACATCTAGTTCTCTCGAGAAGAGTTTGATTTATTCTTTTAGCAATGTCATTCTACTGAATAGTGAATCTAACCGTTTTGTGTCTGGTTATACCTCTGATCTTACAAAATTTTTTAAATTCAAACGAACAAAATTCTAGACTGTTATTTGTTCGTAACAGTTTAACGTTCTTTTGTGTTTGATTTATTAAACTAACACGCTACTTAAACTTTATAAAAGTCTCATATTTATATTTCATCATTAATACCTAAAATATCCTGGAATAATCATCAACTAAACATAAATAAAATTGAGCACCCCCAAGCGATGTGACTCTAGAAGGACCCCAACAGTCATCATGAATATAATCCAAGATATTATTTGTACAGCATATGCCCTTACCGAACTTAGTTCTGTGTTTCTTACCAAAAACATAATGATTAAATAAATTTAATTTACTGACTCTATGATCAACAAAAAGATTAAGATCAGAGAGAATTTTTATATCTCTCTCCCATATGTGCGAGCCGCATGTGTCACAGTTTGGTAAGGTCAACTTCATCTTTAAATGACGGCTCTCCTCGGTATGACATCATCTAGAACACCAAGAGAAATTAGATTCATTGTCATTTCAATAACATACCTTACATTGAAAAGTTAGACTATTCGGTCATCATATGTACTCAGTCTCATTATGTCAATTCCAACTACCTTACAAGGTTGGTTATTCCCCATCACAGCATTGTCAGCTTCCTTCATGTCAAATTTATTGAACCACTCTAAGTGAGTGCTTATATAGAAGGAAGCCTCAGTGTTTAAGATCCAAGAGTCTGATCTTATGATCATTGTGGAGGTTACCAGCACAAGGTCTTCTCTATCATCCAAGTCATCAAAGGCCGTGGCAGCAGCAGGTAAGAGATTAGGCTGACCCTGCTGTTTCAGCATTGGTTTCTTCTTCGAGCATTCAGTTTTCTAATGTCATTTCTGTTTGCAGTAGTGATAAGCATTACCCTCCTTTGACCTCTTCTAGAGCTTGTTCCCCTTCTTCTTGAATAGAACAGATTGTAGCTTCTTATTTTTCACCACCAATCCAGCCGAGTGTTGCTCTATTCTTTCAATAGCAGCCTTCTACCTCATCTCTCTGAAGTGCAATATAGACCAAATATCCTCTAGAGTGATCTCCTTCCCCACTATGAAAGATTCGACAAAATTCTCATAGGAAAGAGAAAGATAGACTAAGAGCAGAAGCGTAGCATCCTCATCTTTCACCTTAGCATCTACATATTTAATGTCCATAAAGATGTTTAAATTATCCAGATGCTTCTTCAAAGAAGTTTCCTTTTGTATCCTTAGTGTGAACAACCTTCTCTTCAATAGAAACTTGTTCGTTAGTGATTTAGTCATATACAGTGACTCAAGCTTGAACCACAGTCATGCAACAGATTTTTCATCTACTACCTCGCAGACAGGCTTAGTAGAATGGTGGAGTGTACTTTCTCTTCACGTCCCCAAGCCTCTGCCTCTGTTATTCCAAGAGCAATAACAGTGTGAGGACCAAAACCTTGAACAAGAGGACTCCAAATATCAAAATACTTCAAATAGGTCCGCATTTTAATCTGCCAAGTACTAAATCCATTTCTGCCGTTAAATTTCTCGACCACGATGTTTAGGGTTAAAGTCATTTCAACAAAATATCATTTTACAAAAAAAAAATCACAAGATCCATTTGCACAATTGCTCGAAAAAAAAAATTCTAAAACCCACTATGATACCAATTGTTGGGCAATTTTGCTTCCACGTTTGTGATTCAGAAGAGGAAGATAACAAAGAACAATAAATAATATATCCACAACCACAATCCAAGCACAACAAAATCAAAAACAAAACAAAACAAAAATCACAATAGAAATGCACGAAATAATGTGGTTCACTAGTCGTTCAATACAACTAGCCTATGTTGCACGAACACGGATACGGACACGCGGATACGACACGGCAGGATACGGGGACACGGCAAATTTCAAAAAACTAGGATACGGATACGGCTAGGACACGGCATGAAAAAAAAATTAAATATAAATATCATCAACATCTTGAATATTTTCTTGATTACTTGAAGGCTCAGAATTACAACTCATTTTATTATATAATTCTGCATGAAAAAAAATTATGCATTTTAAATAATCTATATTAATTCAAAATTGAATTTAATCTTATTTTTTTTTCTCCATCAATAATTTATTATATTTTTCATTATATTTTTATTATTTTCATAAAATAATAATTTATTTAAAATAAATTATATAACAAAAACTATTATACTTACATATTATATATTACTAAATATTACATAATACATACTAACAAGAGTATTCATATTTAAATATTCCATATTTTAATATTGCATATTTATTATTATTCTTAAAATTATGTATTTAAAATTAAAATAAATTATTTATTTATTATATTTTGTATATATATTAAACAAACAATAATAATTAAAATATAAAAAAAATATATTTAAGCCTTCTAATTCCTGCCCCCTCCCGTTACAGCTTCTAACTCTAACATATATTTTAAATACCGTATTTTAAAATAATTTAAAATTCTGTTTTTTAAAATAATTTAAAATAAAATTAAACCTCTAACACCCTCCCCCTCCCCCTCCCCCGTAGAGAAACTTCCCCCCCTCCCTCCCGAAAATCCCTCCCGAAACCCCCCCACCGAACCCCCCTCCCGATTTTCGATTTTCGATTTTCGATTTTCGATTTTCGATTTTCGAACTCTCCCCCTCCCGATTTTTGATTTTCGAACTCTCCACCTCCCGATTTTTGATTTTCGAACTCTCCCCCTCCCGATACAGATTTAAATCCTTACCTTAGGTATAGTCGGCGGCTCGACTGCGTGCTCCTCACTGTCGGCGGTGTGCTCCTCAACGCGTTGGTAGGTAAAGACGCGTCGGGAGGTAAATGACTGTTTCCAGAAAACTCGTCGGATACGTCTCCGACGCGTATCCGATACGCCACGTGGCATATCTCATACGGATTTGTGTCCGATACGCCACGTGGCGTATCGGACACGTATCCGACGCGTGTCCGACCCGTGTCCGCGTGTCCAGGTGTCCGACACGCGGACACGACGCTTCCAAACCGTATCCGTGCAACACAGCAACTAGCATCCACTAGAAAACCACTTGTGCGTTTACAGTTTATAACCAAAATAGAAGTCTAAAATATCTTATAGTTTATGTACAAAAAATAATCGCGATGAAAATTATACAGAAGAGAAGAAAACAACGGAGATGAACAGTACCACACACCGAAAGATAGTAGCCCAAAAATATAAAATAAAAATAATTTATATTAACATAATTTCTTGGTTTAATTAACCATAGCGGGTCGGATCACTCGGATTGGTCAGGCTTTGCTCCAAAAATTCTTCGGCCCGCTGACCAGACAGCGTGACCTCTGTTATTGTGCTATTACTGTATTCACAACCTCTTAATATTTTCTTTCTTGTACTTACATGTAAATATTAAAACAGAAATATTTTGATTATACAAAACATATAATCAAAATAAATTATATACAACAATTATCATCAATAAAAAATGCTCAAAAATTATTAGTTATGGTACTATTCAACTTGAATCTTTATTACTTTTTGATATCATGCTTATTACTAATCATCATATTTGTTTATTCTATGTGAGTTATTTTTCTAGACAACTTAACTCTAATATTTTCTTTACTTCTACTGATATTTATTTGTAGGATCGATAAACTCTAACAAATACTCTATTTAGGATTGCACATGCAATATTATATGAACTTACTTCCATAGTAAGATCTTCCTCTATAAAAGAATTTTGGACTCATTGTTTGTAAATTCTCAACTAGAGGACCCAACACGGATCAAATTGAGAATACTTTATATTAATCTTAAAGATATTTCAACCATAGAGTGTAGGGCTATCAATGAGGAAAGCTTACTAGAGCTTCATATCATACAAATCAATCTGATTTAAGTGATGTCTTATCTATTCTGATATACTCAGACATATGAGAATTTAGTTGAGATACGATCAAATAGAGATTTAGGTATCTAATCATGTTTGTTGATAGTTGCTCAAGATATAATTAGATATATCTCTTTTGTGACTAATCACAAGTCTTGTTTATTTTTCAGACTTTTCACAAAATAATAAAAATTCAATTTTATATAAAATATTAAAAAAATAAAAAGTGATAATTTATTAAAATATATATCAAACTAATATAATACATGGTATATGAACATGAAATTATACATCATACTTTTTGTGTTTGCACATCCCAAAAAATAAGATAAATAAAAGGAAAAATAAATGTCGAATTGAGAAGATTCATACACTCTCACTTGAAATGTGTGTTCCAAAATATTTTTGGAAAAAAAATTTTAACCATAATTTATCTCATCAATTACATTCTCTCTTATCTCCTTTCTCAGCGCATAGCCTTCCAAGTCTTACAACCTAGAGAGAGAGAGAAAAAAAAAGTATTTAGTTTATCTCTTAAAATTTTGAATATACTTATTTTATTTTCGATCACTCTTCAAAATGAGACAAACTAACATCTAGAACCTTGAGTAATTTTTTTATACTATAGTAGTCAAAAAAGATACAAGTGTTTGTCATCAATAACTAATAAGATTTTAGTAAGCATAGATATTACTTTTTTTATACTTATTCTTTCCACTGCTCTGTTACCGATAACCTTTCCTTGACCACTAATTGGTAGATAGGATCACTCGTTAGTTATATCTAATCATGTTGATATAGAGTCTTATGTTATTCCAATGAAATTATTAAACCTACCAATAAATTCAAATTATATTAAATCTAAAAAAAATGAGAGTGCCAATTATGAAGATCTCATTCAAACCTTGATGATGTAGTATTACAAGAGTCTACACTAGTACAGACTTATATTAAATTGACAACTAAGACACTTGACCATGAAAGACTTGGAATTTTTACAAGGTGTGATAAACATATCCAGCATAATCAAACCAGAGACTAGCCTATTAAGGAGCTAAAAGCCTACAGGCAGTCACTCTGATCTTGATCTTCAAATTTCTCTCCAGAAGAAATAAAGTTATACTTAATACATAATTTCATATATTTTATGATATTTTCATCTTATTCATTCTTTTATTTCTATTATTATTTTTCTTAATTATACTAGTACACTCAAGTCTCCTGCAGCATTATCTCATTCAGGATGGAGTTACATCATGATATATGAGATGAATATCATCCACTCTAATGGAACTTTAAAATTATTATTATAACCTTCAAAAAAAATTATTATTGATTGTAGGTGAGTATTCATTGTGATGACATATCCAGATGAAAAGGTAGATTACCTTCAAACTAGAATTGTAAGGATGTGATATACTCATATATTTGGTGTAAATATACTTTAGCTACTAGTGAAAAATATATTTCTTCAGGTAACCTTGAGGAGGTAGTATATATGGAGCAATCACTTGGATTTTAATCATTATAGTCAATTATTGCTTACCGATTGCTAAAGATATTATATGATCTCAAAAAATCACTAAGAGTTTAGTTTGTGAGATTTTTATAAGTAATCACTACGTTTATATTACACGTGTATTATTTATTCTTCTTTGTTCTTTTGGATAAGTCGTGATAACAAGATAATTTTGTTAATTATTTACATGAATGAGACTATAATTATGAGAAATGATGAGTTGAAAATCACTAAACTTAAAGAATACATTCAGACATTGTTTCTCACAAAAATATTTGTGAGACTCAAATATTTTTTTGGTATGAATGTGACTTATTCTACAATGAGTATTATCTTGTCACAAAGAAAATATGTATTTAATACTCTTACAAAGATTAGTCTTTTAGATTGTACTCTAACAAATATTCTTATTGATCAAAGTATTAACTTTACTTATAATGTGAAGCCTCTAATTTAATCAAATTAGAGATACTTTGAATATGACATCTCTTCACTAAGATTGAGTATATACTCTCTTCTCCTATTATATTTTACGGTGAAAATTAAGTAATAAGACATATAGCATCAATCTAATTTTTTAGGAGCAAACAAAACATATAAAAGTGAATTATAATGGACCAAGACATATAACTTCCAATTTAATATTTTACAAATAAACATAGTACATCAAGATAAATTATTTCTTTCTCATGAAAAAGATTCAGGATAAAAATATGACTACGACATACACTCAAATAATAAAGTAGTCAACAAATAACTTCATGAAGATCTAGAAAAGGCCTCAACTTACCTTTCTTTTATCCAAATTGCGTATTGTAAACATATATACACCAGCATAACAGAAGATATTGATATTTCTTATTTTTTATTTTTAAAGTTTTTTTTATTTTTCTTGACTTTTCTTTATGCTTTAATTTAAGCAGCTATCGTGCGGATTGCTCATTCATTTTGCCCTTTATATAAAGGGTTTTCATGTATGATAATCTATATAATATTTTAACTATTCTTTTTTTTTGTGTTAGAATTTTACACAACTCAATACAATTTGAATATTACTCAACATACATAAAATCCCTTATATATTGATTGGGGCATCCCAAATGAGTTAGGTGCTCCCATCAAACAAAAAAATACATTTAAAAATAAACAAAAATAAAAATCTCTAACAAAGAGCAAACTCCAACACAGACCAAAACACATGTCAGCTTCATCAAACATATTTCCCCTCAAAACAGGGATATAAAAAGTCATGTAGTAATTGTCGCCATCAATGATCAATGTCAATCAATGATGGTTACTATGCATACAAGTACATTGAAAATGAGTCATTCTTCTCTTTCCTACTTTATCATTCATAATAAATAATATAATATTATAAACTAAATTACTTGAAGCATAATATCATTCATCTCAGGATGAATACAAACTAAGAATAATTCAAATATTTCAACAATATATTGCATTTATTTTATAAATTGCATTTATTGCATTAACCAAAAAATACTAATACAATATATCAACAAAATTAAATATTTTATAAATTGCATTTATTTGATTAGGACACCCAATGATAATTGAGTTTATTGAGCAATGTGTAGATTTTATAGTCACAAGAAAAATGTTACTTTTTAGATTCATAAATATGCAATGCCATTCATCTCTAATTTTTGAAAGATCTTTATCTTCTCTATCTCTTCTATGTTATTCAATTTTACTGTCACACAACTGATTGTTGTCATAAAATAAGTCTCATTAAAAAAAGCTTGCTGAAATCTAAAATCCAAGTAAGGCAATTTTTGTTTTCTAAAGCTATACGTACTTCCAGCTGAAATATCTATTTATGGAGAGTAGAATATTATTCTTTAGTTTTTAAAAATTATATCATGCACCTGTTAACAAATGAGTGTAATACAGCAAGTTATTTGCTTCAAGGCCTTCCATTAATTCCAAGAGTTGTTGTCCATTCAAAATTTGGCCTTTGAAGTATGGGTATCCTGTCCAAAAGAAATGGAGTGGATTGAGTATTTTCAAACAAAACATCAGAAAATGTAAGAAGTTTCCAATCTAAGAGTCGAAAAAAAAAAACAGGTAGCATTTCAAGATGATGTGAAAATGGATCAAACAATTTGCCTGTATGGTTAGAAAACTGCACTGAATTTATTGGATCCACATCATAATCCCAGTAGTTGCAGAGGAAAGACAGCTGATTTATTGCCTACGTATCCCTGACGAAAAAAAATGTTGTTTAGACAAACAGAATTGCACTGTTATTAAATTCATCAAAAGTGTAAGATTTGTACCAGTATATAAAAAATACCACTTGGAGCACCACACATTTCCATTGGACACTCCATACAAACATAACTATACATATATCAAAAATAAAATAATAAATCAGCATCTACCCTTAATTAGAACATTCGATAATATTTGAATGTTGATACTCAAAAAAAAAAATTAAACATTACTCTTAGAATATCTACGAATTTGAACATTCCATTAGATTAAATTTTAATGACAAAACCCAAGTGTTAAAATAATTCTTTAAATATCTAATTAGAACATTCATTTTGTTGTGGATTTTAGTTCAATTTTATGTTATTATATTTGTGATGAGCACTGTATTCAAAGGCGCTTTCCAGGCGCGCCTTGATGCGCGCCTCAGGGCGAGGCGGCGGAAAAACGCGTTGAGGCGTCGGAAGAAATGCGTTGAGGCGGCGGATAACTAAATCAAAAGCTTTCTCAAACTATTTATGCACGAAATCCTACCTCAAGCGGCCAACCCTACCTCAAGCTCAAAGCCGAAACCCTACCTCAAGCGGTCAATCCTACCTCAAGCTCAAAGCCGAAATCCTACCTCAAGCGGCCAACCATTTATGCACGAAATCTCGATTTCCAGGTATGTCTTCTCCCGATTCCTCCGCCCTCGGCGTCCTCCCAATTCCTCCCCCCCTCGGCGACCTCCCGATCCCCCTCCTTCGAAATCCCGATCCCCCCCCCCTTCGAAATCCCGATCCCCCCCCCCCTTCGAATTCCCGAATACACCCCCCCCCCTTCGAAAATTCCGATTCCAACCCCCCTTTGAATATTAATTAATTATATATTCATGTTTTTATTTATGTTATTTTATTTTATATATTTTAAAATATTAATTAATTATATATTGTGATGTTCAAAAAGCTTACGCCTCAACGCCTCGCCTCATAAATACAAAAAGGCATCGCCTTACGCTTTCGCCTTTTAAAACTTTGGTGATAAGAGCTCCCAGCATGTGAGTTACTCCAAGTTTTTTTTTTTCTTATATTTTGTCTTTTTGTTCCTATTGTATTGAGTTACAATTTTATGAGATGTCTTTAATGCAATATTTTTTATATGGTATCAGAACATGAATTTTCTAGAGTTAGATTTTCCAACAAATTGAGGGTCCATTGGTGCCCTCACCGGATACAGTGACACATAGCAGGTGGCAGTAGTGTGTGAAACAGTAAATGTGTTAGTGTGCAATCAAAGTAAGGTGGGAGCATTCAAGCTGTTAAAATGGCAAGAGTGTGTGATGTGTGGAAATGGCAGTGCATGCACAGTGTCTGGAGGTGGCATGCACAACAGTAGGTGTGCAGTATGTGTGCCATGAGTGCAGAAGGTGCAGTTTGGAATTTGGATTGCATTGTATGTGAAGTGTATGAAACATGTATGCAGTGTAAGCATAAGGTAGCGGTGTATTCGCAACAGTGTCTAGTATGCATGCAGTGTGTGCAACATAATGTGTGGAATACAGTTAACTATCAAATGCAGTGCAGTCGTGTAGTAGTGCAATGTACATGAAAATAGAGCAATGTGCATTGTTTGAGTACACGCACAATGTGTGCAATGAGTGACAACATACCAATTATGTAATTAAAAATAGTCGATCATTTCTTAGATTATTCATGATGTGTTCCCTTTCATACAGTTCTTCACATACTAAGTTTAAGTGAAGAAAACTTCAGACTTTTGTATCGCTTTTAGTAATCACGAGCACCTTGAATAATTTAATTTTTCATATTCTAGTTAGATACCAACTTGCACAGAGAAATAATTGACTACAAATTATTATATTTTTCTTAAAAAAAATCTTATCTTATGAATAAGTATCTTTGTACTAGATTTTGAGGTCACTTCTTGTTTCTTAATTTTTTATATATATCTTTCTGAAGAAAAAATAAAAAACATAAAGTAATCATGAGATCTAGTACATAGATATAGCTATGGGCAACAATGATAAATATTTATGAAATATTTTGAATCAATCTTAGTTTCCTAAATAAAACTGATTCATATTTACTCATATTTATCTTTAATATGATATTCAGACAAAAGGGAAAAGACTTTAATCTGCTATTTTACAAATAGACAAAACACATAATAAGATAGATTACTTCTTTTTTAAGGATAAGATTCATGATGAGAACATTGTTACAGCTTATTATCCTAGAAAAGATTAGTTGGCTAATATATTTAAGAAAACTTTGAAAACGTACCAACCTATTTTTTTTCTTCATGTTTGATATTCTTGGTATTTATACATTAACTTGATAAAAAATTTTATAATTTTTAGTTTATTTTTCTATTTCTTTATGTTTGTGATATAAACACACAATATATGGGTTGCCCCAGATATTTTTTAATTCTATTTATATTCTTGATTTCTCTTGTATTAATGTATAATTATAGAGTTAATTTTTAAGTTGTTTTTTGTGCAATATTTTTTACCCACTTCATTTAAACTAAAAACATGATACAATAGAAAAATAAAGATAACATCAATAAAAAAAGTTGAATGGAGCACCTTGATAAAATTTGAGCACTCCATTATCCCATGAAAATAAAATAAAATTACAATTTCAACCCAATCCTTCACAAAGCATTACAGAGCACATAAATTTCTGAGTGCTAGGTGGGATCGAGTAACCCAACACTTCAAAATATCAATCAAGCATGATGAAATGACTTAGTTAAACAAGGTACCAAACAATGTTCAAATCAAGCAAAATATAGCATATCACAAGCTAACTGGTACTTCCAACCTAAATTGGAACCTCTAGATGAAACTCATCAAAATATTATATATGAAGTATTAATCAATCTCAAGAATATTTATCACTTATCAAAATTTAAAATTAAAATTAATATGCCATGGAATCAGACTTAGTTCAAGTTTAAAAAAGATAAAATGAATCATTTTCACTAATATCATAGTGTGTACATATATACAAATAGAAAAAAACTAGATGTGAATACTTAATTATAAACTAGGAACACTTATTGTACATCAAAAAAAATAAAAATAATAATACCAAGATATATACTAGAGAGTATATATTTCTGACACAAAACAACAATATAATATAAATAATCAAAAAATTCTCAAAAGCTTCATCAAAATGTATATAATTTGATCTTTAGCAAGTACGTAAGGTGTATAAATAGAACATTCTTAAAACATAGAATTAGAAGCGATGCATCATGTTGATTGGCTGTCAAAATAAAATAATTGAATTTAAACTTGGAGATCCAATCTCCTCAATCAAATATTTGATCAACAAGAGTTACCAAGCAGCTGTCATGGCTCTCAACTCAACCTTTGTGCTCAAATTTATAATAACTATTTAAATTTTATTTTTTTAAGAGATTAAACTGTCTCCAAAAAAGCCTTGTATTAAACCTTTTAGCAGAAATAGTTAGAGCCTCGCTAAATTTAAAATACCAATCAACCAAAAGTAGTCATCTTAAAATATATATAAAATCTTTTTATCATATCTAAGTAAGCGAAGAACATTATCAAGTTACAAGCAACAACATATGTCTAATAAAAATTTTACTACAATTTTATTACATTTGATTGAATTAACTAAAATACATATGTTTAATAAAAAATTTACATCATGAACAATGGATTTATCTGTTATAAAGCAACCTTGCAAATCAAACTTAGTTATGAAATCCAATATGTATCATCAATGTGATAAAACTATTGTTCTACCTAAATAAATAATATTAATCCCAAAAAAAAATCAAAGGTGACCAACATTTTTCATCAGAAATTTTATCTAAAATATTACTTCAATTGAATAATACTTAAATAATAGACTTTTGTAATAGTTATGTTATACACAAATTAATAATAATATAAATCTACCATTTGTTTAACATCTATATAAGTTTGAATTTTTAAGAACATTTTATAGAACCCAAGATATACAACAAAAGAGAATCTCCTAAAAAAACTCAGATTATTTTAGTTTGTACACCCTTCCACAATTTATATATACATGTCCTCACTGAGAGAGTACAACTTAACATCAACTCAATATAGACCACTTCAAAATCATCATAAAAAAAAATATAATTCTTACACATAACTAATACACAACATACCTATAAGACAGTGCAAAAGAGAAAAGTGAGCTAACTGAGATCATCTTACATTTGAAATTATATCATCATTATAAACACTCGTTCGTCTAACTAGAACCACTTAGAATCAGTTTGGCTTTCAGCCAGTCTACATTCTCATTGTCCTCATTCTTCATAGTGGATAGCTAGTTTCAACTAACCATTGATTTCTCAAATTATTTAATATATAAATATATACGTGTGTGTGTGTGTGTGTGTGTGTGTGTATAACAAATATAATAATTGCATCAAGAATTTTTTGTGAATGACAACTCTCAAATAGATTAAAAAAAATTATAAAATAATTATAAAATCAATATAAATTAACAAGTATATAAGTCGTATAAATAATAAATTTGATATAAATTCAAATATCAATCCAATGGAAATTATATGAGCAATTTGATTAACTAACAATTATTAGCTATGATTTTCTTCCTTGTGTATGATAAATTTGCATTACTATTGAGATAATATTATATTTGATTATCGAATAAAGAATACGATAATATTGATTTTTTCATTTTTTCATTTGTTCCCTTGGCATACAAGATAGTTATTAACCTAGGACTGTGACTACTAAGTATGATTCACTTGTAGTTATACCTTTAATATTTCAATTGACTACCAAAAATAAAATTACTCTATTTGTAGATCATTCATGCTTATACTCCTTTTAAATAACATGTCAACTAGTCATAATGATTCTTTTAATTATGTATTTCTATAGTCCGACCTAAGCTATCATAAAAGATGCAAAATAATAAGTTATTAATTGCGTTTGAACTTTCGACTTTGTAAGATGCAAAATAATATGTTATTCATTATGTTTGAGCTTTCTGTTGATTACTTTTAGCCTATTATTGGAAAAAATTTGCATGAGAAGTTTGATGTTTCATCTTGTTGAATCAAGAGTTTCCAATAAATGACAACTGACTTGAGAATCTAGGTATCAAATCTATTCTCAATCAATCCTTACTTGCGTTCAACTTGAATTTATCCCTTATTAAACGTTGGAATTCATGCCCCTTTAGGTTTAGCATATGCTTGGCTTCAAAATACAAATCCACAACTCTTTTCAAGAATCTTTAAGTCCCTATTTTATATCATCAAGGTTCTGTCAAGTTGTTGTGCGGATCTTCAAGTTAAGAATTAAAACTTTAAGTTAAAATTATGTCTATGGGGACTCTTTGAATTCACTTTGAAGGATAAAGTCACAACGGCACAAAATATCATAAACAATGCAATTTTTCTCTGAAACATAAAGTCATGACAACAAAAATGACCATGACAAAAAAATTCCTCTCTAGAGCATATAATTACAGCGACAAAAATATCAAGACTGGGATAATTATTCTTTAAAACATAATGTCACGATGACAATAATAGTTACGACGAAGATAATTTCTCTCTGAAAAATAAAATCACTGCAAGAAAATTTGTCTCAACTAAAAATTATTAAATATTGTGTGATTTTTAGCTTTGTAATGAATGCCACAATGCTAGAAAATATCACGACTTCTTTAACTAGTTTGACACTTGTTTGTTGTGGTGTAGAAATAATATCACGACTAAATTTATATTTTATAACTAATGCGATTACGACTCAAAGATAATATCATAGTCACAAAGAACATATTACACAATTAAAGATAAAATTTATGTACAAAGATTATCATGACTTATTAATAGAGTTGCAACTAAGAAAGGTTATCGAAACTTCTCAATAAGCATTTAGTAGTATAAACAAGTTATGATATTAGAAATATTATAATTTTTCCTTGTTTTGCCCTCCAATTATGCTTTCCACCAAGTTCACCAATTATATTCAATTTGAATCTGTTTTCAATAATATTCATTCAATTCTATAAAAATTAAAAATTACAATTCAGTGAAAATCATACTTGTTGAGAAGTTGCAACAACTTTACTTGATTGCAACTCTATAAACAAGTCGTAACAATCTTTGTATGCAAATAAACTTAGACCACATCCCAAATTTAATATAATCACATCATAAAAATAATATAAAATATCTACAAAAAAAAATCAAGATTTTGAGTACCAAATAAACCACACATTATAAATAAATGCTTGTCCTCAAGCAAAGAGACTCAAGCTCCCTCTCTCTCTAAAGCTCTATCTAGAACAGCGAAGAAAGAAAAATACAACAATAACCAAAAGAGTAATTACACAATACATCAACATGAAGAAGAAAGTTGACAAAGTAATCTACCCTTGGTATCCTAATTATTCCATGAGAATTGTATTCTAGAGAACTTAAATCTAAGAATGGATATGGAAGGTCTTTCAACATCTTCCTTGTTACTCGTTGCTCATTCTATTATCTTTGAAATCATATTGTATAATGCATCTTGTATTCTCCCAATTGAGTTGCATGAATCCACAAAAGATTCCTATGCAAAATACATATTTTTCTAGTTCTCATTGCACTTCTCAAAGTCTTCAATCCACTAATTCTCTATATACCTCATGTTACTATCTATCTCTCAATCTTTATCTATTGTCAATCTTTTTCATTTATTTGCAACGAATTCAAATAGCTTTCTAAAGGCTTCAGTGTTTCTCAACACTATGATATCTATTTTTTTTATTGCATCTTCCAAGATCTTTATAACCTGACTTTTGAACTTCTCTAGGACGAACATAAATAAGCTCTTCTTCATACTAAAATGAATATCCCACAATGCATCGAGTTGCTCTACTTTTAATTTGTCATCTACTTTGTTGTTATTCACATATTCTTCCCACTTATTATCTTTTTTCTTTAATTATACCGCTTAGAAACTATGCATTGTCTTTAGCTCTGTCTTTAATCAATTTTCTATTTCATCAGCTTTCAAGTTCATATTCTCTTAAGTATCATTCCCATCTACCCATTGAAATTTCATATTTCAACAATAATTCTCCCATAAATTTTTATCCAAATCTTTACATTTCATCTACGTTGATTTTGAGGAAGGTTGGCCCTTCATGCCCCATATCAATTGATTCTTCTCCTTTGAAAACTAATTTTCTCTTTGTATCTCCTTGAAGTCCTCACTTCATACCAACTAAAGTCGGAGAGGACACTCATAGCATCATTCATCTTAGTCATCAAAACTCATAATTCCTTTAGCACGACATAGCATAATAATAAAAAAGAAGTGAATTATATGACCAAAAATTTCCTCTCGTTGGAAGTTGAGAATTGACTTATCTTGTACGGCATAGAATCTTCCTAATTGGCATTTTATACCATCTCACCTGGACAAATAAAAATGTCATATTATCTTGTATGACGATAGAGAATTAAAGAGTCGGCTATAAAATAGAATATAAAAAATACCACCACATTTTGTTCTATTATATTTTCATCCCCTCACTAAATGCCCATAAGCACTTTTTGATAACGCTCTCCATCTTCCTTGCCATCTGTCAATGTTTTGGCAAAGTCATTATAATTTGATTGTATTTTTAAGGTTCTGCAGGTTGTACCATCAACAATCCCTTGTTACCATATATATCATTTATAAAATCTTATGAAAACATACCCAAATTCCTTGTATGTAACACATCTCATCATGCATGTCTTCAAGATTAAAGTAGAACTCTCTCACAATTAACATGATAGCTCTTTCCATGTGAGTGAGTAACTTATTTCAATTCCTCCTCTCAATTAATAGTTGGAACGTGCGATAAACTCTCCAAATCCTTGCTTACCCACAAAACATTTTTTTTGCAAAGATATGTGTCATCCATCTCTTTCCCCTTTCAGTCAAAAACATAGATTTGTGCACCGAAACTTGTGAGGAAATCATGGTAGCAATTGGCTTCCTTTTAACCTTACTACTCAATTCAATTTCCTCTATTCTCACCATAAGCTTAGAAATGAGGGTTTCTTTATTCTTTATAAATTTAAATTTCAGCAACTTGCATTGTGTCAATTTTCATAGGTAGTGGAGAAAGAGAAATATTTTTAGGAAAAAATTGGAATTTACAATAATATTATAAAATAAAAGTTTAGTTGCAACCAATAAAAAATAGGTTCAATTTTGTGCATAATCATGATTTTCTTTAAAGGTATAGTCGCAAGTTAGTTTGAGATGTCGTTACTTTTTGTCTGGATGGAAAGTCACAACAGGATTTGAGGGTAGCTGCTTCTTTTTGTAAAGTATACATATTTGAATAGAATGTATACATGAAAGATATAATGAAAGAAATAACACACAGCACAAATATAAATTTTGGATTACCTCCCAAATAACGTTACGTTTAATATCTTTAGTTAGACCAATTTTTATTTCTATTAATAACTTCAACAATCTAAGCTATCTTCTTCGTATAATCTTTTTCCTCATAATGTCTTGCAAATTTCTTTTTCAACATCAGGTCATCTATTAGATTCTTTCCTATGAGATGTTCTTCAGCAAATATCACAACTTTATTAATTATTATGATATCATTGAGTGTGATCACCTTATTTAATACTACAACTTATTATGAAGTCACAGCATCAACATTTGTTCTAATGAGCAGTTGTGTCGCGGCTATGAAATAAGTAGCAACCTCTTCTTGCAGCTTCTGTTTCTTCAAAGTCGAGATTTTTTCTCCTGTTGCCACTTGTTACTTCATCGATCTCATTTGTATAGTCACAACATTTTGAAAAGTCGTGTGACTTCCTTCTGCACATCAACCCTGGCCTCTTTTTCCTTCTGATATTCATTAATAATGGTCTCCGCATCATCTTTTGCTCCTAGTACATAATACATCAATAGTGGATTTTTCTAATGTTGTAATTTTTTTCTAATTTCAAGAGCTCCCTTAATGATTTGTATGTGTTGTTCATTTGGGAATTCACCTTTTCGACCACTTCTTTTGTAACTTCAAGGCAGATTTTCTTTAATGTTGTGGCTTTAAGAAATATCACAAACAATTTTATTTATCAAGACTGACCGTTACTTTTTCTTCTTCCAATATTGCTTCTAGTTCATCAGTTTCTCGATCTTCTTCAGGCCAACAATCATCCAAGAAATTCATTTGAAATTCATTTCATGTTTTTCGAGTGTGTATACGAGGCTATCCATTCTCTTGTAATTTTTCTCGTAATCATCTTAGATATGCATATTTTTATACAGGTTGAATTTTACTTGTTATTCATCCACATGATATGTACATTTTCCCTTCTTTATGTTAATCAATACATGTCTAGTCACCAAGAATAATCGCTCAAGATCAATAGGGCATACATTCTCCATATCCAACACAACAAAGTCAGCAAAGAACATAAACTTTCTAATATTGACTAGCATATCTTCAATAATTCTTCTCGATAACTTGATCGATCAATCTATCATCTATAAAGAAAGAGGGAAGTTAGAGTTATCTCACCAAAATTAACCTTTATATTATAAACAATAACATCACGTTTATATTTGCTCACAGACCACATATCTTTCGAAAAATATAGTCCCCAATAGCACATGAAATTGTAAAACTCCCCGAATCTTTGAAATTTCTTCGAAGCTTAAGTTAAATAATTGTGCTATAATTCTTGGTCATGCTCAATATTTCATACGTCTTCAATCTCTTATTGCTATTTATGATGCCCTTCATAAACTTTAAGTAGTGAAGCATCTGAGATAAATTGTATGTTGCCTTCCAACTTCCTAAAAATATTAAGAAATCAATCAAATTGTTCATCTAATTTTTCTTTTCTAAACCATATTTATCTCCTCCTCCAATTCTATTTTTTCATATGTAATAGTTAATGGCATAAGATGAACAATGAGATATAGTAATGTTGTAACTTTTTCCAAAATCATGACATCGGATGTCATTGCATTGGATGGTATGACTTTGGAAAGTCTTAACATTGTTAGGACTTCATTTTTTGCATCAGTAGCCCCTTTGGATTTCTCTTTTGTTTTCTGCCCTTCTAATTTTTTTATCCTTTCTAAGTGTTATGGACATACACCTCTTTGAATTTACCTTGGTATTGCATGGTTGTCTTAAATGCTCTTCTCTTTCATTGTGATTGTTAGTTACTCAATTTGGTTTTCAATAGCCTTTATCATCAAGTTTATGTGATCTAATCTTGTTTTTATCCGTTCCATTTGATTTTCTTGTGCATCACTCATTTGAGTTGCTATAGTTGAAACTTGAAGCTCTTTGCATTTGGTATTTCAATAAGCTACTTCTAAAATTCTTCTAATATTATCTCATGTTCTGCTACACATTCTCATTAATTTCAAATAATAAACATTTATAATTTCTCATGTTCAAATAATAATGTATAAAAGCATTGTTATTAAATTTGAACACATATCCTCTATTCTTCAGAATACTGATTTTCTTCATCAGATAAATTATGTCAAAAATAATCAATTTTTACCTTTGAAAAATGTCTATTTCTTCCCCAATAGGCCTTTTATCATATTGAGCTCTAAATTTGCTGAAAAACACATCAAGCTTCACCTCCATCATCGTTAGTCTATCCAACTCCAATACTCCTGCATGTTTCTTTTCGCTTGATCTTTCATTTGAGTTTCATAGTTTTTTTTAACTAACCCTTCAAATAAGAAATGGGCCTTATCGAAAGACATGTTCATGATGAAATCATCTGAGGCTATATCTCTTGTGCTCTGTCATGTAGTTCAAACCATTGAAGAATATATATGCTTATAATCATAATTCAAATTCATATTATAGATATCTCCTCAGTAAATCTATGAATCGATCTTAAGCATTATACAACGTCTTATACACCTCTTGCCTATGTTGGTTTATCTCTCCCTAAAGGTGTCAACTAGACATGACAATTCGGACATGGCATGAGGCATGGCATGATTAGGTTGTGCCTAACACGACACGACCGATTCAAACTCAAGCCTAGACCAAGCTTGGGACAACCTATGACATGGTTGGGCCATGTCGGGCCAAAGTTTGTGGCACATGAGATCTGGCCATAGCATGGCCCAGCACGATGGCCCATGCAAGCTAGTTTCAGCCAGACTAACCAAACAGGTTACCCTAGAACGAACCAGCCTAGTCTGGCCTAACCCAGTCTAACCTGGAATGAACTAGGCTAGTATGAATTGAACCAATATTGTCCTAGAATGAATCAAGGCTAGTCTAACCAAGCCTAACCCAGCTTAGCAATACTCGGCATGACCCGGGATGACACGGACAAAAAGCATACCAACGGACCATGTTGAGCAACTAATTTATAGAATTGTGCCAGGAAAATATTGGTCCATGTAAAAATCATGTCATACCGAACATAAATTGATGGACTGGATGGACCTTAAAAAATAGGCCGTGTCATGCCATTTTTTTAAAAATGGAAACCCTATGTGTCCCCTTAGTTGAGATTTAATTTGATAATATAAAAATTTGATTGAAAAAATTATATAAGTTAATATCACTTCTCAATGGATCATCTAGATAAAAACTAGAACCAGCTCATGACTTTGTCTTTTGTTAAGAGAGGAGAAAATAATTATTTTCTTTTCTATTAAATTGATTAAATATATCATAGGTCCTACTTATATATAAAGATTAGAAAGAAAAAAAAATTCAGTACAAATAAAAAAAATAATATAGAAAAAAGATATAAAATAAATCAAAGTAAATTCAAAAATATCTAATAATTCTCAACTCTCCCTAAAGTTGGAGCATATAGATTAATTGCACCAAGCTTGTTACAAATGAACTGAATCCTTTGACCTCAAAAAGACTTAGTGAAAATGTATACTAGTTGGTCACTAAAATTGACAAAACTAATAATCATGAATCCTGGGACAATCTTCTCTCAAATGAAGTGATAATCTACTTCAATGCGTTAGGTCCTTTCATGAAAGACTAAGTTGGAAGCAATGTGTAGAGCCGCTTGGTTATCACACACAAGTGTCATTTGGTCATCATTTCCAACACCTAGCTATTAAAGAAGCTGTTTGAGCCATATAAGTTCACAAGTTGTCAAAGCCATAGCTCGATACTCAGTTTCAGCACTAGATTTGACCACTACATCTTGTTTCTTACTTTAACATGATATCAAATTACCTCCAATAAATACATAATATCCTAAAGTGGAGAGTTTGTCTACAAACAAGCCTACCCAACCTACTCTACATCATAATATCCAACAATTTGGGTGTGCCCTTTGTTTTCATATGTGATAGAATATTTCTTAGTCTGATGTTCTTTTGATATATCAAATAATATAAATCATAGTATCTCGGTGACTATCACGAGGTGATTGCAAGAATTGACTAAATACACTCACAGGAAAAAAAATATTTAGTCAAGTAATAGTGAGGTAATTTAGTCTTCCCACTAATCATCGATATCTCTCTGGATCTCATAAACCCCTGTCTAAGTACAAGCTTGACATTTAGATCCATACAAGTGTCTACTAATTTATAGTCTAGTATATCAATTTTTTTCAATATATCCATGACATACTTCCTCTAAGACATGACTACCCATAAACTAGACTGAACTATCTCAATCCCCAAATGGTACTTGCGTTTTCCCAAGTCTTTTATTTGAAAGTGATTAAAGGGATATTTAAGTTTCTAAATATCATTATGATCACTGTCTGTTATAACAATATCGTCAACATAAATAATCAAATAGATGCACTATGATGATGATGTATGATGATAGAATACATAGTGATCTAATATACTTCAAGTCATACCGAACTCTTGTACCACAAGACTAAAATGACCAAACCTATCTCTAGAAGACTACTTTAGGCTAACTACATAACTTGCATATTAAATCAAACTCCCCCTAAGCAACAGGTCCCGGGTTGCTCCATATTAGAGGTGTCAAACAAGTAGGGTCAACCCGGCCCACCCCGAAACACTGCACAGGAATAACCCGTGCAGGGCCTATTAATGGCACTCTCATATCATGTCATGCCGAGGCTAATCGGGCCTCATGCTGGGCTAGGCACGGCCCTGAGGCCCGACGAATCCAAAATTTCTGTCGAGCTCAAGCCCAGACCCAAGGTCTTTTTTGACCCAAGTCCGAGTCCACCCCAATAGCTATTCCAGAAACCGAAGCTTCTGGAATAGAGGTGTCAAATGGCCCGGGCCAAACCCCGGCCCGACCTAGGCTTGACACGGTTCGGTCATGCCTGAGCCAGCACGGCACACTACAGTAACATGCCCGGGCCCATGCCGAGTGCACCCTCTGCATCAATCATATCGTGCCGGGCAGGGAGATTTCAGCACACATGTCGTGTCAGGCACGGCACTAAAGACCATGCATCGAGCGTGGTCACAACGAGGGAACGACATCGCTACGAAGGGATGACGTCACGACGAGTTGACCCCCGACGAGCAAGACTCAGCTAGCCCCAACAAGGCAATGATACAAGAACCGGGCTCAGCTAGCCTCAGCTAGATGAGCCCTAATTTCGGCCATACAAGAACCGGCACGACATACAAGAACCGAGCTCGAAATTAGAATTTCGGGCCTAGGCCTGACCTCCAACAAACTGTGTCATGCCTGGCACGATGCTCCTGCCCGATGGGCCCAAAAAACTGGGCCAAGTCAGGCCGGCCCGGCCTATTTAGCACCTATATTCTGGATTGGCCCGTTTGGGTCGGTTCGACAGTTAAACCAACCCGAGCGGTAAAAATAATTAAAAAAAATAAAAAATTAAAATCTAATCCGTTGAATTTCCCCTCCAATTTGCTATAAGGCAGAATCCGACGACCCTAGGGATTCTACCCCTTTTTTATTTATTTAAAATTTAAAAAATCATAAAAAAAAAAATTTTAAAAATTCTTTTTAATAATCTTTAAAACCCTCCTCCCTCTCAAAGATTTATGTTTTTAAAGAACATAAATCATCTCATTCTCATTCTCTTGCTTTGAAAGTTTTCGCTTCTCTCTCCCTCTCCTAATTTTCTCTCTCTCAGGATTTCGGCTCGGCTTTTCGGCTTGACTTTTCATGACTCGCAACTCGACTTTAGTATTTGGTTTTATGGTGCACTTGTTGTGGCCTGTGAGAATTTAAAAAATCTAAAGTATACGACTATATGCATTTTGGTTTATGCTTTACGGGAATTTTGTATTTTTTTTATTAATTAACTATTAACTTAACTAGTCTTTCTCTTTCTATACTTAACTACCCAGTCTTAAAAAATTAAAAAATAATAAATAATAATTTAAATAATAAAAATTAAATTAATTTTAATTTAGAAAATAAAAATCCTACGCAAATATCTAATACTGCTGAAACTTTTGTTTATACGATCACCTCGACCCAAATATTTAAAAATTAAAAAATTATAAGGAATTAAGTAGCTTGAACTCACTTTAATATATTAAAATAAAAAAATTTTAGGAGTTTCAAAAAAGAATAAGCACAGTACAAATATTATTAAAAAATTTTAAGTTGTAAAAATTCGTGTGTGACATGACACCTTAAGAGGCATACCGAATTATGCACCAAAAAATATGATGCAAAAGATTCTAGGCAAACCCTATTCAGTGATGGATTTTTTGATGTTGGATCTAGTACAGTCTCAAAGTTTACCCTCTTCGTATACCACAGCAAGTTGGAAAGGGAGGGCATGGTCAAACTAATCACCATGTTAGGTCTTCTGATTAAATTTTCGGATGATCTAAGAATAATTAGTATCATGCAAATATATTTTCAGCATGCATATCGTAGAATTCTTAGGTCCAAATCTAGAAACAACATACAAAAATTTTATAAGTTAAAAAAATAAATAATAATTAATGAATTTAAGAATTATAGTGGAGTGGTGTCCATGACGTCCGATATCTAGACTAGTCACAATAATACATCTTATGCATGCCTCATCATCCTCTATGTAGATTCAAAACGAATTCTAAATAAAAAAATTTTAGGATTCTCTGAGATTCTCCATCCTCATGATGATCAGACTATTTTAAAGTGTATGATAAAGATATTTAGAGAATATAAAATTCAAAATAAAATTTTTAGTATCAAATTCGATAATGAATCTAATAATGAAGTAGTGATTAACATATTTGTTAGGAATATTAGAGACGAACCATTAGAAGAGATTTTTCACGTTAGATGAATGTGTCACGTGATTAACCTGATTGTACAGACAGAGATAAAGGTGTGAACTCCTATTTTAGGAAACATACGTAATTCACTAAAATATATTTGCACGGCTCCCAGATAGCAGAAGTTCGATAGTCTCTGTTTGTCTGCGAATCTTGAGAAAAAAAAAATTTCAATCGGATGTGAGACGCCGTTGGAATTACACTTACCTGATGTTGGATTCATGTGTTAAATACGAATACTTGATATCCAACTACGTCAACAGTAAGAGTGACTCACTTATTATTGATGACACTGACTGAGCTACAGAAATTTTATTAATAAAATTCCTAAAAATTTTTTATGACTTGATGAACATGTGTTCTCAATTTATACTCACATAACTTGTATTACACTAATGTGCATATACAATATTAGTAGCATGTTTAGGAAGTATCAAGATGACCCGGCACTTAGTAATATGATTATAGAGATAGAAACTAAGTACTTAAAGTACTGGTCCACCATTCTATCTCTTTATTGTCTAACTGCCTGCAAGATCCCTAGGATTAAGGTAAAAGGGGTAAAGAATATTTTGACTTATATTTCCTTGCACATAAACCTAGAAGATCTACCTGAAGGATTCATTCATGAGAAGTTGACTACGTTTTTTACATACTACGATAGTAAGTATAGTGGTGATAGTAGCGAAACTTTGAGTACCGACATGGATACCATATTCGGAGATGATGACTTTTCTATTCAGTTAACAATGAGAAAATGACAGGGTGGACCATCAAATAGGAGCGAACTATCTCGGTACTTAGATACTAATTACTATTCAATCCTATCATATTTTGATACTAAAAATCTTGATATATTATAATGATAAAAATCATATGAGTTCACCTTTTCCATACTATCATACATGATAGTCTATATGATGATTATGATATTGATATTGAGGATGATAATGATATGACAATTGATAAATAATAAAATTGACGTTTGACGATTGACGATTGCCAGATTTCGATATTTGTGTTATGTCTGATTTTAATTTTTGATTTCAATTTACTCATATTTAATTACATTGTATTTGTCTTTGTCATTTGTGTTTATTAATTTTTGGTTGTGATGTTTGAAAGTTTAAACTTGAATATTAAATTTTTTTTTCATTTTGCATTGGTTTTAAATTATTTTTCATATGTAAGTTATAATGTGTTTTAATTCATATTTAAATATTTAATACACATACATTGATGTCTGATAATCTGATACACATACACTAAGTCACTGATACACATATTTATAAATTTAATATTATTAAAAATAATTAACATAAACTAAATAGTAAATACTAAAAAGCAAATATAATTAACAATTAAGATTAAAAAAAACTTTTAAAGTTTTAGATTAAAATTTAAAAATTAGTAAACATAAAGTCATTAGCTAAAGTCTAATTCTAATTTTCTATGTAATGAATACGTAAATAATTAAAAATAAAATAATATTATCTTTAAAAAATTTATTGAAATTTATAAATTGGCCAGTACGGGCCAAATCTGGCCCGTATCGCCAGACCCGGCAAAGTTTTTCAACTGGTCGGGCCTATGGCCCGTGCTAGGCTTGGCCTAAAGAAGCCGTGCCGGGCCAAGCACAACACGGTTACTATACCATGTCATGCCTAGCATGGCACGGAAACCCAGTTTGGCAGCCAAAAACTGGGCAAGGCCTGCCCGGCCCAACCTATTTGACACTTCTACTCCATATATGCCTCCTCGGCTAAAGCCGCCTTGGAGGACATTTTTAATGTCCAACTAATACAAAGGCCAATAGCTCATAACGGCCATAGAGAAAAGAAGAGGAACAGAAGTCATCTTAGTAATAAAAGAGAAATTATCATAGTAATTGAACTCATATATCTGAGTATACCCATTGGCAACTAAACGAGCCTTAAGATGATCCACCCAATCATCTAGATCAATCTTAACCGTATAAACCCAACGGCAGCCAATTGGGGATTTCCCAGCAGATAAGGAGACGAGGTCCCACATGCCAGTAAAATACAAAGCATTCATTTCATCAACCATTAACTATTTCTAGCTTGAATGAGAGAGTGTCTCATGGACAATGTGAAAAATAAAGCCAAACGACAATATATAAATAAAAACAAACGACAAGATAAAAATAAAAACAGACTATAATGGAGATAAATGATGATAAGATAAAAAAATATAAATAAGATGATGATTACGAAATGAACGAGTACCTTTTCGAATGAAGATTAAAGAATCAAAGGGAAACAACAAGACAGACAACGGGGAGGAGGGTGCCATAAGGAATGAGTCATCAAAAGGCCTATCGACAGTACGCGAATGTGTATAAACCTGTAAATGACGAGATGGAGTAGCTATAAACTCAGAGGATAAAGATAAAGGAGGAAGGATGAGAGACATAGATAAGACCTCAAGACTAAGAAGCAAATGGGTAGAGAAAAAAGAAATATATTAAAAAAATATGACATCAGCAAACACAAAGTATCAACGTGTATCAAAAAAATTGTAGTTGTACCTGTGTTGAAGGCAGGAATAGCCAAAAAAAAATACACTTCGTTGCCTTGGCAGAAAGTTTATCTTGGCCAATAGTAAGGATATTGACAAAAAAAGTACAACCAAAAATATGTGGAGGGAGACTAAATAAAGGTTGATTGGAAAAGAGAAAAGAATGAGAAACTTAAACATCTAAGAAAGAAGATGTCATGCGATTGTTCAAATAGTAGGTGATTAAGATAAGATAGCATCCCTTCAAAAATATTGATGAACTTTATAGTGAAGGAGAAGAGTATGAGCTGTCTCAACTAAGTGTCGATTCTTGTGCTCAGCCACTCGGTTTTGTTGTGAGTATAAGAACAAGAAGATTGATGAAAAATCTCATGAGATGATAAAAAACAGAAAAATTGGCAAAAAGAAATTTTTAAACATTATTACTGCATAAGATACGAATAGAAGCATGAAATTGATTATTAATATCAACAAATAAATTTTAGATTACAAAAAATAACTCAGTTTTACTTTTCATTAAAAATAATCAGATACAATAAGAAAAGTCATCAATAAATATAATAAAATAGTGAAGACCTAAATTTGACATAGTTCGAGATGGACACTAAACATCAATCAAGATGAGCTCAAAAAAATACTTGGTCCAAGACTCTAAGTACTTGGAGAATGAAACACGAGTATGTTTCCCAAACTAACATGACTCACACTCTATTAAAGATAAGCAAGAAAAACAAGAGACCATCTTTCAATCTTGAAAATGTTGGGATGATCAAGATAACGATGGACGAGAAGATATCTATTGATGTGCAGATGATGGAAGATAAGATCGAACTATGATGATAAAATCCCTGATACTCATGTCATATGCCAATCGTTCTCCTCATATTTTGGTCATGCAAGGTAATAGTAGAGTGAGAAAAGATAATCAAATATTGAATATCATGAATTAATTTACTGACATATATAATATTAAATAGAGAAGCATAAACATAAAGAATAGATATGGGAGGTATAAATGACTGAAACACAAGCGTACTCGATACCTGTGGCAATGGTTTGACTTCCAATAGCCAAGATAATCATAGGTAAGAGTGAAGTGATTGTAAGGAAAGAAAAGAGATCCTTATTATCAGACAAATAATCAGATGCACCAGGCTTGAGAATCCATGGGTCAAAAGTTTATGTAAGATATGCAGAGGAATTACCAATCTGAGCAATATAAGCAATAGATACTGATTTGACAACATGAGTAAGGCAAAAAAACCCATCATATTCCTCAAGTATAAGAGTTACACCCTAAGATGAAGGAAGAGTTTGACCTTAGCAAGAAGTAGAGGTTGTTCTGAAGACTACGCCATATTTGGAGTGCGAGGTGGGCGACCATGCAACTAATAACACCAGTCTCAAAGGTGACCTGGTATATTACAATAAGTACAATAAGATCGTTGGCTTCTATCTCGTTGTCCACCACGAGAACTCGAGGAATCACTACAAGGATAAGATGAAGCAAACATTGATGAGGTGTAAGGGGAAGTCCAGCCACAAAAAAAACATAAACAATCTAAAAAACCAACCTTGTCGGAGAGAGACTGGGCAAAAACTCATAGTTGAAGGCATTGAACCAAGGATGCAAGGTGCAACAAGGCTTCGCCGAAATGAGTAGAGCATGGGGGTAAAGTTTGGTCATCGGAGGGTGGTTGATAGAGTTCTTTCCTCTAGTGGGTAGATCGGTAGCCGACGAGTCTGAAGGTGGAGATATCTCACCAATGAAGATAGTTGGAGACGATGTCAGAATAGTACACCGATAACAATGAAAGAATGATAACGATTAAGAGTCTCGAAACTCTTTGTGATGAAGGTGGAGAGACAGAAAAGAAATTAGACTATCAGATGGGTTGTCATAATTGAAAATATGACAAATTTTGAACTCAAACCTTATATCCCTTCAGTACAATGTTAAGAGAGAAGGAAAGAATATTTTTCTTTCTTATTGAATTAATTTAGTACATCATATGTCCTACCTATTAATAGAGATTAGGAAGAAAAAAATAGATAAATTTAGTACAAATAAAAGGAAAATAATATACAAGAAAAATTAGAAATAAATTAGAAATAAATTAGAAAATATTCAAAAATAACTTATGATTCTCAATATAAATAAAATAGGAAAAGACACAATTTTATCATATTAGGCCTCAAGGCTAACTTTATTCATCTTTAGTGTATCAAACAGTTCCAAGGAAATTATAATGTGACTATTCTGATCTTCTAAAAATTATTCACTATAATAATGTATCATGATTATCATACTAGGTTTCAACTCAAAATAATTTATATGTATCAGTTATATTTGAATCCCAAAATAATTATCCATCAAGGTTGTCTTTCAATAATCTCCCAAGGTCTAGTGAGAAAAGAGCTATTAAAAAACTTGTTTTACACCCCAATTCTTATTTTCATTACTGTCATTATACTTTAGAAGTGTCAAACAAGTTGTGTCGTGTCAACACAACCTAATTTTTGGTGGCCCAATAAGACCATTGTGCCATGTTGAACACAACACAAAAAGGGTGCTCGTGCAATATCGTGGTCGTGCTGACATAGCCAAATTTCATGTCAGCCTAGCAACGCCCAATGATATGACTTTACGAATTGGGCATGCCAGTCATGCTGGGTTGGACCTAGTCATGCCAGGTCAGGTTGGAAGTCACATGACACTGCCCTGGCACCTGGCATACCAAGTCCAAGTGCCATTGGGGCCTTGGGCAGCAGCCAAACTGCCAAGGCCCCAAGGCCCATTAGGGAGGACCAAATGGGCTTGTGGCCTTTAGGCTATGGGTGGTGAACCATTTCACATGGTCAGTGAGCAGTCAAAATTACCCAACGGGCTATGCCATGAAAATATGGTTGCAATGCAGAAATGGCAATGCAGTTCGAATCATTAAACAAATAACAAAAATTTTAAATAAAATTTAAATACAAAATTTTCAATAAAATTTAAATATTAAAATTTAATTGCATTGTATTATACTTCAATATAAATTAAGATGAATATAATCAATAAGACATAAAGATCATTGGTACATAACTAAATAAAAAAATATACATATATTTTATTTTCAAACATCATGACATAAGCATCATAAGACAAATAATAACAAAATAAAAATTTAAAAAATTTAAAATTACGAAAAAAATACATCATCAAAATAAACACAATTCATTTATCTCGATAGTCTGGTTCAAATCATCACGTCTGATTCTAAAATTAGCATTAACCACAATATCCTCAATGTTATCATGTGAGTCATCATCATCCAGTAATTTTTACTCTATCATAAATACTCATTTTTGAATTTTCTCAATCTTTTAAGCATAAAAATACTTCTAAGATATAAAATCATAGTTTAGATCTCTTATCTGAAATAATATTCATAGTCAAAAAAAAATAGACTATGACATTATATTAGATATTTAAAAGGCCAATAAATTATATGTTATCTTAAATAACATAGAATAGATAGAGACAATTCACTCATATTTCTATCAACCCAATATAGCAAAATTTTTAATATCATTTTGTATAAAATAAAACAATAATCAGTATCTAAGTATAGAGACAACTCACTCATATTTTATGAACTACCTCATCGCTTGTCACTTGCTAACTACTATACATAATAAAATATAAATATGTTAATTTTTCATTAACTAAAACTTTCAATTTTTCTGCTTTGTTCATACAAGTTGAAATATAACTTAATACATTTTTTATTCCTTCTATCCTAACATTAGAATCCAATTTAAATAAACAACCAAATAATAAAGTGATTGAATGAATGATCAATATTTTAAATATTTAATTTTCATCCAACAATCATGATAATAAAATTAGGGTGCCGCTATATGCATGTTAAACATACTATTTATATTATGTATGCATTAATGTTAAACATACTATCAATGCATTAATGTGCAATGATAGTAAAATCATGCAAGTAGTGAATATATTTATAATTTTTAAAAAAAAATTTATATCACATAGTCTAAATCGTCAATAATAAAGTTATCACTTTTACTTTTAACATAGTTAGATATCACAGATTGATAGCCAAAATATTATTCTAACATTATGTTAAAATAATATTTTCGCTATCAATATTTGATATCTAACAAACATAGAGTGTGGAACTCATGTTATTTGTTAGGCATCCTAATGTATTTTAGATATTTTTATCTTTTCTAATTTAGATGAAACAGTTTTCATTCATGCCCGCACTATTAGATCAATTATATGATACATACATCTAACATGAAAAATATCAACTAAGAACATATTTTTAATAATTCTGACAAACATATACTAACGATACTTTAATTTGAAGTATTATCGAATGTGATACTAAAATTTTTTTTCTTTAATATCATATTCCTTAAAGATCCTCATTAGACACTCATGTATGACGAGTCAATCATGATGAGTGAGAATCCCAATAAATTCTAAACTTATTTTATTTAATTTTCACTTAGAATCAACATAATAGATTGTGATACATGTAAATAATACATTATCAATAACTAGTTCGAATATCGAATGTCATAAACATCACTCTGCTTAGTTTCCTAAGTTCATTAATTACTAATTATTTTTCTAATTAAAAAATATTTTATTTTATCATGTCTACTTATTGACCTAGAAATTTTATGATAGACATACTAGAAATATGTCTACATAATATTGATTACTCTATAATCTTCTGAAAATTTAATCAGAAAGCCTATTAAAAAATTAATTTAGTCGTATCTTCTCTCTCAGACTCAATACAGATAATCAAGAAAGTCAATGAACTTGAAATTGATCCAATTTCAAACAACATATCACAAAGTTTGGTTTATCTAGAATCTAATGCATCATATTTTTTAGTGTATTAATTAACATGTCTTTTAAGATAGTCAATATCTTAATACTTTTACGTATATATTTTTTTATAATATATATACCATGTCAAATCTTCTTCGATATCATTAGTATTTTTATTTTAAATTATATTAAAATATGTCATAGCTATTAAAATTTACATATTTTTAAATTTTTTTAACAAATGAATTGAGATAATGAGAAAAAATATAATTTCGATCTTGAACCTTTTAGAAAGTTTTTTATTAAGTTACTAAATATCATTTTTTATTATTTTACACTTTTACTTAATTTTTTTATTAATTTAATAATCTAAAATTATAAATAAAATAAAATAATAATAATAAATTTAACATGTATCTTTTTTTTTTTTGCATTGCAAGCAATTTGAATGTTATACTTGTATCTCATATTCTCACACTTAGATATTGCTCATCATAAAATTCTAGAATACTAACAGCACTCCACTCTATAAAATAAATATTATAACTAATTTAAAAAAATCATAAAAACAAGGTTCAATATTATTTTTAGAGCATTGAGAGGAAAAGAGTTTATAAATTAACTATGAAAAACTAAAATATGATAAAGATAATTTTAAAAAAAAATCATTAAAAAAATATGCTATTTTTTTATTTTTTGAATAAATAGAGGATAGAAATCTGACAATCATCAGATTTCTACCTTGTCTTTGGAAGCAATCCAACGGCTCATATAATTTTTCATTTTTTTTTATCGACATGACTACGACAAGCATTGTCCTGTTAGTTGTCACTACCATTGTAAGTCCTCAGGGGCTAGAAAAGCCAAAAAATAGCCAACTAAAAAAGCTGGCTGTAATTTAGATTGCATGGCTAATTTTTAAAAAATTTATCATGTGCTTGTGCCACGTCTTGCCACGTGCCAGAAAAGCATAGCGTCCCTATCATGAGGCACTTTAAGTGTAGGCTCAGTACAACATGAGTCATGCTATAGGTCAGCACAACCACAGTTTAGGCATTGTTCTAAACCATGCTAGGCCTAGCATGGCTATGTTGGACCATGCCTTATGTTGAGTTACGGCTGCTCGACCTACTTGACACCTCTATATATGTTTCATGTTTTTTCTTTAAGTTTTTTGTCTCAATATGTTTTATCTTATTCTCTCAAATTTGAGATCCAGAAGTATTAGCTCAATCTTGGATCTTTAGTTCATAAAGTGTGATGGCTTAATAATAAAATAAAACACAAACCATAAAACAAACACTAAGCCAAAATAGTTATCCAATCAGTTAAAAATAAAACTATTTATTTTCAAAAATATTTATGTCAACTCAAGTTGACCAATCAAACAAAAATAATTTATGACAATGACGACAAAAACTTATTGTCTTTGTTACGAAGCTAAAATTTATTATTTGTGACATAGTTCCAAAAGCTCATTGTGCACTTGATTTCATTCAACAAATATCACGAGTATATATATCGTACAAATAAAATAAAAGTAAATCCAAATATCAATCATACAGGAATTGTATAAGCAAATTAACCATACAATAGTAAATTAACTATTACTTGCATCTAAGAAGCATGGACATGAATACGAACATGAGGATACAACATAATGGGATACGAGGACACGAGAAATTTCAAAAAATTATAATACGAATACGACTAAAATGCAGCATAATAAGATTTAAAAAATACATATATTATCCTTTAAAATAATTTAAATAAAAATAAAATGCTCAAATATAATTTTTATCAACATTCAAACACAAACATAAGATACATTAAAATTAAATATTAGTATTTCATTCTGAATCAAATAAAATAACTTCTGGTTCAGATTCATCAAAAAAAAAGATCTGCAATCTCAAGAATTCCAGCATTCTCAATATCCACTTAATCAAAATCATCACCTCTAATATCCCACATCTTAGATTCGCCTTCATTTTAGTTTGAAGATCTCCTTGACATAAATTGAAAATTAGTATGAACATAAACCAAGTCTTCAACTCTTTGTGGTATTAACTTATTTCTCTTTATGAAGTGAATAAAATTATATGTGCTCTAATTTTTTTCACAACATGAGGATGAACAAGATTGTCCTAATAATTTTAATGCTATAGATTGAAGTATTGGTGCAGAAGTTCCATGAACAACCAAATATTTAAGACTCATGTACTACTTATCATTAATGGAATCACTACTAGAAAAATCTTTCAAAAATGCCGAAAACATAGCATACTCATCATTTGCTTGCCTCCTTTTATCTTAATTCAAAAAATATCTTTCAAAATATTTTTTTCTTTATCTTACTATTTTTAAATCTCGATGTGATGGAACACGATCATAAGACTCATCAAGTCATTGATAACTATAATACCTGCAAGTTGAATTATAACATAATTTATAAAAAATTAAACATCATAAAATATTATTTATATTTAAATTTTCAAAACCTACAATTTAAACTTTTATGATTACCTTGAATTTAAGGAATGAGCTAATAAATATAAAGATGTATGGCTTTTAGTCCATCTTTCTACCAAGATTTTATTCACAATATTAAAAAACCTACAAGTAAAATTACAAAATAATTCATATAAATTCAAATATAAATAAAAATTAAAAACTTTCAATCAAAACTTTAATATTTGACTAATAATTCTAAATTATACCTTAAATTTTCTGTAAAACCAAATAGTAGACAATGAGCCTAAGAGAGATTAAATAAAATTTTAAATAATAAATCATTTAATTGAGGTAATTTTAACTAAATGGTTGAGAGTTGACATACTTTTTAATCAAATTCATTAAAAAATTATGATTATATAGTTGATCAATGTAATTATAATAAGATTTAGTTGATGATAATGATGCTATATATATATATATGTATGATATAAAGGATAATTGGCAATTATAGCACAATTTCATAAATCATGGCTTGTAATTGATAGAGAAATAAACATAGCAGAAATGAAATTATGAAATCACATTATATCAAAAATGTATACAAGCTATGCCCTTATATAAGGAGATAGTCAAAATGGAGCATCTCATGGGTTGAATTCTCTCATTCATAATACAAAAATTAAAAATAATAAAATAAAACAACATACTACAATATTATCCTTCAAATTAATGCGTAGAGGTTCAGAACATCAAGTTTCGAGTGTTATAATTTTTATTTAATTTTCTCTTTTGGTATTTTTGATGAAAGCATCTAACCTTTTAGCTGTCTCAATTATATTTTTTCATTATATAAAAGTTTGAGTCATACATTATTCATTATAAAGTTATTAATTTTTATTTATATTTATTAAATTTGATATGGTATCAAATTGAGATTGTCTATGTAGATAAGGGTTTACAACCTATAGAAAAATATGCATATGAACACAATTTAAAAAAAAAAAAGAAGACGCACGAGCAAACATTCTTGTGCATACCCTCACATAGGCATGCTTATTCTTATGCAAATGCGTGCATAAGGACACACATAGGTTTGCATAGAGGTAAATGGTGGAGCAAGTGGTAAAACATATCAGTAACAAGGGTGGAGCGGTTATAGTGGTGGCAATTTCTTATTCATGGGCAGAAACCCTAATTAGGGGTTGGCAGTTTATAATTTAAAAAAAAATTAGATGATTCAAAATGAATTATTACAATATTGATAGATCAGGTTTTAAACAGATAAATTGTATCTTCTCTCTTTAATAATAAAATTATTCTTTAAATATTTAAGTATTTTGAACTCGTTACTTATGTATTCTTAATTTAATCACGCAATGATGACCAACTAAAAAAATATTTTATTCTAGTCTTTAGTGTATTTCAACTATATGTGTCAAATGGGCCGGGTGGCCCAAACCCAGCCCGAAGCCCGTCACGACACGCTATAGTGCAATGCCAAGGCCCATGCCAAGGGTTTTCAACCTGCATGTCGTGCCAGCACGTGAGCTCGACATGGGTGGCCATGCACCGAATGATGCCCGAAAGGAGGACGATGTGGCGACACCTGATAGGTGATGGCTCAACACACCAGATGGGCGATGATGGCGCGGCAAAATGGCACCTAAATCCTAATTTTGTTGAAATTTGATCAACCCAACCCAGCCCAACCAACCCCGAACCCAAGCAATTTTCAAGCCACGGGCCCATGCCAAAGTCTGCCCTCTAAGAAACCATGCCGTGTTTGGCACAGCACGCCAGCCTGGTTGAGCCCAAAAAAGTAGGCCAAGCCAGTCTTGCCTATTTGACACCTCTAATTTCAACCCTAAAACATGATACATATCAATTAAAAAAATATAATAGAACTTTAAATTTTATTTGAAACATTATTATAACAAATAATAAATATTCGAAAGTAATTTAATAATATACTAATCAAACTAAATTTTTATAATATTTATATGTCATGCATATTCATGATTATCATGTCAAGTTTTTTTCTTGTTGGACTATCTTTTCAAATACCTCAACTTTAATTTTGTTCTTATTTCCATTATTATTTATTTTCAAGATCATAAACTATGAAAAAAAAAATTATTTGGATTTTGAGCAAGTAAATTGTATGTTCTTTCTTCATTGATAAGGTCTTCCTATAAGTGTTTGAGTTTTTTTTTTATCTCATTATTTGTGTATTCTCAGCTTGGTCACTCATAATTGACCAACTTAAAAATATTTTACCCTAAGTCTTAAGAATATTTCAACCATAGAATATCAAATATGTGAGTCTTAAGGCCAACTTAAAAATATTTACATAGGATATAGGAAAATTTATCAAAATTTTCTATCTTACATGTTAATCTAGTTTGAGTAAAAACTCATTTGATCTAATATACTTAGACATATAAGGACCTAATAATTAATATGACCAGATATGAATTTAAGTATCTACTCATATTTGTTGATGACTGCTCAAGATATACTTGGATATCTCTTTTTTGTCACATATCACAAATCTATTTTATTTTTTATATTTTTCACAAAATAATAAAAATTTAATTAAATAAAAATATTAAAAAATTAAAAAATTAAAAAATTACAATGCATTATAATATATATCAAATTGATTTAGCATGTATTATGTAAATCATAAAATTATATACAAGACTTTCTTCACTGGCACACTCGATAATTTTTAGATTGAGATAGCTAAAAAGAAGAATAAACATCGAATTGAAAAGACTCATATACTCTTACTTGAAAAAAGTATGCTAAAATATTTTTTAGAAATATAATTTTAACTATAATCTATCTTATAAATTAAAAATTATTTTTCTTCTTTCTTAATATATACCCTTTCAAATCATATATCCTATAGAAAGGCAAATTAATTATGACCCATAATTTTTGATTCACTTATTTTATCCTTTATCACTCTCTAAAATGAAACAAATTAACATTTAAAATCTTGAAATATATTTTTCTTTGATATTCTAATACTTAAAAAAAATTTAAGTATTTTCAGCAGAGACAAAATAAGATTTTAGTGAGTGCGGATATTGTATTTTTTAACCATCACTCATTTTTTATCGAATCTTGAAAATGTTTAGAAATTTAGATACATTCTTGGCTTAGAGGTAGCTCATCATATGAAAGATAATCATCTTGTCACATAGGAGATATACATTAGATTCACTTGCAAAAATATTTATTTTGGATTGTACTTTAATAGATACTCATATCAATTCAAATACTGACTTTATTTCCAATGTGAATCCTCAAGTTGACTTGATTTTATGAGTTAAAAGAAAATTGAATATAAGAATAATTATCTATTTATGATCAAACTAAATATAACAAACATAATTAATATAATTAATTATTTCTTATATTCTCCTCAAAGTATTCACATTGACATAACTTTTAGCATTCTTAAGGTACATGAAGAAGCTCCCATGACTTAGGATCTCTTTTAAGGATCATGGATACTTCTAATTGGCTACATATTTAATTTTGAGTTAGACATCAATATGTACTAAAAAAAATCTATGATTAAATAAGTATTTTTTTTAAATAATCTTATTTTTTATAAAAATTAAAGGTTAGAAATTATTTAGGAATTCAATATAAATATAAAATTTAAAGTAATAATGATAATTACTTATAAGATATTTTGGATACATCATCTTCTTGAGACTCAAGAAAATCAAGTATGTATTTACTTCTCCTACTATCCTTTATTATGACAATAAAGTAACAAGACATATAATCTTCAATCCTAAATTTTATGGGCAGACAAAATACATAGAAGTGTATTAATTTTTCTAATAAAAAATATTCAAAATAAAATCATTATTATAATATATATTTAGATAAATGAGCAACTAGCATACATCTTTAAAAAGGTCTTGAATATGCTTCAAATTATTTTTATTTTTTTAAACTTAATGATACAAATTGTATGCATCATCTTGACTAGACTATAATAGTTTTTTTTAAGAGGAACACCCGACAAATAGATTATCCTAATTATTGATATTCATTATATAAAAATATTTGATATCTGAATTTTTCAAAGTATTATTATATTTATGTTCTTATTTTTTTTTTAACATATATGTTATAAGCTTACATATAAATATGTGTGTGTGTGTTTATAACATGTGTGTGTGTGTGTAAGTATTATTATTTATTTAAACTAACATTGAGCAATTATGAAACTATTGAGTAATTTTTATAAATATTTTTTGGTTAGTGTATGAAAAATAATTTACCATATGTGGTAGAATTGGCAATTTGTGTATTTTCCTCCACATTTCAACTAATTAATGTTCGATCATATCTATAGGGTCCCTACATTTACATGAATTCATTAATCACTGTAATCCAGGAATAAAGCTAATGATGCCTTCATTGGCTAATGATGGGGCACGAGGCATCACATGTTTGCATTACTCGGGAACAAAGTTAAAATAATAAGTCTAAGCAGAGGGCCAGGGTTCCCAGACAGAGCGATAGATATGAAGTACCTGAACTGTATGAGACTGGATACTTAGAACTCGGCCAGTCTTTGTGGGAAGAGCCAGAGACAAGATTGGAGGTTGCATTTCAAGCTTCTCCGACACCGTCGATCTTCTGATAATAACACATAACCGTTCAAAGATACAAGTTAAAGAAAAGGTGCAAAATAATAAAGGAGAATGGTTCTCCTATTTTCTCAATCATGTTACCGGCACGTGGGGATTTCCATAAGAACTTCCAATTCAGAACAATGGGGACAGAAGAACGAAAAGAAAACGACAGAAAATAACAGAGAATGTAGAGGAAGAGAAATGCACGTCCAAAGATATATTACAGTACCAAGCATTCAATCATACAACCCAAATTACTGTTATATAATATATTAATGGTGTTACATTCATAAGTCACGATTATTATCACCAATCACTATCTCATATATATCAAAAATATATCAATATATATTTTTACAAGTGTATCAATACTTAAAATTTCGATGAATATATTAAAAATTTTGATCGCTGCTTACATGTGATCAAAACTTCGATTACATACATGTCAAGTGGCAAGCCCCCAGGGGTACCTTTTTTATAAGTGCTCTTGTGAGCTTAATTGTTACATGTATGACTACTAGGTTGATCAAGTTACATGTGTTCTTTGGTGATGATATGTTGCTTACAAATATGCACTACTAGCTAAGATTTACCGTATGATGATGTGTTGCTTACTAAACAGCGCTACCAAATAAGGCTTACCGTATGATGTATTGCTAACTATAGTGCACTACCAAATAAGGCTTATTGTATGATGTGTTGCTTACACTACCAGCTAAGGCTCATTGTATGATGTGTTGCTTACGCTACCAGCTAAGGCTTACAGTTTGATGATGTGTTGCTTACTAATGTGCACTACCAAGTAAGGCTTATAGTTTGATGATGTATTGCTTACTAATGTGAACTACTAGCTAAGACATATCATATTATGATATGTGTGTTGTATGCTGACATAGGGATACATCCATTTCCATATAGTATGTGTTAAATTATCATTGAGAAAGATAAGATGAAACAAATCCATCAACCCATAAGTTGAAGTAAACTTCATTGAGAATGCCACCAAGTAATCTTATTTTATTATTTTAATTGATAAAATATTGTATCTATTTTCATTATATTAAATATTGTTTAGCTTGTCTTTTTTTTTTATTACTTGACACAAAAAGTATTATGATCAAGATTTTATTCTACCATCTAATCAAATTGTTATTTAGCAATCGATGTCATTTTATGTTATCATTATTTATAACATAAGACTCTATGAGCTATTGTAAGATGATGAGTGCCTATTCATTCTCATGGAAAATTTATGTTGACAAGGTACCAATCTCACATATTTAATTATCTCAATTGCCTCATTATAATGTTGAGTATCACCTTTTTCCAAACTTGGGAGTATAGGCTTCAACAAAACTTAACTGCATGATTAAAATATAATTTTCTTAGCAAATTACTCCTTATCACTAACTAAATGATATGTCATTAGACTTTGTTGGTGTCACTTTTTCTTAAGAATCAATGTCAACCTAACATCAAGCTTATTTTATCTTGGTAAAAGTTTAATATATTTTTTAATAAAAGTTTGATTTATGTTAGTTGAAGGTAGGTGGAAGTTTGGTCAAATTTTAAGTGAGTGCTAGGTAGATATTTATTTTTATTGGTTTAGAATAATTTATGAATATTTTATTGTATGGTCACATATGAATCTTGTAACCTATAAATATCTCCATTATTTTTATGTTTTTCATTCATCAATTATATCTTGAAAACTCTTCTTTGAGAGAGTGTGGAGTACTTTAGTAAAAAAATATATATTCTTCTTAAGTAATTAGAGTTTAGTTCACTAATTTTCTTAATATTTGGTATCATAAGAAGGATGTAAGATCTCTAGGCTATTTTTGAGTATGCTCTGTGGTTGTAGTATTGTCTGATCTTTCATACCTTAAAAATATATATTTTTTGAGATTGGTTTTGGTTAGAAACATATGATACTATTTATGCATAAGTTATTGTTCTTATATATAATACCATTCCATTGAAATAGTGTGACTCCATCCAAGTGAGAAGCAGGTTGTTGTAAACAAAAGACTAATCTCTAAGACATTGGAGAGATCAAAAACATCAACAACTAACTATAATATATGGTCAATATGTATGGAGTTTATTCGATATTCGATTTATTGAACATTTTGGTATATTTTGGTTGTTATGAATGGTATATACATATGTATCAAAATGAGGTTGACTTATGTTAATTTCATAATTTTTAAAAATTTTTAAAGATATTTAATAGAGGAGAAGAGTCTATAAGTTCTTGGTAGCCTCAGAGTCTATTATTGATTATTGAAACTCTATCTAAATGCTCATAAAAAATCATGTGAGCGACTAATTTACCATTTTATTAGTACAATCTTTCTAATATATGACACTTTCTCAATGAATATAATATTATTATGGATCGTTGGCATACCTAGCTCATAAAATTTTAATAACTACCACTTCATGATAGATAAATGATTATTTCACAAGACCATGGCTGCTTCACAACACCACATCACAATGCTACATCCACATACTTATCAAGATGGATGAATAGATAATGGCATAGCCTCTACACAACATCATAGTCATCAAACAATATTAGAAGCCATTGCACCATTCATGGCCACTTCATAGTGTCATGGTCATCCATGACTACAAGTGATGAAATAAAGAAGTCATAGCTATTTTACAACACCATGACTTTGTGTTACAAAAAAATTAGGCACAAGCCATAATTATTGCAAGCACCACGAGAGTGTGTTACAGAAAAATTAAGATATAAAATAGAGTCATTGTCATGTTATATAGTCACGGCTTCAACCTGAAGAGATGAAAGCTAAAGTCATGACTTCCATTGAAAAGTCAACTTCTTATATCGAGCAATGCAAGGTTGGCTAATTATAAAAGTTAAAATTAAAATATTCTCACATAATATTACTTTTTTTCTCCTCCCCCCTCATGAAACAAGTAAAATTCACCTCAACTACAAACTCTAGGGGTGAATTTTAGATTTCCTGGGAGCTCCACGAGTAAGCAAATGACATACAACCAATGCAAATCCCCATAGTTTGGAGGTGATGCTTTCAATCCCTCATCCTCTATAAATAAATCCATGAATTTGTATAAAATTTATGTGGTTTAGTGTTTTATTTAAATTATGTGATTTAATAATTTGGAATGATTTATATAATATTAGTTTGCTTTTATTTTATATTTATGGATATTGATTGATGGTGATAAAATAGAGCTAGAATTATAATTTTAACTAATAGTGGGTTTGTGTGAGAATGTCATGATAGATTATAATAAGCAAGCACAAGACTTACTCATGCATATGATAAGAATGTGGTGAAAACCCTTCCAATTATGATGTATGAGATGAATCTATATATCAAAACTCAAAGTTTAAGTATGCTAATTATCAAAAGTATGATACTTACAAAGGTGAAAGTGTGAACACTTTATGTTGATCTATTGTACACATCTTAGAAAAACTAGTTCTCGATTGGGATGAATATTATATAAAACATTCTCTCTATGGATTCATCAAGTCTGGAAGTCATATCATTATTGAGGAGAATGGTGGCACATAATCCTCAAGATATGCACAAGTGTGTGACTCGCAAGGTAGTGATAGCACTTGTGAGTTTATTGCACTCGTATGATTTTTATTAGTGAAACATGAAAAAAATATACATTAATTGTGTGAGTATAATATTTATGAAGTTGAAAGTATAAATACTTACAAACTATATTCATCATTCATCTTAAGAAAATGAAGGTTGTTGAATAAGAATGTGTATTTAAAGAAATTATTAGGGGTAGTTTATGAAGTTGCCTAAAAGAAATGAGATTGTGAATAATCTTCACACATGTATAAAATATTGTCTCAATGATGACATACTGAGATGACAACAATGAGAAGACCATCATTGGGAATGACTTAATGATGATAATCACATTATATGCTGATAGGGCAAATGGTCATTTGCATAATACCTCAACCTTCATTTTGTGTCCAATCTAAAATCTAAAATTACCTCGTTGAGAAGCTATTTGATGAATATTAAGATATGTGAAAAGTTTAATTGATTATGATATGTTGTACATGAAAGAAGATGATTACAAATTAGTTGGCTACTATGATATTGACTATGTAGGTAATCATGATACCGAAAGATCAATAATTGGGTATATCTATTTAAGTTTTGTTCAAGAACAATTTTTTAATGTAGAAATAGACAACTAGCAATGTTATTATCAATAACTAAAGTAGAGTATCTAGCAGTGACAATGATAGCTCAAGAGATTATGTAGTTAGAACAATTGATGAAGGATTTATATTAATTAGTAGATTATTCAGTTTTGGTGTATTGTGACAACTAGTCAGAATTTCGTTTGGTAAAGAATCCAATCTATAAGAATAAAAATAAATGCGTGGAAGTGTATTATAAGTTTGTTAGAAATAAAGTTCAGCTAAAATAAATTTAGATGTCATAAATCAAGACAGATGATTAAGTTATAGATTTGTTCACAAAAAGTGGAGTATCATTAAACTTGAAATGTTTTGATACAAATTGGACATAGTACGAAGAATAGGTGTTAACACTGAGGCGGAGTGTTGAGAATCAATGTCAACACAACTTCAAGCCTATTTTGTCTTAGTAAAAGTTTAATGTATTTTTTAGTAAAAGTTTAATTTGTAATAGTGAATGGTAACACTACAACAAAACTTCAAATTAATGACGTTTTATACCCTGACGCTTTCAGAAAATGTCATTATTCTATTTGTAATTAGACATTTAATGACACTTACTAGATGTGTCATTGTTAAGACTAATAGGTTAGAAAATTTCTTTACTCCTTAAATATTGCCAAGGAATAAGGGGCTAGAAATTAAAAACCTTGTCACTTTTATTAGTGTTGTTGATGTGAAAATATTAATTTTGAATTAATTAATTTGGAACTAATTTCTTTTGTATTTTTTACCTGTAAAATAAGTAATAATATTTTAAATTTCACTATTGATTAAAAAAATTTATCAATTTTTAGTTGATAATTATTTATTAAAAATAAAAAGAAATTTATGATCAAATTAAAAAAAATTACATATTTTTACATTCAAATTTGAATTTGTTATTTAAAATAAGTAATAATATTTAATTCTAAAATTAAACTGTTAATATTTAATTTATCCATGAGAGAAATAAAAATAAATTGAAAATTTTAGGTCATTTAATAAATTAATGTAATTAATTATATATTAAATTTCTAGCGAGTCTTCATTTAATAAAATTAAGACTGCCTCGCTATTAAATGCAAATATGGAAGTTTCCTCATTAAGTTACTAGCACATCTTCTTCAAATTATTAGGACTTTTCCAACTACTCAGCTTCAAGCAGTGCCTCCGATATCCTTGGTGATCTTTGCAGCATTCAGTAAGTTTCTAATTGTATCAGCTCTTTCAATCACTTTAATTTTTTTTAAAAATTGCGTATTTAATCACTTGAATTGAAGAGGTTAACTTATTTCACCATTGTGAACTTGTCTTCTGATCTTTTTGCATTTATTCGCAGCATCCTCCAAAATCTTCTATTTTGCTTCTTATATTATGCCCTCGTCTCTTTTCATGTAATGATATTGCGTGGCATGTTCTTTCCAATTGGAAATGTAACAAAGTACCTCGTCGAACAGCTACCCCTTTTGACATCACTAGATACATTTGCTGAAGAAGTTGACTTTAACGTAAGCATCTTCTGTCAGCTTATAATATGCTGCTTGTTTGAAACATTATGCAGCTTCTTAAAGTTTGGGAATATGAATTCTTTCCATAAATAAACAAAAAACCTGCAGTAGAATCTTAGACACACTGGATTGTAAATTTGCAGCGGAAAAGATAAAAATTAATATATGTTTGTATAATAATTTATATTAATTAGACATATCAATTAATTTATCTAAAAACATCATTATTTGGAACATGTTTTATGTTTTTATGGCACTTACTAGATGTGTCATTGTTAAGACTAATAGATTGTTAAAACTAATAAGGGGCTGAAAAATATAAACTTTGTCACTATTATAAGTGTCATTGATATGAAAATATTGATTTTGAATGTATTGAATTGGAACAAATTAGTTAGTATTTTTTATTTGTAAAATATGTAATAGGTTTTAAAATGGCGTTGGCAACAAACTAGAAGATTCGGGTGGAAGAGTCTCGGCCTGCTTCTCTATGGCTTTGTTTTCCATTTCATCATTGATGGAATTCTCTCCGCCCAGCTATATCCTTCTTCCTCATGGTTGTTGTATTCTCGCACATGTTCTCAGTGAATAGATTCTTACGTGTTGCACGATAGGTCATCACCGCACTTTATTGTTAAATTAGTAGATATGTTACCAAAATGCATAATGCTTAATGGCTACCCTTGTTATACGAATATTTATTGTAGCTTGGCAGGACAAAATAAAATGTTGAACATGAGTTTATATTGGGATCGAAAGAGAGAAATTGTAGTCAATTACTCTTGTCATCAGTTTCTACACGGCTTAGATTTATGAACTATGGAAAGTGGAGTTGTCCATGGCTTATGCAGCATATCTTCGGCATCATGTGTTGTGTTGCTATTTTGTGAAGTTAATTAGTTATGTTTCCTTCAATTAATGCAGATTTTGTGATGTTGGTGTTGAGTTTGTCGGTGATTTTGCTGTAGTTGAGTTATCTACTTCCTATTTTCAGGCTACTATTCTGCCAAAGAGTAATAATAAATTCTTTTCCATATCCCATTTTCAGGCTCAGTCTCTGATTCTTCTTGCAAGGTCCAATTTGCTCATTACAAGGGATATAGAGTGGGCAATTCTTGTTGTTGGCTTTGAGCAGGTGATTATCCATTCTTTTTTATTTTTGATCTCGTGTCATTTTTATACATGTTGTTCTATTTGTTCTCTCATCCTCCGTTTTTTTGACTGTGAAAGTATGGAAAAAAAATGAGGCTATATTTCATAAAAATGTGTGCTCTATAGTCATGTCATTTCAAAATCAATTAGCCTAAGGACCTAGAGACATGTAATGTCATATCTATAAATTCATCTAGGTCACGTATTTATTTATTTTATGTTAGATATTAAATCAAAGTCAAAATATATTAGTATCTTGTATTGAAATAGAAGATAGGTAAATTAATACTCACCTAATTAAATACTTTTACTCTATTTTTTAAATGATTTCTATCCATTAAGAAGTATGGATAGAATATTACTTTCTTCCTCACTAAAATGAAAAGAAAGAAAAGAGGGATATTATTATCAAAACAAACTGATGTACATTATATACCTAGGAATATTGATTATAGGAAATGAGAAATTAAACAAAGTATTTATAAAAATAATATATACAAATAAGGATATTATTATCAAAAAGAGAATATATACGTTATATACATTTTATACATGGGAATATTGATTATTGAAAATGAGAAATTAGCAAAATATTTGTTTAAATAAACTAAACAAATAAGGAAAATAAGATTTTGGGATCCAATAAATAGAATATAAAATTTTTAAGTAGATAGAAATAAATAAAATAATATAGTTAACAGAAAAATACATGGCCAATTAAAATTTTCATTTTCTCAGTACACTATTTATTTTTTCGTTTCCTTAGTCATTTTAGATAAAAAAAATCATCTTATTTTTTATTTTCCCCAATGTAATGACCTATATTATTATAAATTAGAGAATCGGCTTTTACCTAAAAAATGATTAAATAATTTTTTATTACAATAAAAACAAATAAAGGAATAAAAACCTATAATGCACATGAATGCATGATGGGAGGTTCTAGGATCAAATTTGGAGGAGAATAAAATATTTTTTTATTAATAAATTGACTTTTCACATATTTTACTTTAATATAAAGAATAATTAAATGATATTTTTTTGTTTAAATATTTTTTTTATAAGAATCATACTACCTGTAAGAAAAAATTTCTCATGTTTAAATATTATTCTAATCATGTTGACTATGTAAACAAATTTAACATTATTACAATATTAATGCTCATCCCTTCTATCTTATATCTGACATGCTTGTTCATATTTTATTAAATTGATTTTTGAATTTTATTTTAAAAGATAAAAAAGAGGTTGCTAAACGAATAACATTGGAATGTTGATATGTTCTGCCATTTGAAGTGTGATCACTATTGGAAATAATTTGTTCTTTAAAAATGGATCGTTCATGGATCTCAAAGGATAGAAGATTGAAGGAATATGAAGATGGAGTTGAATGTTTTGTTGCATTTGCAATACAAAATTATGCAAATAAAATCTCTATTAAATGTCCATGCTTACAATGTGGTAATATAATTTTCAATACTCCTCAAAAGATTCGAGACCATTTGTTTTTCTTTGGAATTGATCAAAGTTACTATACATGGTATTGGCATGGAGAGACAGCTCCAAGTGGCCCACCTTCCATAAGAGCAGAACATTATGATATACTTCAATTTGATGATCAATGTAGTACAATAGAAATGGTTCAAGCTGCACAGGATGATTGTCAAAATGATCCTGGATTGTTTGCAAGATTACTACAAAATCTAGATAAACTGTTATATCTTGGTTGCAGAAACTTTACAAGATTGTCTGCCTTGATCAATTTATACAACTTGAAAGCACATTTTGGGTGGTCTGATAATAGCTTTTCAAAGCTTTTACAAATTATTGGAGAAATGTTAGTGATTTAAACAATGAATTGCCTTTGTCGATGTATGAAGCAAAAAAAACATTAAATTCTCTGGGAATGGAATATGAGAAAATACATGCATGCCCAAATGATTGTGTACTTTATCGGAATGAGTTGAAAGAAATATCCTTATGTCCTACCTGTGGAACTTCGAGGTGGAAGACAGATATCATAGGAATTAAGAGGAGAAAAGGAGTTCCTGCGAAAGTAATGTGCTATTTTTCTCCAATTCCAAGATTTAGAAAAATGTTTTAATCATCAAAAATTGCAAAAGAGCTCATATGGCATGTTGAAGAAAAAAATTTTGATGAGAAAATGCATCATCCATCAGATTCACCATCATGGAAGCAAGTTGATCACAGATGGCCTGAGTTTTCCTTTGAACCTAGAAACTTGAGACTTGCAATTTCTGCAGATGACATAAATCCTCACAGTTCATTTAATAGCAAACATAGTTGTTGGCACATTCTAATGATAATTTACAACCTTCCTCCATAGTTGCGCATGAAAAGAAAATTTATGATGTTATCTTTATTAATTCCAGGTCCACGACAACCTAGCAATGATATTATTGTCTATTTAGCACATTTAATAGAAGATCTAGAAATATTGTGGGAGGTCGAAGTTCAAGTTTACGATGCACATAAATAAGAAATCTTTACATTAAGAGCCGTTCTATTATGGATAATGAATGATTTTCCTACATATGGAAACATGTCAGGCTGCAAAGTTAAAGGATATTATGGTTGTCCAATATGTGGAGAAGAAACATATTCTTGTAGGTTAAAACATAGAAAAAAGAACTCCTATAATGGACATAGACTATTTCTTCCAAGAAACCATCCATATAGAAAACAAAAGAAAGCATTTGATGAAAAACATGAGTTCGGGTCACCTCCACAAATATTGATTGACGAGGAAATATTAAAAAAATCTATGGAATTTGCAATTCTTGGGGAAAAAAAGGTTAATCTTGGAAAATATGAAATCAACAATACAAATTGTTGGAAAAAAAGTCAATTTTTTTTGACCTTGAGTATTGGAAATATCTTCATGTTCATCATAATTTAGATATAATGCATATTGAGAAAAATGTTTGTGAAAGTATTATTGGTACCTTACTCAACATTGCAGGTAAGACAAAGGATGAGCTTAATTCTCGCTTGGATCTTATAGATATGGGCTTAAGGAGCGAATTGGCACCAAGGTTTGATTCGAAGAGAACATATCTCCCTCCTGCATGTTATACACTTTCTACAATGGAAAAGAAGGTATTTTGTCAAACTCTTTCACAATTGAAGGTTCCATATGGATATTGTTCGAACCTTCGAACAATATCCATGTCAATGTAAGACTTGAAACTTAATGGCTTAAAATCCCTTGACTATCATGCATTAATACAATAATTTTAGCTAGTTTTGTTTTGTTTTATCTTGCCCAAGCATGTGAGGAATGCCATTTGTAGATTGAGTTTGTTTTTTAATGCTCTCTGTACTAAATTCATTGATGTTCCTTCGTTAGATGAGTTACAAAATGAGATAGTGGTGACATTATGCTTGTTTGAAAAGTACTTCCCACCTTCATTCTTTGATATCATGGTGCATCTTACTGTGCATCTTGTAAGAGAAGTGAGACTTTGTAGACCAGTTTACTTTAGCTGGATGTACCCATTTGAAAGGTTTATGAAAGTGTTAGAAGGCTATGTATGAAATCATACTAGACCTGAAGGTTGTATTGCTGAATGCTATATTGCAGAAGAAGGAATCAAGTTTTGTACAGAGTACTTATCAAATATGGAAGCAATTGGAATTCCTAGTAGTTCAAACATTGACCACAAAGTCGGGGCACCAATATTTTGAGGTCTTACTATGAAGGCCGAATCCAATTTATGGTTACGAGCACATCATTATGTGTTGGAAAATACATTAATTTTCCAACCTTATATTGAGTAAGCACCACTAACTTTTTGTTTCTTTATTTGTTGTACATATAATATATTAATCTAATTATTTAATTTTTATACATGAGCTCATAGAGAGCACATGCAATGGCTGAAAGCGAAACATCCACGTCAATCAAAAAGGCAAAAGTGGTTACAGGATGAGCATGCTCGTACTTTTACCTTTTGGTTACGAAAAAAGGTACTATAATGGTTTCTTAAATTTTCCTTTTCTTTTACATTACTGGTTAACATATAAATGATAACTGTAACTTATTTCTATAGGTTGAAGTTGCATTGGGAAATAATGAACCTGTATCTGAAACCCTTAAATGGATAGCTGATGGTCCAAGCCATTATGTGATGAAGTATAATAGTTATGTCATCAATGGGTGTCAATATAATACCAAGGAGCGTGATGATTTACTAGCTACCCAAAATAGTGGAGTTAGTATTGTATCAATGACCATGCAAATTGCTAGTGCTAAAGATAAAAATCCTATTTTCGGGGAATTTTGTTTCTATGTGGTTATTACTGAGATTTGGAACATTGATTATACTATATTCAGAATTACAGTCTTCAAGTGTGATTGGGTTGATAATAGGAATGGAATCAGGGTTGATGATCTTGACTTTACCTTAGTTGACTTTAGCAGATTGGCTCATAAGTTAGATCCGTTCATATTAGCCTCTCAAGCTAAGAAAGTCTTCTATGTACAAGATGAGCTTAATCCAAGATGGTCAATTGTTTTGTCAACTCCTCAACAATACTTCACAGAAAGAGCAAATGATGATGATCCAATGGACATTTATATTGAACACAATTCAGTCATATCTTCTTTGCCACATGTTGAATTATTTGATGCAATGGATGACTCTGATCAAATTTGTATTCGAGATGATTGTGAGGAAATTTTGGTTGAGAACAAATCATAAATATATCTAATTTGTATCTTTGTTATGGAATGGTCCATGAACTATTGTGATAATAAATGTACTTTTCATAATGATTATCAAGTTTATTACTTCTTACTTTTTATTAAATATTTTAAAATTAAATATGCAATTGGAATTTTATTGTTATCATATTATCTTTTGTTTATATTGTTAACTATAGATTTTTTTTGTAGATTGGCTATGAAAAAAAATTGTGATTTCGACTTTTGGCTTCAATACTTTACAACAACATTGTAAATTATATTTTCACCCTTATAAAACACAATTATTATTTTAAGGCACAATTTTTTTTTATTACGTAGCTTTTTATTATATTAATGAATCTAAAACTATAAGTTGATTGGATTACTATATATGTGTAATTAATAGAACTTGAAATTACATTACATAGCATCTAATCGAGTTTTTTTAATGTATTGGGAAGATGACAAGTAATTTAACTTTTCATTTTATTAAATTTAATTGGTTTTTGTCATATTTCTTCAAGTAGTTTGTGAGATCTTTCAACTCACTATACACATATATGTTTTTAATGAATTATTATTATTTTGTATTTCAAAATATTTTATCAACTTTTATGTCATAATTGATAAATCTCTTGCTTTATATTTTACCCATTACTACTAACTTTGGTTTTGTTGTTGTTAAATTTTTTTTAATCATATATATCAATTATTATATAAATTATTTTCATGATATGTTGTTATCATTCCTTCTTTTTTATTTTCCAATCCTCTATAATATTTTTTTTTCTGCAAGTGTAATTAATTATTGTTCATCTTTTTGTATGTAGGTTTCCTTTTTTGAAAATTAACTTTCAACTTAGCCAAGCTAGCATGAAGTAGTTTCTTGGAGATAAGACACAATTGGGTTGCATATATAAGAAAATTTGAATTGAATTAAAGAAATGAATGTTGAAATTGTGATATATATTTTTTTGTTTATGAAATGCAAGAAGTCCAATTTCCCCATTGTAATTAAAAACTTTAATTTTTGTATGGATTATAACGTATGTTTTTCTTATGTGCATGCAGTATTACAATAACAGGTGAAAATATATTTATAATAATTATTAAATTGATATTTAATTAAATCATTATCTTCCTTGATACTTTTACTAAGTGTCATTGTATTCAAATATTTTAAGATTGATACAACAAATTTTGACATTTTCTGAGTGGCAATGTAGATTGGTATAATAAATAATGATAGTTTATTTTAGCTTCAAAGTTTTTTTCAATGACACTACTAAAAAATGACATTATGGGCAAATATCTATTATGACGGGCTAGTGGATGACTCTATCGATAAGCGATATGAATTATATTTAATGATGCTTTTTAAGCGTCTTTGATTATGCTTTTTGTTGTAGTGTTAGTATATTTATATTTTCCATTGATTTTATTGTGAGAGATATAGATGAAGACCAATGTGCTCTATTAATCTTCTGATGAACATTTTTAGCTACTAGAAAGACCCTTACAAATGCTTGTAGAGTTCACTCTTTGTGTAGGTGAAGAGGAAGTAAAATTCCACATTTACATAAGCTCGTAGAGTCTAAGTGATGATGAGAATGATTTTTGGTGGATAGATAACCTCCTATATACAAAAAAAAACAAAAAAACATAGACTTTAGATGGAAATATTTTGTAGAAGACTATTGGCTTGACGAAGATAAGGAAAAAGATGTAAAAAATAAAATATGAAACTATGAAAGTGAAGCTGAGATTGATGAAGATGAACACTATAGGGTCCCAACATTCTTCGAAGTCATGACTTCGGAAAGCTACAAATAAGAATACTCCAGAGAGGTAGAAAAAAAAGTGAAATGCCTATATTCTTTTTACAATTTCATGGAAAAAATGATATAGAGGATTGAGAGATTATATTGATAGCAAAAATAGCAATAGAATCCCAACCTATGACTAATGAAATGATAAAGTAATACATGGCTAAAATAAAAAATTGAGAGGATCCAATGAAAAGAGAAAAATAAATAAATGTAATAACAAAAGTCTTTGTCTTGTCCAATGTCATGACTTTGGAGATTGAAAAAGAAAAACTCAAAATGTAGCCCAACAAAAATCCATAATATTCTAAAAATTTTCATCATTCAAGGGGGATGAAGCCAAAGAAGAAAGCCAAAAGGCATTGGTGATCCAAAAAGCTATGGCATCCTAGGAAAAAAAATTAAAAGAATGAAGTCCTAAAAAAATAAAGTATAGTATTTGATTCAATACATAAATAAAATTAGAGAAGAAAAGATGAAATGAAATACTATACAACAAAGCTAATTTAGATAGCTAAGATCACAGATAGATGTAATACCTCATTGATAGTGTAGATATGGACTTTAAACATAGCGCTACTTGGGAAGCAATCAAAAAAATTTTTTTGCTTTGTGTTATAAAATAAAAGAATATGTATTCAATCATATAGATTATTATGTACATTATACACACCCAAAAATTTAGTCATAGAGCTCAAATCTTGCCACAACTCATTCATATATTTACAAAAAAAAGTAGTCTCACCATCTAGACATACTATGAGATCAAACATAGTCATAGTGAATACTTATGCAGAATAGATGGAAAATAATTTTTTTTGAGAAGGATTAATTGCTCTTGGGGACAATCACTTTAGTGTCTGTATTTGTTTGGTATATCAAATACTGAATAATACTAGTTATTTTGGTAATTACACATAATGTGTTTGCATGAAAAAAAAAATTAAATAGAACCATTTCCATAAAATGTAGTATTGATAGAATATGATTAATAATAGTGAAATTGGTCATTTTTTGGATAAAATATAAGATTTTGTAGAATTGTTGAGTTGTGAGAGAACAAATAATCATGTTATACTTATAGTATTCCTCATATTAGGACTTTTTTATATTTTCATGAGTTTATAGAGTAGTTTTATCATTCATTCTTGGCTGAAGTTTTATATAGTTGTTATAATATTCATATGTCGCGAATCTACCACCTTGTTGATATAATTATTTTATCTTACAACACATTCTTTTTGGCTACAAAAAATTTTTGGAGTCGAAGCTATACTGCCTTAGTAATTTTTTTCATAGTTATGACATTAATTTTATGTTGTAAAAGCCAAGTATCCTAGTGGTGCTAAAAGTTACGACATTGTCTAGCACCATGATGTTCTCATTTAATAGTTACAAATACTAAGATAAAAGTGAATATGTCTCTTTAGTGTCGTGATTTTTTGCTATATAGAGTTATAGAGAGTATTTACTCAAATTGTGGTCATTCTCAGTGCAACAACTTTATATTGTATAAAAGAAATGCATGAGTCGAGGTCTTTCCTAATATCAAGACACAGTGTTATAGAAAGGAAATATTTGAGGCATGAAATTCCTTGTGCCACATAATTCTAATGCAAGAAAGAGACCAAAGTCATGGTCATTCCCTATATTATGACTTTGCATTTTATAGAGGTTCAAACAAAATCCATGGCCATTCTCCAAAGTCATGACTTCCTACTTAAAAAAATACTTAGCTATTTGAATATAAAAGTGGAACTTAGAGAAAAAAAATAGAGGGAAAGCTATGGCACGAGCAAGGAGGAAAAAAAGGCTAGGGTTTTGAAGTAACAATTTTTCCAACCATAGGGAAGATCCATGAGCAAAAGGTATGCAAGGCACACTCATAAACCTTAAAAAGTGAGCACATATTTTGACTCCCACCTTGGGGTAGATCCAAGGTCCATGAACAAGAATTATAGGTTTAGAGTTTTAATTCCTAAACTCTTGAGGACTATCATTTGAAACTCAAGATTTCATGAGATATATTTTAAATTATCTCGTGTAAATTTCTTCTCAATATCAAGCTAAATTAAGATATGGTGTTAGTATACTTTATTTTATATAATAGATATATAATTAATATATTTTATGTTTAGTTTATGTTGTGGTTTCATTACTAATGGATATGTTATTTATTTAGAACTGAGATTTCACTATTAGTAAGTTGTATGTCTGGCCCAGTGGCATAGTAAACTAGCTCGAGTGACTGCCCTACTCCCCTTACTAATACAAGTATGGAAGCTATTTGGATATGAAAGCTACGTATAGCGTTTGGTTTTAAGTAGATGGAGATGAAGTTTAAATGTGACAGTTAAAGTCGCATTCATCTAGCAAAGAATTTCACCTTCCATGCAATGAAGAAACATTTCGACATCCAGTATCATTTCATCTTGAAGCAAATTAAATATAAGATAATTAAATTGGAGAATATTAACATAAAAATGAATGTTGGTGAATACTCGACGAAGGCTGTGAGTATGAAGAAATTACTTTGGTGATTGGTACAAAGCTAAGACTATGATGAAAAAAATGTATTAACCAAGTAGTAGAATATTATGAATGGATTATACTTCTTTTAAAGCTATTGTTTATTCATCAAAGTCACGACACTATTTGGAATCACAACTGGACTAATGTTGGAATAGTTTTTAAGGAATCATGCTTCATTCTATAGAGTCGCGACTAGACTAAAGCTTGAATAGTTTCAAATGAGTTGTACCATGTTTTATGGAGTCACGACTAGACTAAAGCTATAAGATTTGATGAGGAGTCATGCCTTGTTATATGGAGTCAGAACTATATTAAAGCTAAAATAACGAATAGAGTTCAAGGTTGTGCCCTTAATCTTGGTGTAGCTACCTGAATGGAGTTGCACATGTAAAGGGAGGTTTTGATTGGATATTATAGTTTTAGAGTCATGACTTGTATTGTGAAGTCACGACTCAACATAAGTTGTAATATCAATATTGATACAAATAGTTTTTATTGTGGTGACTAGTGGTTTGAAAAATTAAGTAATGACCTATTCTCTGAGGTCATGGCATGAATGAAGCCTAGACATGCTACATGTTGTCATAACTTGAAATTAAGTTTATGGGATTTTTAAGTTACCACCTAAAGGCTTATAAATGATAAAAGAAGACAGAGGCTGATCAAGTAAGAGAATATGAATATAGAAATGTTGTTTAGCCACAAAGCATGAATAGTGAGAAAGCACCCTCATCTTTTCTTTTCTCTCTTCTCTTCATGTGTGTGTGCACGTGCACATGCTTATTTTATGAGAATTTTGTTTGTGATTGATTTCCATCATTGAAAACCTAAACCCCAATCATCATCTTGACTCTTGGTATCTCAAGTAAATTATTTCAGGTACTATGTAGATTCTTTACATCAGGCATAGAAGATTATTCTCAATATTTCTAGATTCTTAATATTAGATATTAAAGTTATGTGTAGGTTCTTAACATTTGGTATCATATCTAATAGTTGGAACTCCTATATCTTAACAACTTCTCTCCCTTTAATAGTTTAATGAGTACATCATCTAAGTTATCCTCCATATGAATTTATTGTATATTCACACTTTTTTATCCTATATTTTCTCATACAAAGAGATATTGCACTCGAATTTTTTTTTCTTTGAGTGAAATGCTAGATTATTTGCTAAGTACATAGAGCTTTTACCATCATAAAATAAAGTAATCTTATTTTAATTTTGTCCATACCTTCCAATAAATTTTGCAAGTAGAATATCTATTTAATAGCATGCATAGCTATAATATATTCTACTTATGTCGTAGTAGTAGGCATGATAGAATATAAGTTTGAAACTCAACTTATAGTTCCTCCAGCAAGAGTAAATAGATAACAAGTAGTGGACTTATTGTCGTCAATATTTTCTTCATAAACTAAAATTAATATGGCCTCTTGCAATATGATCTAAACCTCAATAATATATTATATTATTTGAGGTATTCTTGACATATCTCAAAATCTTTTTTATAGCACATAATATTCAGTCTTGTACAAATCATAATAAACATTAAACTTCTGATAATTAATATATATGGTGCTCAAGATATTTTCATCTTATATATTTCATTACTAGCATTCATTCTTATTGATAACTTGAAATTAGTAGGAAGATGTGTATAAATTGACATAAAATCATGCATATTGAATCATCCCAAGATTTTCTTAATATAATTCTTTTGAAAAAAGCTAGATCACTCTATTATTTCTACATTGGTTTATTTGCATCTCTATAAATTTATTTGCTTGTCTTAAAATTTTCATATTAAATTCTCTTGCCAAACATACCTTCAATTCTTAGATGTGATATTTGTTGGGTTCTCCTACCAACATATTATCTACATACATTAGCAAGATAATGAATCTTTATCCCCAAATAGCTTGTAATATGCATATTACCAAAATTATATTTCTCTTATACTAGTAGTTTGGTGCTTTGAGAGCATGTAAAGATTTATTCAATCTATAAATTAGAAGTCTTTCATAAATATGTTACTATGAACTTTAATATAGAATTACCAATAATAAATAACTTAAGATCAAGTGGTTTGTTTTTTTAGATACATTATCTCTGTGGCAGGATTGATTGCATTGCTTAGATAATAACAAATATTTTCTTTATAAATATTCTAAAAAAATTTGGGTTAGAAATTACATAATTAGAGACTTAGATTCTTGATGTACAAAATAAATATTAACAATTCTTTTTATGATAATGTAAATGGAATTAATATTCTCAATTACAAATCAATGGCTAAGTAGAACAAGTAAATGTATTATTAAAAAAAATATTTAGCTATTATGAAATGGTCATCCAAAGAAAATATTGGATATGTTTACATGTTACTATTCAATTTTGTTATTATATATACAAAGTCTTCATCCACCAAAATAAGTCTAGAATAGCTATCATTGAGATATTAACTTTTAACTCCTTTTATGTTGGTTAAACAAAAATATTGAGAAAATTAGAGAATTAAACTCTAATTAATCAAGAAAAAATTACTCTTAATAAAAGGAGCACCTCACACTCTCCCAAAGAAGAACACAATTTGAAAAACTTTCCAACTTTAATTGATGAATGAAAAACACAAATACAAGGAAGATATTTATAGGTTACAAGATTTAATCCTAATCATATAATAAAATATTCACAAATTAATCTAAACATTAAAAATAAATAAATATCTAGTACTCACTAAACTTTGCCTAAACTTCAACTTACACTACAACAAAAGACATAATCAAAGACGCTTAAAAAGCATCATTAAATATAATTTATGTCGCTTATCGATAGTGTTATCCGCTAGCCTGACATAAAAAGTCTTTGCATATAATGTCATTTTTTAGTAGTGTCGTTGAATCAAACCTTGACGCTTTAATAAAGTGTCATTATTTATTATACCAATCTACCTTGACACTCATAAAACATCATAATTTGTTGTTCAATCTTAAAATATTTGAATACAATGACACTTAATAAAAGTGTCAAGGAAGATAAAGATTTAATTAAATATCAATTTAATAATTATTGTAAATATATTTTCACCTGTTATTGTAATACTGCATGCACATAAGAAAAATATACATTACAATCCATACCAAGATTAAAGTTTTTAATTACAATGGGTAACTTGGACTTCTTACATTTCATAAACATAAAAAAATATATCACAATTTCAACATTCATTTCTTTAATTCAATTCAAAATTTCTTATATATGCAATCCAATTGTGTCTTATCTCCAAGAAACTGCTTCATGCTAGCTTGGCTAAGTTGAAAGTCAATTTCCAAAAAAGGAAACCTACATACAAAAAGATGAACAATAATTAATTACACTTCAAAAAAAATATTATAGAGGATTGGAAAATAAAAAAGAAGGAATGATAACAACATATCATGAAAATAATTTATATAACAATTGACATATATGATTAAAAAAAATTTAACAACAACAAAAACAAAGTTAATAGTAATGGGTAAAATATAAAGCAAGAGATTTATCAATTATGGCATAAAAGTTGATAAAATATTTTAAAATACAAAACAATAATAATTCATTAAAAACATATATGTGTGTAGTGAGTTGAAAGATCTCACAAACTACTTGAAAAAATACCACAAAAACCAAATAAATTTAATAAAATGAAAAGTTAAATTACTTGTCATCTTCCCAATACATTAAAAAAACTCAAAGAGATGCTATGTAATTTAATTTCAAGTTCTATTTGATTACACAAATATAGTAATTCAATCGACTTATAGTTTAGATTCATTAATAAAATAAAGGCTACGTAAAAAAAATTGTGCCTTGAAATAATAATTGTGTTTTATAAGGGTGAAAAGGTAATTTACAATCTTGTGGTAAAGTATTGAAGCCAAAAGTCGAAATCACAATTTTTTTCATTGCCAATCTACAGAAAAAAATCTATAGTTGACAATATAAACAAACGATAATATTATAACAATAAAATTCCAATTGCATATTCAAGTTTTGAATATTTAATAGAAAGTAAGAAGTAATAAACTTGATCTAATTATAAAAAAATAATTTTATTATCACAATAGTTCATGGACCATTCCAAAGTTGGAAGATCTTCTAACTTGACCAAATAAAAGTTTACCTTTAAATGCCTATGAATCATGCATACAATATATTAACGTAATTCAACCTTTGGAAATTAGAGAAATATAATGAATGTGTAAGGAAAATACTAAAATGTCTTCAAATGATTATGTCTAACAATTTACCTTTAGTCATAGTTTGGGTCAAAAGAGATATAAAGTATGAGCCTCATCAAAAGTTAAAGTTGAAAATGCCAAAATTTGTTCATGCTTCAATACAAAAAGGTGTCCCCAATACTTTTCAAACCGAGGAAAGTATTAATTGAGTCACCAACATCACCCATTCAAATCATACTTCATCCAACTCATCTTTGTTGTACGATTTTATCCCATTAAACTGTTGAAAAGTAAAGTAATATTTTCATCTATTAAATTGGAAAATAAAAAAAACATTGATATATTGAGAACCAACAAATCAACACATATCTTTTTTGTAAGACATCCTTGATCGAGAATATCTATCATATATCTCATCACATAGTATCCACATTTAACACTACCTTGTTGTCTAGGGCACTGAATGGAAAAAAAAATCATTATATATATATATGGAGTTACTTGCAAGTCATATTGTACTAAGTTTAAAATTAAGAAGAAGACACTAAATATTTTATTACTCAGTTTATGAGTTATTTACCCCTAATACAACCCAATTAGGCTATCTCTTTGATGATTTATGTTTTTTAAGTGGATGATTTCTTAGAGCCTTGCATGAAAAAAAAATTTTTTTTTACCAACTATGCTTCATTTTATAATAATAAAGGAAAAACTTACATATTAACAATGTCTTTAAGATCATCTAATGGTTAATGATGCAAGGAATCAAGGTAATAGGCAATCAATGTCCTTATGTCAAGTACCACCAATACCCAATGACAACTATAAAATTAACATTAGTGTAACAACATAACACTACTACAAAAACCATAATCAAAGATGCTTAAAAAGCATTATATATATATATATATAATGTCGCTTATCGATAGCGTCATCCGCTAGCGTGACATAAAAAGTCTATACATATAATGACGTTTTTTGCAGTGTCGTAGAATCATACCTTGACGCTAAAATAAAGTGTCAATTTTATTAACAATGACACTTTATTTTAGCGTCAAGGTATGATTCAACGACATTGCAAAAAAAAAATGTCATATGTTGTAACTATCGTAAATTTTTTTGAATACTATGACACTTAGTAAAAGCTTCAAGGATGATTATGATTTAAATAAATTTAAATTTAATAATTATTGTAAATATATTTTCAGCTGTTATTGTAATACAGCATGCACATAAGAACAACATTCTTTACAATCCATACAAAGAATACAGTTTTCAAGTACAATGGGGAACTCGGACTTCTTACAAATCAAAAAAATATATATAACACAATTTCAACATTTATTTCTTAAATTCAATTCAAAATTTCTGATATATGAAACCCTTTTGTGCCTTATCTCCATAAAACTGGTTCCTGGTAGCCTGACAAAGTTGAGAGTTAATTTCCAAATAAGGTAACATGTATACAAAAAGATGAATAATAAATACTTACACTTGCAGAAAAAAATATATTATAGAGCATTGGAAAAAAAACAGGAATGATAACAACGTATCATAAAAATAATTTATATAACAATTGACATATATGATTAAACAAATTTAACAACAAAAACAAAGTTAGTAGTAATGTATAAAATATAAAGCAGGAGATTTATCAATTATGACATAAAAGTTGATAAAATTTTTTTTAATACAAAATAATAATAATTTGTTTAAAACCTGTAGGTGCGTAGTGAGTTTAAAGATATCACAAATAACTTGAAAAAATACTACAAAAATCAATTAAATATAATAAAATGAAAAGTTAAATTACTTGTCATCTTCCCAACACATCGAAAAAACTCGATGAGATACAATGTAATATAATTTCAAGTTCTATTTGATTACACAAATATAATAATCGAATCAACTTATAATTCTAGATATATTAATAAAATATTGGCTGCAGGAAAAAAAAATTGTGCCTTGAAATAATAATTGTGTTTTATAAGGGTGAAAAGGTAATTTACACTGTTGTGGTAAAGTATTGAAGCCAAAAGTCGAAATCATAATTTTTTCCATTGTCAATCTACAAAAAAAAATCTATGATTGCCAACATAAACAAGTACCATAGTTCCAGTTGCAACGACATTTTTTTTTTGCCCCTATGGCCAATTGACAATTCCTTTCCTGTAAAATGAAACTTTATTGTTTAGTCATATGCAATCATCTAAAGTTGATAATTTCCAAGTATAAAAGAATTAGTTAGACAAAATTGAGTTATCATAACTTAATGAGCTTATTAATATAAGTTATCATGTTAACTTATAATGTAACATTACTTATATATTTTCATATCAACTAGGTAAGTTGATATGAAAATTATGAGTTTGTGTTACCACATTTATATTAATGAACATAATATTAAATACAACTTACCTTTTTTGCTTCTAGCATTGGTGGAGTGTGGTCTTCTACTCGACGTTTTGGGTGCTCAACAATTTCAGGAATGACAATATGTTTTTGGAGCATGTTAGAGCTACCAACATTAGATTGAGGTGCGGTGGGTACCATCTGAGAGAGTTGGAATAAAATCTTTGCCTCAAACTTTGATTGTCGCTCTTGCGATGGAGAACAAGAGAAAGCATCCATGAAATTAACTTTCTAATATGATAGGATTCTGCAACCTCCACATCCAAGTACAAAAGAAATCAATAAAAATGAAGAGAAGGAAACAAAAAAGTTACACTTTCACCCCTAGTTTTACTCTGAATTAATTCTAAACAGGAATCCAAGGGCTCATTGAATTAACTCACAATTGTCATGATCACAAGCCCACTCGCGCATGTCCAGATAAATCCTCTCCCAGAACCAAACATGAGAACATAACATTTATTTTTCCCCCCTATCTCTTTCTCTCTACTTGTGAATTATGATAAGTTTATGCATAATATAAGATGCAAAACAGAAGAATTTGGAAGAAGCTACGAATAAATGCAAAATGATCGGAACACGTTCACATTCATTACTTAGGTTAACCTCGTCAATTTTAGTGATTCAATGCACTCTTTTTTGATAATAGTTAAAAGTATGGAAGAGCTGATACAATTATAAACTTAATGGAGAAACTTACAAGATGCTGCAAAATATGGCCAATGATATCGGAGATGCGAGCTTGAACCCGAGCTGTTGGAAATGGTCGAACATGATGAAGAAGAAGCGCAACTCTTTCTAGCGATTAATTCTTCAATATATTAAATTAAGTTAAAAATAATATTAAATTCTTCACATAATTTTATTAAATCACCTTATATTTACGTTATATATTTATTTTTCTTAGGGATAAATTAAATATTAACAAATTAATTTTAAAATTAAATATTATTACTTATTTTATAAATAAAAAATTTAATTTTGAATGTAAAAATATTTAGATATTTTTTAATTTTATCATAAGTTTCTGTTTAATTTTTAATAAATAATTTTCAACTAAAATTTGATACTTTTTATTATTATTAAAGAGTAAAAATAAAAATATTATTAATTATTTAAAAAAATAAATAAGAAATTAGTTACAAATCAATAAATTCAAAATTAAATTTTTCACATACACGACACTAATAAAAGTGACTAGGTTTTTAATTTTCAGCTCCTTATTCCTTGGAAATTTTTAATGAGGTAAGAAATTTTCATAACCTATTAGTCTTAACAATGACACATATAGTAAGTGTCATTAAATGTCTAATTACAAATATAATAATATTTTATAAAAGCGTCAAGATATAAAGCATCATTAATTTTAAGTTTTGTTATAGTAACAATGACACTTCTAGTAAGTGCCATAAAAACAGAATACATTATCGAAATAATGATGCTTTTAGAAAAATGTCATTAAATGTCTAATTACAAATAGAATAATGACATTTTCTGAAAGTGTCAAGGAATAAAACGTCATTAATCTGCTATTTTGTAGTAGTGTAACATTTATAATTTGATTATTATGCATACTTATAATCTTACTTATGTTTAATAACTTACTTTGGGTTATATGGAATAAAAACAAAATCAGCATTATTTACTTTCATCAACCAATTAGCTATAACCCTTGACCAATTTTTATTGCTTGCTTCTCCCAATCCAGCTTTGGAAACCAAGGTCGAATTTACAAAAATAAATCGCTCTGCCTCTTTAGCATCAAGCATTATGCAAGTGTCTGATTTAATTTCACACAAAATTTAAAAGTTTTAATATTTTAATTTAAGTAATATTAAATACAATTCTCATTATGAAAAATTAAAGCATAAATAAGATAGTTAAAATATATGAATAGCATATTAAATGTTTCTCTTACCATATATAGAACATAAGGCAATTAAATGACACCTCTGTTGATGAAATTATGATATCCATATCTTCTTTCATGAGGAAGGTCTTAAAAGACTTTCCAAAAACATCCTCTATGATTTCTACTGCATGTACCATCTCATCCTTTAACAACAACTCAACTAATGTAGCAAAGTTCTTGATATCTACAGGGTTTTCATCCTTAAAACTCAATGTTTTCTCTTTATTCCTCTGTTTCTTAAATTTCTTTGAATCCTATCAAACATAAAATATCATTGTATATATAAGAATTGTCCTAGATAAAATTGTTTTTTAATTATAAACAAGAAATTTTTTATTAAAAAAAATACATACCTGGATGTGATGAGTAGTAAGAATGACTAATTGGGCAGGCCATAAAATTTGATGCCCAATAGCATCTCCAATAGTGGTAATTAGGCTTGGAATAGGTACAGGAAGTAATGCATTTGGATCATAAGAAACATCCACAGCAACAAGAAAGTTAGCACCACGTTCAAGTACCATAGTTCCAGTTGCAACTATATTTTCTTTTGTTTTTATGGCCAATTGACAATTCCTTACCTATAAAATTAAACAATATTGTTAAGTTATATGCAATCATCTAAAGTTGATAATTTCCAATTAGAACAAAATTGAGTTATCATAACTTAATGAGCTTATTAATATAATTTATTATGCTAACTTATATTGTAACATTACTTCTATATTTTCATATCAACTAGGTAAGTTGATATGAAAATTATGAGTTTTTGTTAACCCATTTATATTAAAGAACATAATATGAAATACAACTTACATTGTTTGCTTTTAGCATTGGTGGAGTGTGGTCTTCTACTCGACATTTTGGTTGCTCAACACTTTCAGGAAGGACAATATGTTTTTGGAGCATGTTAGAGCTACCAATATCAGATTGAGGTGCGGTGGGTACCATCTGAGAGAGTTTGAATAAAATCTTTGCCTCAAACTTTGATTGTCGCTCTTGCGATTATTTCATAAATTCCCGCAAAGCACTATCTGCCATAGAATCAAAATATTATCGTGGAGTATAATGCTTTCCTTTAGCTCGTACTCGACTACTATATTCCGGAGTTCCCAATGCTTCTGTAAGTATGTCATTTCCATTGAAACTCAAACTACTTTCTTGTGACTATTGCAACATCTTATCCTGATACACAATGATATTATCAAATTAAATGGCATATTTATTAATATAAATAAGTTATTAATGTAAATGAAATATTTGTTCCATAACTTATACTTACAATCTTCTCCACTACCGGAATGACCACTTCATCATACGTGCCATTTTTTTTCTCCATTGCTTTCTTCCATAATACACTTCTATCAATGACTCTAGTAAAGTCGGTTTCTACCAACTTTTATAATATTGCAATGTAATATAATGAGTCTCCATGTAAATTCAACATAAAATAAAAAGTAAAGTAACAACATCTTTAACTTACCATCTCCTCCTCAAGACCAGCATATCACTTCCTACTAAGATGATGATTATAAATATGTTTTTTCCTTCTTTCCTTTTGAACATCTCTAAACTCCTACAAATTTTAATTTATATTAAGTAAAGAAAAAATGAGCATATGCCATGAAAATAATTAGCAATTTACCTGAAATCTTTGAGTCAATCTTTCTTCGACAAAAATTGTCCAATCTTCATCTTCAATAAAATTGTATTCAAGTGGTGGTTTTTTAAGAAGCTTTAGTTGGACTTTGAAATGAATGATATACTTTGTAGTCAACATGTTCTTGAAAGATCTAAAGCACCTGCCAATTATTTTCATATAGTTCCTTCAACTTTTACAATCCAATGTAAATGCAGCCTAGAAGTAATGAACATAGTTATTAGTTGTTAAAAAAATTTGCAAATATAATTAGAAAAAGTTATAGATAGAAAAAAAAATTCAAATTTACCTCAATGGTGTCCCACAATTTATTCTTCAACTACTTAGGTACATGGGGCCAATTTTTATATCTAATTGGAACCATGATATGTGTCAATACGCCTAAATAGCTTGTGAGATGTACCGCAGCTTGTCCGACATAAACACCATCAATATTATACTTTACTACAAGTTTTATTCATTTGCTCCAATTCATGATAATCATAGTATTTATTGTTATCCCTCTACATCTATTTCTTATAGTTGCTTTATCATGTTGTTCTATTTCCATAACTATCATAAAAATAATTATAATATTTAAATAAAAGAAAAAAAAATATCCAAAAAAAATTTAAAGAATTAAAAATTAATTAATTAATTAAAGGCATTACCTAATCAGCTGCTTTGCATAAAACATAATACTGTCAATGTTTTGAATATTATCAATCTGACATTAACTAAAATTGAAAGTATAATAATCATCTAATAACAAAGACGAATAAATTAACTAGTATGTATTCATTTAAAATATAAAAAACTATAGTAGCATATCAATTCATAATTCAATAACAAAGATAAATTGGATACATTTATGATTTGTTCTCAACCCAAATTTTCTCACAATCATCTCGAATACAAATTTGATCAGAGTCATCCATTGCATCAAATAATTCAACATGTGGCAAAGAAGATATGACTGGATTGTGTTCAATATAAATGTCCATTGGATCATCATCATTTGCTCTTTCTGTGAAGTCTTGTTGAGGAGTTGACAAAACAATTGACCATCTTGGATTAAGCTCATCTTGTACATAGAAGACTTTCTTAGCTTGGGAGGCTAATATGAACGGATCTGACTTATGAGCCAATCTGCTAAAGTCAACTAAGGTAAAGTCAAGATCATCAACCCTGATTCCATTCCTATTATCAACCCAATCACACTTGAAGACTGTAATTCTGAATATAGTATAATCAATGTTCCAAATCTCAGTAATAACCACATAGAAACAAAATTCCCCGAAAATAGGATTTTTATCTTTAGCACTAGCAATTTGCATGGTCATTGATACAATACTAACTCCACTATTTTGGGTAGCTAGTAAATCATCACGCTCCTTGGTATTATATTGACACCCATTGATGACATAACTATTATACTTCATCACATAATGGCTTGGACCATCAGCTATCCATTTAAGGGTTTCAGATACAGGTTCATTATTTCCCAATGCAACTTCAACCTATAGAAATAAGTTACAGTTATCATTTATATGTTAACCAGTAATGTAAAAGAAAAGGAAAATTTAAGAAACCATTATAGTACCTTTTTTCGTAACCAAAAGGTAAAAGTACGAGCATGCTCATCCTGTAACCACTTTTGCCTTTTTGATTGACGTGGATGTTTCGCTTTCAGCCATTGCATGTGCTCTCTATGAGCTCATGTATAAAAATTAAATAATTAGATTAATATATTATATGTACAACAAATAAAGAAACAAAAAGTTAGTGGTGCTTACTCAATATAAGGTTGGAAAATTAATGTATTTTCCAACACATAATGATGTGCTCGTAACCATAAATTGGATTCGGCCTTCATAGTAAGACCTCAAAATATTGGTGCCCCGACTTTGTGGTCAATGTTTGAACTACTAGGAATTCCAATTGCTTCCATATTTGATAAGTACTCTGTACAAAACTTGATTCCTTCTTCTGCAATATAGCATTCAGCAATACAACCTTCAGGTCTAGTATGATTTCATACATAGCCTTCTAACACTTTCATAAACCTTTCAAATGGGTATATCCAGCTAAAGTAAACTGGTCTACAAAGTCTCACTTCTCTTACAAGATGCACAGTAAGATGCACCATGATATCAAAGAATGAAGGTGGGAAGTACTTTTCAAACAAGCATAATGTCACCACTATCTCATTTTGTAACTCATCTAACGAAGGAACATCAATGAATTTAGTACAGAGAGCATTAAAAAACAAACTCAATCTACAAATGGCATTCCTCACATGCTTGGGCAAGATAAAACAAAACAAAACTAGCTAAAATTATTGTATTAATGCATGATAGTCAAGGGATTTTAAGCCATTAAGTTTCAAGTCTTACATTGACATGGATATTGTTCGAAGGTTCGAACAATATCCATATGGAACCTTCAATTGTGAAAGAGTTTGACAAAACACCTTCTTTTCCATTGTAGAAAGTGTATAACATGCAGGAGGGAGATATGTTCTCTTCGAATCAAACCTTGGTGCCAATTCGCTCCTTAAGCCCATATCTATAAGATCCAAGCGAGAATTAAGCTCATCCTTTGTCTTACCTGCAATGTTGAGTAAGGTACCAATAATACTTTCACAAACATTTTTCTCAATATGCATTATATCTAAATTATGACGAACATGAAGATATTTCCAATACTCAAGGTCAAAAAAAATTGACTTTTTTTCCAACAATTTGTATTGTTGATTTCATATTTTCCAAGATTAACCTTTTTTTCCCCAAGAATTGCAAATTCCATAGATTTTTTTAATATTTCCTCGTCAATCAATATTTGTGGAGGTGACCCGAACTCATGTTTTTCATCAAATGCTTTCTTTTGTTTTCTATATGGATGGTTTCTTGGAAGAAATAGTCTATGTCCATTATAGGAGTTCTTTTTTCTATGTTTTAACCTACAAGAATATGTTTCTTCTCCACATATTGGACAACCATAATATCCTTTAACTTTGCAGCCTGACATGTTTCCATATGTAGGAAAATCATTCATTATCCATAATAGAACGGCTCTTAATGTAAAGATTTCTTATTTATGTGCATCGTAAACTTGAACTTCGACCTCCCACAATATTTCTAGATCTTCTATTAAATGTGCTAAATAGACAATAATATCATTGCTAGGTTGTCGTGGACCTGGAATTAATAAAGATAACATCATAAATTTTCTTTTCATGCGCAACTATGGAGGAAGGTTGTAAATTATCATTAGAATGTGCCAACAACTATGTTTGCTATTAAATGAACTGTGAGGATTTATGTCATCTGCAGAAATTGCAAGTCTCAAGTTTCTAGGTTCAAAGGAAAACTCAGGCCATCTGTGATCAACTTGCTTCCATGATGGTGAATCTGATGGATGATGCATTTTCTCATCAAAATTTTTTTCTTCAACATGCCATATGAGCTCTTTTGCAATTTTTGATGATTAAAACATTTTTCTAAATCTTGGAATTAGAGAAAAATAGCACATTACTTTCGCAGGAACTCCTTTTCTCCTCTTAATTCCTATGATATCTGTCTTCCACCTCGAAGTTCCACAGGTAGGACATAAGGATATTTCTTTCAACTCATTCCGATAAAGTACACAATCATTTGGGCATGCATGTATTTTCTCATATTCCATTCCCAAAGAATTTAATGTTTTTTTTGCTTCATACATCGACAAAGGCAATTCATTGTTTAAATCACTAACATTTCTCCAATAATTTGTAAAAGCTTTGAAAAGCTATTATCAGACCACCCAAAATGTGCTTTCAAGTTGTATAAATTGATCAAGGCAGACAATCTTGTAAAGTTTCTGCAACCAAGATATAACAGTTTATCTAGATTTTGTAGTAATCTTGCAAACAATCCAGGATCATTTTGACAATCATCCTGTGCAGCTTGAACCATTTCTATTGTACTACATTGATCATCAAATTGAAGTATATCATAATGTTCTGCTCTTATGGAAGGTGGGCCACTTGGAGCTGTCTCTCCATGCCAATACCATGTATAGTAACTTTGATCAATTCCAAAGAAAAACAAATGGTCTCGAATCTTTTGAGGAGTATTGAAAATTATATTACCACATTGTAAGCATGGACATTTAATAGAGATTTTATTTGCATAATTTTGTATTGCAAATGCAACAAAACATTCAACTCCATCTTCATATTCCTTCAATCTTCTATCCTTTGAGATCCATGAACGATCCATTTTTAAAGAACAAATTATTTCCAATAGTGATCACACTTCAAATGGCAGAACATATCAACATTCCAATGTTATTCGTTTAGCAACCTCTTTTTTATCTTTTAAAATAAAATTCAAAAATCAATTTAATAAAATATGAACAAGCATGTCAGATATAAGATAGAAGGGATGAGCATTAATATTGTAATAATGTTAAATTTGTTTACATAGTCAACATGATTAGAATAATATTTAAACATGAGAAATTTTTTCTTACAGGTAGTATGATTCTTATAAAAAAAATATTTAAACAAAAAAATATCATTTAATTATTCTTTATATTAAAGTAAAATATGTGAAAAGTCAATTTATTAATAAAAAAATATTTTATTCTCCTCCAAATTTGATCCTAGAACCTCCCATCATGCATTCATGTGCATTATAGGTTTTTATTCCTTTATTTGTTTTTATTGTAATAAAAAATTATTTAATCATTTTTTAGGTAAAAGCCGATTCTCTAATTTATAATAATATAGGTCATTACATTGGGGAAAATAAAAAATAAGATGATTTTTTTTATCTAAAATGACTAAGGAAACGAAAAAATAAATAGTGTACTGAGAAAATGAAAATTTTAATTGGCCATGTATTTTTCTGTTAACTATATTATTTTATTTATTTCTATCTACTTAAAAATTTTATATTCTATTTATTGGATCCCAAAATCTTATTTTCCTTATTTGTTTAGTTTATTTAAACAAATATTTTGCTAATTTCTCATTTTCAATAATCAATATTCCCATGTATAAAATGTATATAACGTATATATTCTCTTTTTGATAATAATATCCTTATTTGTATATATTATTTTTATAAATACTTTGTTTAATTTCTCATTTCCTATAATCAATATTCCTAGGTATATAATGTACATCAGTTTGTTTTGATAATAATATCCCTCTTTTCTTTCTTTTCATTTTAGTGAGGAAGAAAGTAATATTCTATCCATACTTCTTAATGGATAGAAATCATTTAAAAAATAGAGTAAAAGTATTTAATTAGGTGAGTATTAATTTACCTATCTTCTATTTCAATACAAGATACTAATATATTTTGACTTTGATTTAATATCTAACATAAAATAAATAAATACGTGACCTAGATGAATTTATAGATATGACATTACATGTCTCTAGGTCCTTAGGCTAATTGATTTTGAAATGACATGACTATAGAGCACACATTTTTATGAAATATAGCCTCATTTTTTTTCCATACTTTCACAGTCAAAAAAATGGAGGATGAGAGAACAAATAGAACAACATGTATAAAAATGACACGAGATCAAAAATAAAAAAGAATGGATAATCACCTGCTCAAAGCCAACAACAAGAATTGCCCACTCTATATCCCTTGTAATGAGCAAATTGGACCTTGCAAGAAGAACCAGAGACTGAGCCTGAAAATGGGAAATGGAAAAGAATTTATTATTACTCTTTGGCAGAATAGTAGCCTGAAAATAGGAAGTAGATAACTCAACTACAGCAAAATCACCGACAAACTCAACACCAACATCACAAAATCTGCATTAATTGAAGGAAACATAACTAATTAACTTCACAAAATAGCAACACAACACATGATGCCGAAGATATGCTGCATAAGCCATGGACAACTCCACTTTCCATAGTTCATAAATCTAAGCCGTGTAGAAACTGATGACAAGAGTAATTGACTACAATTTCTCTCTTTCGATCCCAATATAAACTCATGTTCAACATTTTATTTTGTCCTGCCAAGCTACAATAAATATTCGTATAACAAGGGTAGCCATTAAGCATTATGCATTTTGGTAACATATCTACTAATTTAACAATAAAGTGCGGTGATGACCTATCGTGCAACACGTAAGAATCTATTCACTGAGAACATGTGCGAGAATACAACAACCATGAGGAAGAAGGATATAGCTGGGCGGAGAGAATTCCATCAATGATGAAATGGAAAACAAAGCCATAGAGAAGCAGGCCGAGACTCTTCCACCCGAATCTTCTAGTTTGTTGCCAACGCCATTTTAAAACCTATTACATATTTTACAAATAAAAAATACTAACTAATTTGTTCCAATTCAATACATTCAAAATCAATATTTTCATATCAATGACACTTATAATAGTGACAAAGTTTATATTTTTCAGCCCCTTATTAGTCTTAACAATCTATTAGTCTTAACAATGACACATCTAGTAAGTACCATAAATATAGAAAACATGTTCCAAATAATGATGTTTTTAGAAAAATGTCATGACATGTATAATTACAAATAGAATAATGACATTTTCTCAAAACATCAAGGAATAAAACGTCATAAATTTGAAGTTTTCTTGTAGTGTAACCTTGACCAATACATCTTTAATAATACCTATTGGGTGCTTGATTAATTGATATGTCATTTATAGTGAAAGATAGGTTGGAGGAATATTGCCAAGGTTTAGTCTTCATGCTATTGAAAAGATATAAAGTTTATACTCGATTACAAATTACATAATACCTTCTAGAATGTTTGCTCCACAATTATATACAGCATCACAAACTTCCCATATCCTTCAACTTTCTTGAAAGTTTTCATTGAATAATTATATTATATTTCTCGATCATATTCATAGTTCCCTATGTCTCCAATTATCACTTACTAGTCATGAATTCCTTCATGAATTTCATATAGTTCAGTATATGAGTCAATGCTCATGAATTTCACATAGTTCAACATTTGAAATAATGCTTCAAATAAATGAATATTTACTTATAACTTATAGAATATATTGATAAACTTATTAAATTGATCATCTAATTTTTCTTTTTGTGGGAAAAAATTAGAAAAAAATTACATTTAGCATCATTCTAACTGATATTCATCTTTCTAGTACTTTGAATAATATTCATTTGCTCCTCTATTACTATTTGTTTGTCTACCATAGCTAGGAATGTGAACTAAGCATTGTATTAATTGGGTACCATGGTTTTGAAAAAGACCATGGCATTGGATGCTGTCACTTTTGAAAATACAATGGTGGACGTTATGACTTTGTGAATAGTACTCATGATGTTATCAATTACAACTCTCTATTTTAGCTTCCTTCATTTACTACCTCTCAAGCTACTTGCCACTACTAAGTATATTTGTCAAGTACTCTTTAAGAAATTTTTAGTATCATTTTTATTTTATTGATAGTGCTAATTATCTGATTTGATTCTCTATACTATTTATTTTTGCATTCATGTGTTTCAATATCATCTTAAGCTTCTCCATATGCCCCTATTGCATATCATTTTTTCTTTCATCTTGGTTAGTAATTATATCAATTTTTAGTAATGATTGATGATGGTGTTTGATTTTCCGTGATGACACAAGGTCTGAAAGATGACTCAAGGAGCATTGCTAATTTCTCTAGGAACAAGGAGTGAGATCTTGAACAAGATGGTGGCAAGCACCATCAATTCTTTAAGAAAATGGTCGATGGTTTATGAAAAGAAGGAACACATAAAGAATAAGTAATTCATGGAGAATACTATAGTATCATAGCCGAGGTCAGAGTCATGACATGAGAATAAGATGTCATGACAAAGGAAACATGGAGTTGTGATGTAGGAACATGGTGTTAAGATAGGAAATCATGTTGAGGCATCAAAAATGAGAATGCAAGAGTAGAAAAGTCCTAGCAAGTTATGATGATGGTGACTTACTAAAGAAAGTGATTCACAACATTTGTGTCATGACAACCAAAAATGAGCCATGATATCTTCATGTCATGACATCATAAAATGTGTTGCAACTCCATTCCACTAGTTGCACATGTTTTTTGATGAAGAGGTGAATTATGTAGAGTTTGAAGACTCTTTTAAGGATGATGCAGTCGAGACATTACCTATATTGAATAGGTCTACATGGGTTAGAAACTCACTTCTGAGATATATTGATAGTGTATACCATCTACTTCAAGGGATAAGAGATGAGACAAGCACTATAATAGAGGTAAGAGCCTCATACCAGTCAATTTAGTGGAATCATACCATGAAAGTGGAACCATAGTAATTGTAGAAGAACAACACTTGGAGCCTAGTGAAGTTGCCTTTGGACCAAAAGGTAATATGATATGAATGTGTGTTCAAATGGAAGATAGATGCTAGTGGAATTATTGAGAAGCATAAGGCGAGGCTAGTTAAAAAAGTGTGTTCTCAAGTTGAAGGCATTGACTATGATGGAATCTTTTCATTAATAGCAAAGAAGTCTTTTATCAAAGTAGTGTTGGTAGCAGTAGCAAGGCATGATTTTGACATTGAACAACTATATTTGAAGATGGTCTTTCTTCGAGGAGACCTAGAGGAAGACATATATATAGTGAAACCAATTAGGTTCAAAGAATATAATAAAGAAATTTTGCTGTGCAATTGCAAGTTGGAAAAGTCATTATATGGGTTAAAGTAGTTTAGGAGGATGTGAAATCAAAAATTTCTTTCGTATGTCTTGTAGCCAGGGTTCAATAAAAGCAAGGCGTGCCATTGTGTGTGCACAAAAAGGTTCAATAAAATCTATATTTTTTTGAATTGTATGTGAATAATATGATATTGGTAAGAAATAGTAAGAAGATGATTCATATAGTGAAAGGATTGCTTGCCGAGAAGTTTGATATGACATATCTTAGAATAGAAAACTTGATATTGGGGATATAGATTCGAAGAAATTGAGAAAATAACATAATGTATCTTGGGAAACAAAGGTATGTGCATGGAATACATCAAAATTATAATATGTCCAAATGCAAGCTAGTGGGAACTTTTATGGCAACTAAGATAGAGTTATTAGTCAAGTAGTGTCCTATTTAGTAATAGAAAGATGAAATAACTATTATTCCAATAGTTAGCATAGTCAAAAGTTTTATATATGTCATGGTATGTAATAGACTTGAAATTTCACATGTTATGGAATTACTTAGCATATACATGTCCAACCCAAGGAAGGAGCATAGTAATGATATAAATAGGGTGCTTGTTGTTCGACACTCCATGTGCCTAATATTTTTGGATTGTTTGGCATTAAAATTTTAAGTTATTTGTATTTATTTGAGTGTAAATAAGATGAGCTTCATTAAATAGCTATTTTGATAGAATTTGTTGATTATTCATGAAATCAGATATATTTTGGGTACAATTGGTGAACTTGGTGGAGACTGGAGTGATTATTTGAAGGGAAGAAAAATAATAGAAATTCATGATATTTACTATGTAATAATTATGTTACACTTTCCAAAAGCTTATTGAGTAGTTACGTTATCCTTTCTTGGCTATGACTTTATAAAACAAATCATGACAAACTTTGTATGTCAATGTCTCTACTTCTGAGTTGTCACAATATTTTCACTAGGTACAACTATTTTCTAGGCAAAGATATTTTTATTTGAGTCACAATACACTATCTCTAAAACACAATGATATACATAACCTTATTTTCATGATGTGGCAACAAAGTATCCCTACTGGTATAATAAGTCATAGTAATTTATGGCACCATGATTTAATCAATACACAACCAAAATACAAAATAATTTTTAGTCATAATAATATTTGTTGCTGTGACTTTCTGTTTCTTAGAATATTTACTCTAATTATTGTATTTATATCACCATGACTTTGGGCTTTAAAGAGAGAAAACCTAAGTCATGACATTACCTTTCAAAGAGTAAATGTATTAGTTGTGGTTATTCTATAGAGAAATCATCTCAATCATAACATTCTTACTACCATGACATTGTGCTCTGGAAGAGAATTATTTGAGTTATGATATTTCTTTTCCATAATGACTCTTATACTCCAAAAATGATTCAACATGACAACAAAGTCACAACCTAAAGCTATAGGTGTCAAATGGGCTGGGCAGCCTGGGTCCGACATGAGGCATGACCCAACTCAGTTGTGTCTAGCCCAGCACCACATGGTCTAGAGCCATGCATGGGGCTATGATGGGTTGGCTCAAGGCACAGCTCGTGTCATGCCGTGCTAAGGTAACCTGGGCCTCGTGTCAAACCAGACAAGGCCCAATACCCTGGCCCGAAGGCATAGTTTTTCGGCATGACCCAAACCATGCCCCACCCAAGCCCTAGATGGCCGGACTCGAATCATGGGCTAGTTTTTGGACTTCAGAGTCAAAAGACCGACTGACCAAAGCCCAAACCCAATCCTGACTTCTCATCTCCTGAGACCCGAGCCCAACGACCCAATGGTCCCGAAGCCAGACCCTACCTACATTCTATAGGTTCTAGAAATCGAAGCTTCTGGAACCTATGACCGTAGGTCGGTTTGATAGGTTGAACTGACCCAATGGTCCAAAAAAAGATATTTTTTATTTTAAGCCGTTGGATTTAGGCCACAATGGCTAGGAGGTTGAATTTGACGGCTCTAGTGATTCTACCCCTAAAATCTTTAAAAGATTCAAAAAGTAGATAAAAATTTGATTTTAAAAATAAACTTTTTTTGAAGCTATATATAACCCCCCCCCCCCTCAATTATAATTATAAATTTTGTTTAGTTTAGTTTTTTTTATTTTAATTTTAGTTATGACTTTTAGACTTTAGTTTAATTAATATAAATTAATATATAATTTTTAAAACATTAATTATAATATAATTAATAAACTAATAACAAATTAAAATTACAAATAATAATTTTAATGATGATAATGAAATTATTCTAAATGTAAATATTCAAAATTTTAATATGGATAACGATAACACTATGGAAAGGTCCGAGATCGCCGAAACATTCTCTATTTGCCTCAACCCAAACTCAAACATAAAAAAACAAAAAACTAGAAGAAAATCAATAGTTTGGACTCATTTTAATATAATATAATATAAAAATGTTACGAGTACCGATGAAGAATTGGCACAATGCAAATATTATAAAAAAATATTAACTTGTAAGAGTTAATGTAGGACTGGGCACCTTAAAAGGTATGTTGAACAATGCACCAAAAAATATGGTACATTAGATCCTAGGAAAATCCAACTCAGCAGTGGCTTCTTTGAGGCAAGATCTAATTCAGGCTCAATGTTGACCCCCTTCATATACCATAACGAGTTAGTGAGGGAAGACATGACCAGACTAATCACCATGATGGGTCTTCAGATTAGATTCTTGAAGGATTCAAGGGTAGTCAGTATCATGCAAACTTATTTTCAGGCTGCATATTGTAAGATTCCTAGGTCCACATCAAGGAATGACATTAAAATACTATAACTTAGAAAAAGAAATAATAATTAATAAATTTAGGGCATATAGTAGAGTGGTATCCGTGTCGTTTGATATCTAGGCTAGTCATGATGATGCATCTTATGCATGTCTCACTGCCCACTATATAGATTCAAAATAGACACTAAATAAAAAAATATAGTATCTTTAGAGAATATAATATTCAAAATAAAATATATAGTATCATATTTGATAATGCATCTAACAATAGAGTAGCTATTAACATGTTTGTTAAGACAATTAAAGATGAGCCATTAAGAAAGATTTTTCATGTTAAATACATATGTCACGTCACTTTAGAAAACATATGTAACTCACCTAAAATTTCTTTGTACACCTTGTAGAAAACTTGAGTTTGGTAGTTTTTATTTATTTGTGAGTCTAAAGAAGAAAAAATTCCAATCAGATGTAAGACACCATTGGAATTAGACATACCTGATATTAGAGTCATGTGCTGGATATGAATACATGATATCTGACTATGTCAATATTAAGGGTGATGAACTTATTATTGATGACACTGAATGGGCTATAATAATTTTATTTATAAAATTTTTGAAGATTTTTTATGACACGATGAATATGTGTTCATCAATTTATACTTTCATAACTTGTATTGCACTCAGGTTCATAAGCAATATTTTTAGCATGTTTAGGAAGGTTAGAGATGACCTAATATTTAGCCATATGATTATAGAGATGAAAACCAAGTACTTAAAGTACTAGTCCACCATTCCAACTTTTTATTGTCTGGCTGCATGCATGGGCCCTAGGATTAAGGTGGAAGGGGTAGAGAATATTTTGACATATATATCCTCGTGCATGAACCAGGAAGACCAATCTAAAAAGTTTATTCATGAGAAGTTGACTAAGCTATTTACATACTATGATACTAGATATGATGGTAGTAGTAGTGAGGCTCTGGGTACAGACATGAATATCATATTCAGAGATGATGACTTTTTCATTTAGTTAGCGAGGGATAAACAATGGGGTGTACTGTTGAATAGGAGTGAGCTATCTCAGTACTTAGATATTGATTAGTGCTCAATCCTATTACATATCGATAATAAAAATCTTAATATTTTACTGTGGTGGAAATTATATGAGTCTGCCTATCTAATGCTATCTAAGATGATATGCGATCTATTGACTTCTTAAGTATCGAGCTTAGAATCAGAGTTTGATTTTTCTATTGCAATGAATATGATTTCAGATAAGAGATCGAGATTATGACCAAATATTATTGAGGCATTAGCATGCATGAAGGATTGGAAGAATTCGTGTTTAGTCATCTAGGATCATGCTGCAATTATAGTAAGAGCAAATGAGTTGGTTATTGATGATGATTCATGAGACTTTGATGATGATGAGATTGAGCCTACTATATTGCTTATGTCCTACTGATAGTGATACTAATACCATCATATGCTGATGAGATATATCATTTTTGGATTGTCTTTGTTAATTTATTTTTGTCATTTGACTTTAAGGCTTGTGCTTGCTACTTTTTTTATTATTATGTTTTTTGTTTATTCAAATACTTACTTATGTGATTCATGTTTTATATTTACGAGTTTATCTTTGATGTATTATTTTTTATCATTTAATGATTTAATCTTGGTCTTGCTCTGTTATTTTATAATTTATGCGTGTTTTAAGTTGTTAGTTGTAAGTTGTGACTTGTGATAGTAATTTTTTTTGTTTTATTAATTTAATTAATTAATTATTTATTTTTGTATTAAAATTTAAAATTTACGTTTATTTTTGAAGTATGGGATGACCCAATTCCAAATGGGCCGAAATGGCTTGACCCGACCCAATTCCGACATGGTGGCCCGACTGGGACACCAAAAAATGGGCCAGGCTAGCCTGGCCTGACCCATTTGATGCCTCTACCTCAAGCTAGTACTATGACTTTAATCTTAATGAATCACATGAAATCCTAAAATTTAAAAGCAACACATAAAGAAAAAAATAAAAATAGGATTGGGAGAATCAAATTTTGATCCAAAAGTATGCAAAACCATAGGCAGTATGTCTTTCAACCCCTAATTAAAAAAAAATATATAAGGCAAACATAAGTAAAAAATTAGTTGGGATTATATTTTGATACTTAGATTATTACTAGGGTTGTTATTTAGAAACCTCAATTCTACTAGATGTCTCTCCAAATATCTTGAATTAATTTTTCCCCAATATCATACTAAATTGGGATATAGTATTAGTTTTAAATACTTGTGTTATGATAGTGTCAATGTATAATATTTGTATTTTTGGTAATAATATAGTTTGAATATTGTTGACTACAAATACTATTTAGAAATGAAATTTATGATTTTCACTATATTAAAGGTTTATGCATATTGGTCATGATAAACGGTAACATGTAAGTGATGTGACACAATCATTGAGTACAATAAGAAGAAAATAACCACCCTTCTAATCTTAACACGTGAGATAAACATATGTGAGAAAACTTAAGATTGAGATAAATTTTATGTTGTGAGTAACATGCTTTCGAAGCAGAAGACAAAAATATTTATGACCAATTCATTGTACATATTCTAGAAGAATTAATCTTTAAGTGATAACGAGGTTATGCATATCATTCGACCTAGAGGTTTCACCAAAATGTAAGAGTCATGTATTGGCCATAGTGGATGATGATAGGTAACTCTTGGGACACACACAAGGGGAGGTGTTTCGTATGGCGGTGAGAGTCCTGCAAGCTTTTTCTTCTTCTATGATTTCTATATGTAAGATTTGTGAGAAGCCATATGTTATTTGACACAAGTATAGTGCTTATGAAATTGATAGTGGGCGTATATCTATTACCATATTATTTTGTTTATATATTTATTTATGATAATATAGGTTAAATAATAGAAATAAATACTTGAAATAGTCATTATGGATAGTTGACATATTACCTAAAAAGAATAGACATATGAATAACACATGAATGGAACAACATATAGCTTTGGTGGTGAAATATTGAAGACACAACTATGAGTGGATCATCCTTAATAGTGATAGTCTAAAGATGATATCCCCCTTGTATACCATGAGGGAACTAAAGTATTTCCATACTAATCTATTATTCATCTGACAATCGAATATAATATTGGCAAAATACTAAAAAAATCTCATCATACATAAGGAATTGAGCCAACTCTAAAGTTTAAGAATCTGTTTGAAACTCAAGTCTATCTACTCAACTCAAGTAGTAATTAATTCACTATTAATTGGTCAAATTGTCCATATAATCTCAATGAGATCAATATCTAAACTAATGTATAACATTATTAGTTGTATGATCCATATATTTGTAAAATTCCATTAGATGAATTAATTTATCCAATAAGCTTTTGGGACCATGTCACTAATAATATGCATTGGTATTGTGAAAAAGATGCAACACTTTGCTATCCAAAACATAATATCTTCTTCTCTAGATCTCTCTGTATCTCCATGCCAAGTATAAGATTTTTTCCCCGAGATCATTCATATCAAACTTCTAGACAAGCAACCTTTTCATAGAAATAATTATATTTATTTTATTTCCCACCAATATCATGTCATCTACATACAAAGTTAGAATGATAAAGTTTCTTTCTAAACTATTAGCTTAGTTATAATAATCAGCTTCACATATATTGAATCTTATCTATGAGAAAAATGAATCACACTATTAATACATCTAAAAAGACTATTTCAACTCATACAAAGACTTGCTAAACTTGCACACAAAGTTTTCCTTGCCTTTCACCTCGAACATAGTTGGCTACTCCATGAAAATTTATCTCTCCATGTCATAATGAAAAAATGATGTCTTTATATCTATCTAATCAACTTATAGATCATAAAATGTTATAATAGGTAATACCACCTAGATTGAGGTAATCTTTACTACAAAAGAGAAGATCCCATCATAGTCAATAC